>OX596381.1:196460858-196840789 GCA_951394425.1 Tipula unca
ACAACACGCGCTTGGAGTAATATTGCGAATTTATTTAATATTCCAAATTTCCGTTTTGCTATTATTGGCCCAAATGTTTGTTCCGATATTATTTTTGACGTGGATCCACCGTTTTCTGTAGCTCGTAAATCTTGTAAATTTCAGTTGATTTTTCGATTTTAGTGGTGTTAACGATTTGTATTTTTCGTTTTTTCCTAAATTCTTTAATAATTACAGTTCAAATGGTTGTGATGATGACTATTGCCATAATACTGTAATTTGTGAAGATTACAGAGTTTCTTTCATCGTGAAGTAATTCGATCTGGTCCAAATTGTTTATGTTCAGATCTTTCATCATTTGCAGTGAGAGGATTTCCTTAATTTCATTCTCCTGCGAGGTGTCGGTTGCAGAATAGCAGGAAATACTTCAATCTTTGAACTTTCTTTTGAAATGAAAGTCCTATCGTTGACTGGTATAAAGATATTTAATATAGGAGGTACTTTTTCCAATTGGGATTCTCATTGGGATTCATGAGTGACAACTGTGATGTTCATATGACATTTGTGTTCAGTATTCATTGACATTTCACCATAAATAGACCTTCCTTGGTACAGCTCCAAATCCGTGTTTTTTATCGAAATTGTGTTCAGCGATGAAGCCCATTTTTGGCTGAATGGATACGTCAACAAACAAAATTGTCGTATTTTGCTGATGAACAGCCAGAAGAGATTCAGGAGATTCCAATGCATCCTGAAAAATGCACTGTTTGGTGCGTATTTCTTTAAAAATGCGAAAAGACACCGTGTAAACGTTAATGGCGCAAACTACAGAGCAGAGCAATGATTCAAAAATTCAAGATATTGATGGAGCCGACTTATGGTTTCAACAGGATGGTGCAGCATGCCACACAGCAGTCCAAACCATCGATTTATTGAAAGAAAAGTTTAATGAGAACATCATAACACGAAAGTGACCCGTGAATTGGCCTCCAAGTTCTTGTGATCTGACGCCGTTAGATTACTTTTTATCTAAAATTACTTGTTTATATCGATAAACCACAATCGATTCCTGCATTAGAAGCGAACGTAACACGCGTAATTAACGGAATTTCAGGCGAAATGCTCGAAAGAATGCTCGAAAATTAAATCCATAGAGTGATACTGGTAACTTTAACGTTTGCGAAATCTAGTGCCACAGTTGTGTCTATGGTTACTCTTATTTCTGATTCTGATAAGCTGTATGGGTTAGTGATCTGATTTGCCTTCATAGTTATATTTTTGATCCCTTCATTATACAATTGGTTAATTATTACTTGCTAATTGTTATTTTGTAGAACATTATTTGTTTTACTCGAAATTATTGTGTAATAAATGTGGCATCACAAAGGACCATAGCTGGTCTAAGTGTGCGGAATACAACCACTTCAATAAATAAAATAAAAAAAAGTTCGTTGTAAGTTCATGTAATGGTACAAATGGTATATTCTATCGTAACCTCCATATTCAGAATTTCGTGTATTCTGTCAATGAAGTTGCTGTAATTGTCTAAATCGACCACGTGAATTAATTTAAAATTGCCCTCTTGTATTTTCGCTTGACCATCATGAATCGGAACTATTTGAGAATTATTATAGTCGAGGATTGGACTTCGATGAGAATAATGCCGAAGGCATGTAAGAAACAATTTTAAGATTTAATAAGATTTAATGTTTGTTATATGCACTGTTGTATACTCGTTAACTGATCTTTCGAGTAGTTCTGCGATGGTTCGTTCCACCATCATGCAAATTATAGAACTAGAGTTCAATTACTATTTGAGTTATCAATTACTATTTACTCAGGTACACTAAAGAAGAATAGGATTTCTCTCAGGGGCTCTTTAATATCTTCTGTTGCTTTAAATTTTATACAATTGTAAAAGGCGAGCTTTGTAAACTTATCAATGCAGGCTACGAACAGATTTTTTCCGTCGGGAAAATATCCATATGTAGAGCGTGACCAGGGTAGGATGGGATAGGTGTTGGTTTGAGCAACGGTTTATTGAAGTGTCCGTCATATTTTTTTTCCTTACATGTAATACATCTTTTGCCCAGAAAATTAAGTGATTTACTCATTCTCGGAAAGTAGTGACTTTCGATTGTTTTCGATTTTCCAGGGTGTTTATATGGACCCACCGATGCACAGAGAGCATTTTTCACATACTTTCGTGTGAATTGGGCCTTTTAGTTTTTGAAATGTATAGGGTATAGGCTTGATAGTTTGGGAATGGAGTTACTAATTGGTCGGAACTTTCGTCCTCTATGTTCATTCCGAAACACGTTGACCTGAGTGTCGATAAAAGGGATTAGGTCGTGTGAGAAACTTTCCTCGTTATGTTGGGTTAATGTATTTATTTCGAGATAATTAGGTCTCCTTGACCAATTTCTAAGAGACGTTGATGCTCAAATTATTGCTAAATGTAATTGGTTTCCCTTCTGGAGATACTACAGCACCACGTGCAAAGTTGGACGCATCTGTATGGTTATTTCAAATTTATTTTATTTATAAAATTACGAGACCTGAGCAATACGTCTCTTAGAAGCGAAGTCAGAGGCTTCGCAAATTTGACGTAATCTTTAATGAACCTTCGGTAAGACCCAAACATTCCTAGAAATGACCTAAGATATTTTACGTTTTAAGGTGGAAGGAACTCATTTAGGCTTTGACTTTGATTTTGTTTGTTTTATACCATCCTTTGGTATTCTTTAATACCATCCATTCATGTTGGCATTTTCCAAAGCTTTAACAATTGCTTCCAAGTTTTCACAATGTTCTTACTTCTTCTTTGTGGTAAATAGGAGAGGCGTATGGTCCGGAATAGACAGAGTCGTCACTAGTGGTGCGAATTTCTTCCCTTACTTTTGTTGTATATGTCAGCTTCACTTCGGGATCAGAGAAGATATTTGGGCATCTGTTTATGATCTGATTTTTAAGTTTGATCTTTCGGCTTTATTGGTGCATACTTTCGGTTCTGATTTTGGGAGATAATTCTTATTATGGAACTGCTGTGGCTGATGAGAATATTGGGGAAATTGTCTTGTATGGTTTGGTACCTGTTGATAAGGATTGGAGAAGAGTTTGGGCATACTTTGGAATGCCAGTGGCTTATGTAGTAATTCGGGATAGAAGTAACGTGTGAATACAGTAGGAAAGTTATTCTGCGTTGGCAGATAGGAATACTTCTTCTATAGGTGGGAGTAAGTGAGCTGGTGGTAATCGAGAGTTTCGAAATGAGCTCGAATGTACTCGATGTATTAGACATTCTCCAATTTCAGTAGGTCAACCGGTCCTCTCATACTTAAGAGTATTGGCAGGTCCCCTCTAAGAGCTCGGTTTAATCCCAGTAGGCCAGAATCATCATATCCATACACTATTGACCCATATTCATTGATGCTAGTTTATTAAGGATGAGCGATAAGGGTTGGTACACTTATTGATCGAACTCTGGGATAGAGTTCGTCATCTGAATCAGGGTAGTAATTTGGTACAGACACTTGTGTATTATATGATTCTAGTGCAGTATCGGCACATCCTGTGATTTTATTTCGTACTACACTAATAATACCGTAGGGTACCTTTCAGATGTTCGTAAATTTTAAGTATTCGTTCATCACTTTTTCTCCATGAACTAAACGTTTACAAAAATTTTGTAAAATATTTAGTATCTATGGTCTGATCAACTTCTCTCTTGATATTTGATGAACCTTGAGTTGCCTTGAAGCTGACTGAAATCGATAGTGTTTGTGTTATTTGTATTCAATCTTTCGTCAAGTTTTAGTGTTGATGGTTTTATAACATTTGTCGGCATTTTATGAATGTTTTTCTTTCTTATGATGTATCTAATAGGAATATTATTGTGGATTTTAAGTACTTGATGTATTGATAAATTTTAACATTAACATTTGGAGTTGTAATTTGATTTGTTGGGATTCTTGCTTAAAGTGCTTTGTCCTTGTTTGCCTTAACAGCTGATTGGGCTGCTGTTGAATATTTTCGAACATCCGGCGCCTGGTTATCCATCACCGTTTTTTCCCTGATATGGGCGTACCAAGTGGCGTTTTTTCCCAATACTTCCGCTGTTGACTTATATTTTATTGTTGATTGACATTTTACTTTGATTAGAATTTATTAAGGTGTGATTAACTTAAATAATTTCAAAGTATTTTTTCGCTGATTAGATTTACAAGTTACCACTTTTCACTGTATTTTCATTAAGTCACTTGTCATAATGTTAAAATTGTTGGATACATTTTACACAATTGCGGCACGTGTTAACTCATGTATATATATTTAATAATGAATTCCATAATTAACACATTATTAATTATTAATTTCACACCGCATACAACGATATCAAGTGGAAATTGAAAAAAATTGATTTTCAATGACAATAACAAATTTTCTTCTCTTGCGTTGCAACTTCTTATTTATATAGCATAGAACAACGATAACATTAGATACGAATATACATAACGTACATATGTATACAGCCTAGCCTAGCTAGGCTAAATATAAAGAAAATCAATAAATTTGTAAATATATGTACTACACACACACGCACACACATACAAACCAAAAAGGAAAAAGGAGAGAACTGAAATGAAAATCCTATATAAATTTTCATCTTAAGGCATTTCTATACATGGATGTATAGTAAAATATAAAAGAACGACGAACGGAAAATTATAAGAATAAATAAAATGAAGCAAAAAAAAAAAATAAAAATCTCTTCAGGAAAATTTTTTTTTATATCTTTCTTCTATAAATTTTCCGAACGCAAAAGAAAAACTACATCGATCAGGTGTAATGATGAAAGTAACAGAACCGAAAAAACTGATTTACAGACTAAACAAATATAGGTATGTATACGTACATATAAGTAAAATTACAACAACACGTTAAAATTGGATTTTCTCGTACATATTTAATTTTTGTGTGTGCTAACGCTAAGAGATAAATTGATTTCCAAATAAGATTAATAATTCTGCGTTATCTCCCGCCCGACTCAAATCTATATAAATGTATAAATATATGGATGTAGGTAATAAGTATATTTGATTTTGAGATGCTCGCTCCATCGCCCTGGTTTCATCAAATACTTATATAGATGCGTATTTCCTCGATTTGGATTTAGATTTTCTTTTAACTTACACATACATATATATACGACTCGTGTGCATATATAAAGGGGGTGATAATTAATTTATAAATAGATTTTTATGTTTTCACAACCAACACAGAAAAATGTATTTTCACGTTTTTCCTTATTTATATATACATTTGTACATATACACACACACACATATTTAGTAGGGAAATCAAAATGTTTTTTATTTATATGTCAAGTGTAGTAATTAAATTAACACGAGAGTAGGGTTGCTTGTTATAAATATACTTATATGTATATTACTATATGTGGGTGCGGGAAAGAAATCGAACCGTCTATAAATCTCAACGTGCAAAATTTATGTATGTACATAGAATACAAGTGAGTGAGGTGATAAATGTAAATTTGATTTTTGTTTGCACCGAATTTCCATCGGTAGAATTCATATTTTCTTAAAACTATTAAACTTTATTTTTAAATACAAACTTAGCCGATAGTTTACAGTGTTATGTCTACACAAACAAGTGAAATTGGTAATCGAAGGCTAATGTGACGTGCAATCGCAGAGATTAGGTTAGGTTTTCGCTTACTCATCGAATCATCCATAGAGCTATTCACGAATAGTTGAATATTAGTGTCGTCGATCTTACTAAGATCCGTCAGGTCATCCAGATGGGGAGCTGACACAAATTTCATTCTTCTTTGGAATACAATACCCATTTGAGCTGACCTTTCCCAGCGCTCACATATAGTAAAACACACGAAAAATAATTTTGTATCAGTGATAGACAACTTTTTGTGTCTTTTACTATGTGAATGCATCAAAAGTTCGACTAAAATTTGGTGCCGAAAATATATTTTCGATTTACTATAATTCGTAAAGCAAGCTTGAAAACCAAGTAATACCTGATAAAATTTGTAAGCTTTTCGCTAAATATTTATATACATTGGTACATGCTTACACATTCTAAAACAGCCTCTGTCCAGATGTGGCAACAGTTTACTAGAAACGAGTGGTATTTCAATAACCAACCATTTATAGATGAAAGATAACTTCGCTCACGCCGCGTATAGCCACCATGAAGCCTTGCCCGGGCGAACGTAGCTAAAGTTACCATAGAGTATTCCTTGTATTCAAAGGATGTCTCAATTGGCCCAATAAGAGAATTGAGAGCTGTTTCTATCAATCTTCCTTTACAATACGCATTTTGAGATTTCGACAGCTCATCCGGCTTGATTGAACGGAATTGAAGTACTGGCCTGGATTGAAGTATTGGCCTAAGGTCTTTGGGATTGCAGTGAAAGGTTTTACACCTTAGGAATAAATATTACAGGCATGTGACAGAGTAACGTTAGCTTATTAAAACAGTTATTTGCCCACGGGATTCTCGTTCTACAGAGATTCTCCACTACATGTAGTCCATAATCCAGCCGGTCGTTGGATATAACTATAGGAATAAACGGACTAAAAGATAATACTTTCCGTAGTCGCCTTCAAGGACTCCTATATTTTACCATGATAGAACTTCCCAGTATTTATTTTGTCAATTAACTCGTATTTGTATGTTTTGAGGACTTCTTTATAGCAGTCTCAATCCGCAGCTTTTAATTTCCTTGAGCATTTTTGAAAAAGTTCCTGCATTTTGTACGGGTGCTTTAGAATTCTACAGACCACCAGAAACCGAGACTTGCCCAAAACCGTATACTAACATAACTTGATTAAAAGCGTCAGATAAACAGTCTTCTAAGATTTTAAGCTCTTGTATTTTTGGATTTAGAACCGATACCGGTAATGAGTTACCTAGAAAGGAGGCTGTCCATGTACGCATATTGATCTGAGAATGTCATTGTATACAAGTCGAATTTATATCAACTCGAAAACCTTTTTATGTGATTTAGTTGAAAATAATCAAACACTTAGTTTGGTTGAAGCCTAATAGTCAATAATTCTGTCTAATTATGATTTTGATACAGATGATAGATTTGTGTCGCCCGAAGATATCCAAAATTCTATAATTTATTTTTCAAAACAAGTTTTTGTCAAGTTTCGTTTTACTAATACTTGAACGCAAGTGTAAGTTTATAAACAGTTTATAACTGTAAGTGATAATAGTTTTTGTTAAATACTTCACATTAGTCAGATTGACCTTGTTTTTGGTAATTTCAAGTCTGCTTTGAAAAATATCTCAATATTAAATTGAAAGCGTTTGACCACAATCACGCGAGCCTACATTTTGCGTAAATAACCTAAAGGCTTGAAGATATTTTGAATGAATATTAGCTAAATTTTGTTAAAGCATGTTATCTAAGCATGTTATCGAAATAACAGGATAAATTCTAAATTGCTATCACAACCTAAACCACAACATTACAATATTCGTACTTTTGGAGGCCAACATTTACTACAGCAATGTTTTACTGGTAGTATAAATCAAGGCTGATTTATCACAAGCCAATCTGAGTTTTACTTCGTACCACACCTCAAGGATTACCTTATTCTAATTCAGACAAATACATTGAGAGGACATCTATATAGAAAGTATACAATCTTAAACAAGCTCTAACAATTAATTGCCTGATTTTTTGAAGACTGCACACCAGCCAAACATCAATGTTATATATCTGCAGGCATTTAATATTTATTTATTTATTTTCTCCTTTTGACAGTCCTCATGAGTCAGATTAGCATATTTTCAATTACTCCCACGATTGGCGCAAAAAATATTAATACTCTTCTTACCTTTTCTAATGTTTAAATATTTTTTGGCAGGACCTTATGGAGACGAATATACTCGTAGTTAAGTCATCCTCATTCCAATATCGAACTTATCAATAAGGTCGTATCTTGACGCGGGATTACTATTCTGAATTTATTAGCATTTCTATACAACTCACAAGCGCGTTTCATATCCCTTCCATCCAAAAATGGAATTTAATGCGTTTTGTATATTTTTCGATAGCCTGTGCAAACTTTTAGGTTTGGGATGAACGGCATTCAATAGTGATGGACATTATATGTGATCGATTTTAATATTTTTTTGTATCTCAGATCTCTATCCAAATATGTGTGTATAGACGGCTTTGGCAAACAACTTTTTTTTTCTTTAGAACCAAACAAATTTTTCATGTTCAAGAAGTCTGGGATGAATATTTTGTATTTTGTATTTGCTTTGGTATTTGGTAAAAAATCGTTCCTGTAATATACAGAGATTAACCAATCTCACTGAGTTCAACCCCATACGATATTGACTTTCATAATTTTTCAGTTAAACAGTTACACCATTCCAAGTGATAAACTCTAGAAATGTTGACCAACATCAAATGTGGTCAATTTTTTTCCATCCCGAATGTTGAAAGCATTATTTCTTACTTTGGTTGCCATGTTGGTTTTGTGAGCAGATCGTCGAAGAGAAACCACTTTGATGCGGTAACTCTTCGAAATTGTATAGAATATGCAGATTTGGGTTACGTCACGTGTCAAACCGATATTTCGAATTATAAGCATTATAGATAAAAGTTGAACCAAACTAACAAAATATTATTTTCTAATCAATATTCATGTGCTCGGTATTCTGAGCGACCGTTATAGAGCAAATGTAGCCTCATGTGCATCTAACCCTTAACACGGTACCGATTATTTCTACTACCGTAATTAAACTAAACTTTCAATTAGTTCATTTACATGTTTCATTGTAGTAGATTTGAAAGCTATTTGTTTTACTCCCATGAAATTATCCCACGATTTCATACCAGAAATTCTATAAAATACCTCTGACAACACAAGCGTAAATAATTGGTTCATCCCAGGATTTTTTTACATTTATACTATTTTTTACATTTATACTATCCCAGACCTTTTCAAGAGTAAAAAAATTTTCAGTTGGTACCAAAATACTCATCCCAGACTTTTTAATATGTAAAATTTATTTGGTAGAAAATAAATTCTTCTGGGTAAGTTGTTAAAATGACGGCTAACAACCATAACGTCAGCTTGGATAATTTTGTAATCGTTGGAATTGCCACAATATAAATAAATATGGCGCCGTTGCCAACTTTTCAAAGTAAACTAAAATCGAAAAATAACTCGTATGGCCAAGCTTTTATAGATTTGGTTTTCTTCTAGAGAAAGAAACTAGCCTTGTCTAAACATTTTTTTTCGGTTCTAGCTTTATTATAAAAGTTTGCAACGGCGCCTCTTTTATTTATATTAAGGAATTTCCAACAATCAAAAAAATATCAAAGTTAGCACAGTGGTGGCCAACAAAGTCTGAAACTCAATCGAAATGAGAAAATAACCGACTCTACAAAAGCTTAGTCAAACGATTTATTTTTCGATTTTAGGTTACTTGAAAAGTTGGCAAAGGTAAGTTCCAACGATCACAAAATTATCAAAGCTGGCGTAATTGTTGCTAACAGGACCCTTAACTTAATCGCAAATAGAAAATAGCCGTCATTTTAACGACTTGCCCATACAAATTTATTGCCCACCAAACAAATTTTACATATTAAACAAGTCTGGGATGAGTATATATCGATACCAACTGTAAATTTTTTTGTAGACGAAAACGCCTGGGATAGTATAAATGTAAAAAAATCCTGGGATGTATTTTTATAAAGTTTGAGATGGATTATTTACGCTTGTGTTGTCAGAGGTATTAAAAAGTCCTGCGACAACTTCAAAGGAGATTTGTTTTCTATATTGTGGTTTTCGAGAAATACTTTAAAAGAAACAGTGTTATATTTCAAAAAGCTCATTATTCAAAAATTAGGAATGTTTGAGCTTTCTTGTTCCAAACAAACAGTAAAATTGAATTCTAAAACGCGTTTCGATTAAATTAAAATTTCCGCAAGCAAAGCTTAATATTATAAAATTGAACGCCCAACGAATAACATATTTTCTAAATGTTCATCGAATTGTTGAAAAGCATATGTATAAATTATCATATAATCTTAAAATATGTGAGCTTTTGATTTAAGCTCTCTGAAAATTAGTCAATTCTGCTCAGGATGAGCAGGAATGGGCGAGGTAGATTACACCGTGTAACCTACGCGCTTGTCGACACGTAAAATATAGATTACTTAATTAAGACAATGTCAACAACCTACAATATATAAGCGATATGAAATAAAATGCGATATTTTGTCAAAGGGGGATTTAGTTAAGCCGTAAAAGAAATTAAAGAAAAGGTTCAAATTAAATCGGTAACCACATACGGGTATCATACTATAACTTTGGAAATATATGTTGAAATAAACAACCAAAAGGTTTAATTAAAGAAAGTTTATGCACTAAACGTTCGGATTGGTTTAAATTTCAACATTTGTTATAATGCATAATGCCAAGAATTATGCTTGTTCAATGCTCCCCATGAGATTCTACACAACTTCTGGTGAGATTTATTCAGGCCAAAACTTTGGTTCTAGACATCGCAAACCATTTACCGTTACCATTTCAAAACACGATAAACATTAGCAAAGCAGCGCCGTCTATCACGATAATGTTCGATAATTCATATTCCAAAACTTATCTCAATAATCATGTTAGAATTTTCATTTCAACCGAAGATCATATTCGGTTATCGAATAATTTCAAAATTTATTTTTAAATCCTGTTTCTATCGAACAGATAAAGTTTTGCCATAATCGGTCGAGAAATGGACTAGCCTTATACTAGTTGGCCATATTCAAGAAATGTATTCAAAAAATATTTAATTCCAGTTTTTTTAAATAAAAAATCACATAAAAACCCGTTGGTCATTTTCCATACCTTTAAAATATCATTTATATCCAACATGTCGAGTTCTATCATATATGACGATAGTCAAGGCATAACTTTGTTCCGTGGCCCAGTTTCCATCCAACATCTCAAATTTGATAATAATTTAATAATTAATTGTCTCGCTGAATTGCCATCACGATTCGCAATGGGTTACTTGCGTTGAATTGTTATCGCGTTGAATAGATTGCGACGAATTTCTTACAATGAATGTCATACGATAAATTGCTTGCGATAAATCGACCGGTTACCAAACTTTACTGGTGAATCGTGTTAACGAATTATAATCAAAATACGTTTCAGTAGCTATTCATTTATGTATACACATTCGACGCTACTGTTGAGAATGTCACATAGACCATGAGTAAATCGCTTGCCATCTTAACTCTTTTTGCAAATTTACGTTTCGTCATCCATCAAAACACATTCATTAAATTTTGCCAAAACGTGGACATAGAGCACTTTGACAGGTTTACCGGACAAAATTCTGTGTACCTGAACGATTTGATTATTTAATTTATTTTTCCGATTTTCGTATTCAAAATAGATTCCTTTAGTGTCCATTTTATAATTTTTTTTTAGTATTACTTCACGCTCAACAATTTTCACTTACCTCGTAACACAGATATTCAAACAGACGTCCCAGCTGATGAGAATTTATATGTGGACTCTAAAGTGAGTTAAAACAACTAAATCCTCTACTATAGTTTGTCTATATATGTATGTATAAAACAATATTAGCATGGTTTGCAGAAATTCTGTCATTTCTCTGACATTTTGGTCGACGAGGGAGAAATACGTCTCAAATATTTTATATGTACTATGTGCTTTTTAGACAAATGTACATCTTATGCAAGGCTTGCAAAACGACAAAACATTATTTAATTATTTTGGCAATTTTTCCTTTTAATGAATGGTAAAAATAATAGCAACATCATGTTTCCATATACATAATCTCCCCAAAATGTACATACGTAAAAGTAAATGTCCTATATAAAATACCTATACATGCCTTCTTACATATTATAGCAATTAAACCTTCTCTGGTGAGTGATTTTCCTTAATAATTAGAAACCGTTTTCTCTCAGCATTTTCTTCACCTCTTCTACCTCCTAAATGATCACTTTACTCTGCGTATATACCCATAATAATGATATCATTTTGCTGGTACATACGCAATGATAGTCCCTTTTTTCGTTTTTCTTGTGTATATGTGTCGTTTCTCATTTAAGTGTACATACATTTATACCAATCAGTGAAAAGGTAAGGGTATCATCATCTACCATGGTTAAGATAATGTCATAAATTTTATTACATGTCACGAATTATACTATACCATAGGAAATATAACAACATTATTTTATGTATATTTCTTAAAAATAAAACGAAATTTCCTTATTTATATCGTATGTAGGTACGTTTGTACATCGAGGAAGAATGTCTAAGACACAAGTCTAGAATTTTTGCCAAACGCAAACACACACACACACATATATAATAATGTTGTTAGTTTTTTTTGAAAAGTGGATGATGACTTTGGGTAAAATTTCGTTTGGTTTCTTTTTGTTTTTCGGGAATGTAGGTGGTAATAATGGAATTTTGTGTACATACATATATACAAATATATAGCATAAAAGATTTTTAAGGTTATTAAGGATACATATAACATTATAATGTTTTGTTTTATACATACATACATACATACATACTTACATATATGAATATAATTCTAGGTCGAAATTTGCACCTGACTTTCAACCAACAAATGAATTATCATCATTGATGGCACCCCAACCACCAATTATTCAACCAGAAATAACCGATGAAAAATCATCATCATTATCATCATCACCACCACCACCTGAAGAAGCTGAAAGAATTATTTCAAGTCTATTACCAAAGTGAGTAAAATTTTTATTATTATATGAATTTTTCATTTTTCCTCGCATTTTCCTCTTTCTCTCTAATTTGCACGTTCATCTCCTCTACATGATGAAAATATCACTATAGGGAAAGTTTTTTGTATAAACCTAAAATTTATAACAAAAACAACAAGAAAATAAAAATAAAATGAAAATTTGACGATATTTTATTTAGTTAGTTAGCTCCATATATATATATATATATATATATATATATATAGGATATATACCGCGCACATAAAAATCGGAAAATTATTAAATTTTATCGTATTTCAAGTCGAGAGATGAAAATTATACCGTTCTGTGTACATATATATAGGAAAATCTAGCGACGTCGAGTATTTGTATTTGTTTAATATATAAAAAAAAAAAAAAAGTTTCCAACAATTTTTTTTTGTGTACATCGCAAATTCAATATGATAATGTACACGGATATAAGAATAAATTACAGTTTTGTTTGTCGGTAAACTTAAGAAGATCTAAGAAACTATATTATTATAGCAAAGAGCATATACATAGAAATGTATATATATTCAATGTTCAATATATGAATTTGAATTGCTACTTAGCTTTGTCGAGCGAGATGTTATATGTAAAACTTTTTGTTTTTCATTTCCAGAGTCAAAAAAGCTTATTGAATTTCGATGTAAGGTAATTTGCATCAATTTCGAGTATATATATTCAGGTCATTTCAACCAGGTGTGTATAGTATGATTATAAGCAGAATCTAAAATTATGATCCGTACTATATGTATATTGTTGCGGCGGAGCTTAAACGTGATGATAATGAAGCGGAGCATTTTCCGTTTCGTAGAAAGATGAGTGAATTTTCCAAAACAGGAAATAAAAACAGTGTGATAGCTACCGACAGCCAGTTCAGCAATTCGTAATGATTTTTTTTGTGGACGATTTGTTGACTGGTTCTAATACCGTAGAAGATGCTGCAATGTTGTAAACTGTTGTTACTTAAATTTTGCAAGGTGTCACTTTACCCTTGCGTAAATGGTGTTCCACTAATCAGGAGCTTCTTAGTGATATTATAGAAGCTTGGTACAAAAACTTTAGGGATGTACTGGCATCCAAATTCTAACCATTTTCGTGTCAATATCGATTTAGATTCTGCAATTAACTCACCTACCACTAAACGAAAAATTATATCCCAAGTTGCAAAGATTTTTGACTTTCTAGGATTAGGGTCTCTGTTAAGGCGATTACCGCAGATCATGACTTACGCTTTTGGTTTTGACATATTTGTGTTTATTTATCTTAATTTTGACGTTTCGTTAATAGTGAAATTTTCGCTTAGTATATGGTGTTTCAAAACAGATGGCGGACATACACCGGAATCATACGGAATGTATTACTCACTAATGTATTATATTTTTTAGTGTTTTATGTATGGCACACCTGTGAAAAACACATTTTTTTGTTATGTTAAAAAAAGCCGTGTGATAATTATAAAATAAAATAAAAAGATAAGTTTGTTAAATAATAATTATAATTAAGCGAATTCTGATTAACAAATTATCGAAAATTAACATGGTCCTTCGAGCCGGATAGGCATTTATTTTTGAACTGGAAAAAAGCGAAAACCAACCAGAAAATTGAAATAAAAAAAAAACCCGGGAATAATTTTCACAGTGAAAAAACGCATTGTCGCATGGCGATTTTCTGGAAAGTACGAATTGTATAATAAAAAAAAGTGATAGCGTCGTTCTGCGATTGCGACGCTAATTTGTGATTGTGACACCTGTGTGTGTTAGAAACCTGTGTGAGGTTTGTGAGTTAAATACTGTAAAGCAAATTATAAGTTGTGCTGATATTCCTTTGTGACGATATGGCAGAATTGCGCAGCCTTAAACGTATTTATAAGAATATTAGTAGTATTGGAAATTTGGTGAAACAACAAATTGAAGAAGGAACCGAGACCGATGTGATTGTCAATTTAAAAATGCTGCAAGATGAATGGAACGAATACAGAGATTCATGTGAGAAAATTCAAGAGACCGACAAAACCATGGAGATTCAAACTAAGATTGAAGACAGCTATATAAAAGTAAAAAGGGCTCTTTTGGAAGCAGAACAATCTCAACGACCGCAGACACGTGGTGATGATACAAACAATATGTCCATGGTAGAATTTTTGGAAAACCAAAAAATATTCTTGGAAGAATTGTCAAATATGCGGAAGGCGGGTGATTTGGGCGTTACTCGGACTTTCCTTCACTCAAAGATTTGTTTGAGGCTTCGGTACACAGCAATCCAAAAATTCCGAAGGTTCACAAATTCCAATACTTAAAAAGTCTTCTTAAAGATGAAGCAGCTCAATCAGTAAAACATTTTGAGATAACCGCAGACAACTACGATGAGGCTTGGGACAAAATCAAAATGCGATACGAGAGAAAAAACCAGGTTGTGAAGCAGCTTCTTGATCAATTCATCCACCAACCGCGAGTTAAAGAGGGATCATCCAAACAGTTAAGGCAATTATGCGACATCAGTGATAATGTAGTCCGAGGATTAAAGGTTCTTGGCAAAAAAGCTGAGTCTCGGGATCTCTGGATGATTCATCTATTAGTTGAGAAACTGGACGATGAGACAAAACTGGCTTGGGCGCACTTTAATAAAGATGAATTTCCCGAATTCGATTCACTTATAACGTTTCTGGAGAAACGTAGCCAGGCTTGGGAAAATTGTACGACACACAGTAATAAAGAACCATCCAGTAATAAAGGTAGAATTCAGGTAAAAGCAATGCAGTCATCAGTAGTTACTACAAGGGTCTGTCTCAACTGCGCCAAGGAACATTGTCTATATAAATGTCCTGATTTTAAGAAGCTAACCGTCGACCAAAGACGAAGATTTATCGCTGAAAAGCGATGTTGCTTCAACTGTCTCAGCAAAACACAGTTTTCAACAGTTTGTCGATCTAAGTGGAGATGTGGTTTATGTAAGACGCGATACCACACATTGTTACATCAAGCGAATAACAGCATAGAAGAAGCGATGTCTGTACCGAATGATCGTTAGGAGTCTTCAGCGGGTGGTATTAGTGCTCAAGGTTTGGGTGATATTACGACAAATATGAGTGTGAGCAAGCGTCTCAGTTTCCGTGCGTTATTACCAACTGCCGTAGCAATAATTTGCGATACTTTCGGAGAATCTGTTCAATGCCGTCTATTGTTGGACTCAGGTTCACAAGTGTCGTTTATCTCTGAGTCGTGTGCCCAGCGACTACAACTTAAGAGAAGACACGCGAATATGATTGTGAGAGGGATTTCCAGCTCTGGAATCCAAACAAAAGGAATGACAGAAATAGAACTTCATTCTCGACTTCAGCATCACAATGCAGTGCGAATTCAAGCGTTCATATTAAATAAATTACCAAGATTGCCAAATGCCAATTTTGACGTAGATGAAGAAGTTACATCCAAGGTTCAACTAGCCGATCCAGGATACAATCGAACAAGTGATATAGATGTTCTCGTCGGAGCCGACGCCTTCTTCCAAATTTTAAGAGAAGGTCAAGTGCAGAATATCAGTAAATCCGGACGCCTATTGGCACAAAATACTATGTTCGGTTGGGTGTTATAGTTATAGTTCTGGAAGATACACGGTACAACTTCCGTTTAAGGAAAACACGGCACAATTAGGCAACTCTTACAATGCTGCTCTTCGAAGGTTCTACAATTTGGAGAAAAAGCTAAATTTAAATCCAAAACTGAAAATAGAATACAAACTATTTATGGATGAGTACATGCAATTGAGGCACATGAAGAGAATTGAGCCAAATGAGGTTAATGTATGTGATAATGAATGCTACTACTTACCACATCATGCTGTGGTACGAGAAGATAAAGATACGATAAAGGTAAGAGTAGTTTTTGATGGCTCTTCAAAATCATCGAGTGGTGTTTCATTAAATGAACAATTACGAGTAGGACCAACCATACAGCCGACACATACTGACCAGATTCCGGGTTTACAAATTTGCGATGACCGCGGATATTGAAAAGATGTTTCGGCAGATCAACATCACAGAGAAACATCAAAACTATCAGCGAATCTTATGGCGATCAAACTCAAATCAAGAAGTGGGAATATTCAAACTCACTACGGTTACGTACGGTACATCAGCAGCACCATTCTTAGCTGTCAGAACACTCCATCAGTTGGCGAATGATATTAATGATAAATATCCTCTAGCTTCACCTGCGATAATAAGAGATTTCTATGTGGATGACTTTCTTTCCGATATGAATAATAATGACGAAGCAATAAAACTAAAAGTCGAAATGATTAATGCAATGAAGGAGGGAGGGTTTTATCTACGAAAATGGAAATCGAACCTAGTTGCACTATCAGAATGTGATGCTGACAAACCCATATCGGTCAATGATTCATGCACGATTAAGGTCCTGGGACTTCAATGGAATCCATCAAAGGACGTGTTTTCATTTAAAGTGAATTTGTTGGCTGACTCAATACCTACAAAAAGAAAGATGCTGTCAGAGTCTTCAAAAATCTTCGATCCACTTGGTTTTTTAGCACCTGTCACAATTACATTAAAAATAATATTTCAACAATTGTGGTTGAAGAAACTTGATTGAGACGACCTGTTACCACAAGAAATGGCGAAACGATGGGCTGAAGTGCGGAGTGAGTTGAACGAGGTAGAAAAAATTAAAATCCCGAGACAAATTTTATAGATCGGCGAAGTACAGCTACATGGCTTTGTGATGCGAGTGAGAAGGCATATGCAGCAGTAGTTTACTTGAGGTCAACCGATGAAAATGGGCAGATGCATACTAACATAGTAGCGGCGAAAACCAAAGTAGCACCATTAAAACAGATCACTTTACCAAGGCTTGAACTTTGTGCGGCGGTATTATTGGCGAAACTGTTAAAAAACGTGATAGATGTCATATCTGGCGAGACTAAAGTGTATGCTTGGTCAGATTCCCAAATAGTCTTGGCATGGTTATCAGACTACCCATCAAGATGGAAGACATTTGTGGCCAACAGAGCTAGTGAGATCCATGAAAGTGTACCGTCGGCTAACTGGAATTACCTACCCACAGAAGAAAACCATGCTGATCCAGCTTCGAGAGGAGTACAACCAGCAGATCTAATAAAATCTAGATTGTGGTGGGAACCGGGTGACAAATGGCCAATCACAACCAAACCAGATGTCGATTTAAATGAAGAACAGCGAAAATCATTTACATTGGCTACATTGCATACAACAGCTGAAACGGGGTTGATTGAGCAGAGTCTTACTGAGACGTCTTTGTTCCCGAAATTGCGACGAGTTCTTGCCTACATATTCCGGTTCGTCTACAATGCTAAGCCTAAGCGAAATCACACTTTAAGACGATCGGGGGTCCTTTCTGTTCAAGAATTGTAGGAGGCGACAAATGCTTGTGTCAAATGCGTCCAAGAGCAGCTATTTAAATCCGAACTCAATCATCTACGCAAATACGGCTGTGTCCAAAGAGGAAGTCAATTGGAATCTTTGAGTCCATTTATAGATCCAGATGGCATACTGCGAGTTGGTGGTCGACTGGAGAAGGCGAATGTAGCATATAATCAAAGGCATCCGATCATTTTACCCAAGGTGCATAAGTTGAGTAAACTGATTATTTCTCATGTTCACAATCGAAATTTCCATCCTGGTCCGTCTTTGACGTCACACATACTCAAACAGCAATATTGGGTAATTAATAGTAGAAACGAGGTGCGACATATATTACGAAGTTTTGTAATATGTACTCGAATGCGAGCAAAAACGAGCCAACAAATCATGGCAAACCTACCAGCAGAGAGAGTCAACCCATCCAGACCCTTTAGCAAATGCGGCGTGGACTTTGCGGGGCCGATTACGATATCAAGTAAACGTGGAAGAGGAGCAAAATCAATCAAGGCCTACATAGCTGTGTTTGAGTGTATGGTCACGAAGGCAGGCCATCTAAAACTTGTGAGCGACTTATCCACCGAAGCATTTATTGCAGCGCTTAGAAGATTTTCAGCCAGAAGAGGGGTTCCTGGTCATATATTCAGCGATAATGGGACCAATTTCTTGAGAGCCAGAAGAAAACTGGATGAACTTACTAAACTCGTATACGCAGATAACTTCAAAGCAACGGTTTCGGAATACTTATCGAATGTGGGCATAAATTGGCACAACATTCCTCCAGCTGCACCTCATTTCGAAGGTATATGGGAAGCGATGGTAAAGTCCGTAAAGACCCGTTTGTTGATTGCGACAAGAAATGCACACCTAACGTTCGAAGAGATGACAACGCTATTGTGCCAAATCGAGGCGATACTTAACAAAAATATTACTGTTGTGACTGCAAGCATTGAACTCGGCCATGATCTGTTGGTTCGAATACCTGGTAAAAATTCTTTGGCGACAATACAAAATACAATGGATTACAACGTCGTTTCATCCACAATTGTCGGTTGAAAAATTCAAGAACAACATGACCTCTGAATACAGAAGAAGTAAAAAAAATTAGGTTGAATACAATTCTATGTCTGGTTCAATCGATCAGCTTTCCAATAAAATATAAAAGACTACTAGAACCTGGTTTTCAAGTTCGAAACCCGTTACTAAGATCACTTTCATTTTTTATGGATCAACAAAACATAATTGGAGTTGGTGGTCGCCTAATATTTGCCATCATTCGTCACCATCTCCAACAACGCACCCCAGGTATTTAATTTCTTTAAGGAGAAATCTACTTTTCTGTAGGTTTATTGTTAAACCTCAACAGTCGGAGATATACAGCATAATACCGTTGCTTGACGGGTTTAGCATCCCCAACATTATTGACATGTTGCAACAAATGCGCTCGGCCTAGACCAAGCACAGCGGATGATGGGGACCGTTCCTTAACTGTTTCCAATTGTTGTTGCTGTGACGGTTAACTCATGATGAAGCGGTGAATTGCAGACATGTCCGCCTCAGATACATTTTGTGAAGAAGCGCAATTAAGAGAAGGAGCATATACTCGTAAATTGCAGAAGGATGCACAATTATAAGTTTAAATATCCGCCAAAAAACCACGCCAAGATATAACTTATGATTGAGGTTAGGAGCTAAATGCAACGTAATAACATTAGTTTGACCCGCAAATGTAATCGGAATCTTGACATGGCCTATTATTTGCTCTGCCATCTTTATAGATGGCAGAATATGACGAAAACTTTAGATAGGGTCCTTGAGTATGTGTTCACAAATTTTCCCCAGTAGGGATAATAAGTCTCGTATTTTGTTTCCGAGTAATTCTACTTCAGCGTAAGGTCTATGGAATCAGTTATGAGTGATTATAGGATCAGGTAATGCGTTTTGATGTTGGGTTATTCCTGGTTAGAATTTGCGGTGCTGCCACATTATGATTTGATAAAGCGTTGACTATTGGTTGTCCAGATGTGGGATAAATTGGAATACTATTATAAGTATCCCGATAAACCATGTGTTCTTGAGAATTTGAGTATACTCGTATATGCCACCTGGATACGGTACCGCGGAATTGATAATAAAAAGGATTTTGCGTGGCGATTTGTGTGGAATAAGGGCTTGGATCTTTAGTAGCTTGGACTTAGTGGATCGAGCCGCGGTTTCTTTAAGAAAATAAGGCAGTTAAACCTCCGCACTGGGACGACGAGAAACGCTCTTCTTGTGATAAAGTAATATAAGCATGAAGTGTGTACTAAGTTTCTAGCAAATGGTACAAATTTCAGACAGTGGCGGGACTTTAACCGCATAGAACAAAAGTTTATTATATATGGAAATACATAGATTCTATTTAGTTTCATTAATGAAATTGTAATTATTAGAAAATCTATAGTTTAAATTGAGATTTAGATCTCACTCATCTCAGAATTGGATCCTATAAAATTAGTGCCATTATCGGAAAATAATCTTTTACAAAGGCCTCGGGTACTCACATAACATTTAAAGCATCCCATAAATGCTTGTGTATACTTAGGTCCGAGGTTGTCTCCAAATATATTACCTTTGTGATGAACTCGTCATCTATTATTTATGTCGAATTGTCTGCAACTCGTAGACAACATAGACTCTTCGTAGAAAACGTTGATAGTGTAGATGATTGATATAGTGATGGATAGAGTGAACTAGTTCTAAACTATGGATGGCGACAGTTTTATAAATTCTTTCAATGCATTTTAATCCGTTTTCAAAATAGGTTAGAAAAGGACCAGTCAAATTAATTCATTTTTTTTAGGACAAAATTGACAATTCTGTATGCGCGGTTGAAGTTTGTTCTAAATCCTAAAATTTTTTACATTAGGTTTTATTATTAGACTTTAAACTTTTGGCATAGGTCTACCAACTAAATATATTTCCAAATGTCCTTGGGAAAACCTTGGGAAGTTAACATCATAATGATGTGTATACCAAGATATCATTAGGTTTAAGTTATTCGAAAAATATTTCAATTTAGGTTTAGGACTACAAATCAGATATTTTATCGCATTTAGCGCCGATAAATATCTTAAAGTAGCACCTAATTTAATTAATTCATATTAAAGCCCAAAATCCGTTATATTCAAACAATCCGATATGCTTAATTCATGCAAAAGAAAAAATGGTTAAGTGGTTTTGGCCAATAACTTTTAATCCATTATCAGTGACCACCGCGCAATCGGCCAAATCTAGATATTAAAGCAGCAGTCTTCTATTTGTAATTTCAACATACCAAAATATCTTAGATTCTTGACGTTGCCTTAATTGTCGACGTTGATAAAAACTATTACCACATAATCTACGTAATAATCTACGTGTCGACAATCGCGTATATTACATGGCGTAATGTACGTCGTCCTTCGCTGATCACGAAACAAATCAAAAGGAAGAGATATGTGTGCGGTGGCGGCTTATCGCCGTTGCATTAATGGTGAAAGGACGGACTCGCAAAATGCATCCCGCCAGTGTAAAAAGGTAGTGTGGTGAGAAGCGTCCCATTTGTTGTGGAAATCAATAGCATTCTTTGCATTCTTGGAGTACCATTTTTCTCTCATAAAGTGTGCTGGGAACCGGTTGTCAAGGATTGGTCCTTGATGACTTTTATATAGTGGCATTGTTTTTCTTTTATGTGCTGAATTATAGTGCCGGCAGCGAAGTGTCGTTAGACATATCATCGAAGAAGAAGACAATTGTAACACAATTTGGTTTCGGTTACAAAATTGTGAGGGTGACCAAGCAGGCAGGTGTAGGAACTTCCGACATCGAACTATTGTTTGCCTAAATATTAAAAAGCATAACATTCTCCTCAAAATTGAATTTAATTTCTTTTTTAATAATTTTAACACTATAATTATAGAATTCGACCATAATTTTGATTTTTATTAAATTCCAGAATTTTAACGATGATATGTCATTAAGCTGAGTAAATTTTGCGATTTCTTCCAATATTCAATTTGGTTAAATTTTAAAACTTTGTGGAAATTTTTGTTTGAGACACTGCACTGAAAGAATAACTGCACCATTAATCTTCAATTTTAATCAAAGCATCTGTACTATTTGTTTTCCCACATCCATGGAAAAACAACAGAGTCCTTTTAACTATTCCACAATTTTCCAAATATTTCAATTAATCATTTTTGAAAAACTCCGAAATAAATAAAATTTCAAAATTTGACATATAGTTTAGAATTTACTCACAAAATGTTGGCCCAAAATTACAAATTTCAGAATTGGAAAAAATTCAGAAGTTCATACAACTCATTTTCATAACTTTTATCAATTTCAAACCATTACAAAAAAGACATTTACATCAACTTGTTCCAAATTTTTTAAATATTTAAAATAAAAATAATTTTTCATGCATTTAAAGGAAGGGATGACTTTTACAATTTGAGGAACGTTCTTTATTCTAGAATTCATTAAAATCTTCTATTAAGTTAGCTAAAAATTACAAATTAAATTTTAGAATTTTAACGGAAGTTTTAATTTTTTTACATGTGTTTGATAATTAGACAAAACATTTAAGATCACATTTTTATGAACATTTTTGAATTTTAAGCACCTTATGAATTTTTAGTAATAGCCGTATAATAAACTTCAAAATTTGCCAAAAGTTTTAAAAGCTTTCAACTCGAAATATCAACAAACTGTTTGAATAATTATTGTACCATAGATGACTAGAAAAATATAATTAAGAACGAGTGCACCTGTTATATACCAATAATTGGGTCTCCTTATAAATCCAGACCTCGTATATATGCGCGCACACACACACAGATTAATTAGCGATAATAATTCCAGAAGAACAATACCATAATTCATTCTGTCTTCTATACATACATATATGCGAACGAAAAAATAAATTATTATGTATCATTTCATTTATCTAATGATAATGTAATTAATTTTCCCATTCAAACACTCATCAAACCATTTGGTTGTATCAAAACCAACAACAAGAAGAACAGCAACAATAAAATATACAAAAAAAAGGTTAAATTAATATTTTATAGTCTGCCATTTTATTTGTAATTTTTTGTTGGTTGGGTTATCCCTATATTAATTTATCATCTGTTTTCCCTGATAACGCACACAATACACATACACATATAATATGTGTAATAAAACGATTCTAACAACAACAATCTATGTATATAATAAATAACAGATAAATAAATGAAAATCCATTTTCATTTTTCAATAAAGCCACAGCAATAAAAAATAAAAAAATTATTAACGAGAGTGGCTTAATAAAGTGTACGACGGGCGAATGGGACTATTTTATAATACTTCTGTCTCGTTCACGATAAATCAGACGCCAGAGTTCAATTTAAAATCCAATTGTTAGAGCTTTTCAGGGCTAACTTGAAGCTTTTTGTGGAACATATTTATCGATATATAGCTGTAAACATTTTTAAAAAAATATCACATAAAATCTTTGATGTATTTGTTAGAAAAAGCTCATTCTGAACTGCCTTATAGCTTAAATTACGTTTATTACGTTTATGTTTTGCGTGAGAACTTTGCCAAACTTGCAGAAAACTTTCCCCCAAATATTCAACAAAATTCTACTTGAATACAATCCGAAATTTAAAAATATAAAGAGAGCCATCTAAATATACAGATCTGTGAAAATCTGCCATTTATTGTTTTGCCGAGCTTTTTATAGTGGCCGTACATTTCACAATAATGTAAAATAAATATAACAATATTTGAATTCATTATTAAAAATGAAAAGTGAAATGTCTGTTTTATAGTTAACTATCAAAAAAGGAAAAGCTCATACAGGAGACAGCTAAGTCAACTGAAAATTGTTGACCTACAGGTATGATAACATGTTGGTGCCTAAAAATTGATTAAAGCGAGAAATGGTTTTCAAATTCATCAGATTTAAAAAAAGCTTTTAATTCGGTGTGCTTTGCTATCATTTAACATTCCTAAAGTTTTGTGAGAGATTTTTGTTTTAATTATATCATTCAGATTTTATTAATAGAGTTTAACAGTTAAAACAGTTAATTCAAGCTTTTTTTACAACCCAATAAATTTGCTAAAGCACAAGTTGAAAAAAATAAAATTTGTAAAATCGTTTTAAAGCTTTAACCTACATTTCGTATTTAAAATCACGAAAGCTAACTAATAATTACCAAAATTGTTAAAAAGCTGTTCGGGGTAATCTTACGAAATTATTAAGTCGAGACATTTGGTATGAATATGGAATTTCGCTTAACTTGCAAAAAAGCTTCGTTCACATTTTTTAACGAAATTCTGGGTGAGTACGTTTTGAAATTTAGAAATATAATTAAAGCAACCTGTATACACATACATATACAGAACCGTGAAGTTCCGCCATTTATCATTTTGATGAGCTATTTTTAGAAGACGTACATTTTACATTATTTCATAAAAGCCAATGTAAATATAACAAATTTTGAATTCATTTTTATGACTCAAAAGTTGAATGATTCATTTTGATTATGATTTATAGTTAGCTATTATATACGAGTTTGATTAAAATGTAAAAACTTATATTTACAAGTAATCCGAAAAATTGATCAAACAAGAGTCAACTAACGCATTGGTTTTGAGTCCTAGAAATTCAGTAAAAGTTTGAACATTTTTCTCTGCTATGTTCTTGAAGAGTTAAACGTTTGAAAAATTTTGAGAATAATTTTTATTTTAAAACTATTTGGGTTTAAAGTAAAGTGTCATTCCGCTGTGAATTGTGTTTAACTATTAAAACTTCAAAAGTCAAAACTGACGTAAGTTAAACTTTTCTTAAAAGCTGAAATTATGTCTGTTAGCGTATCAAATTGAAAATCAAATCCACCTCTTAAAATATTTTTAAACCACTCAATGTCTGAAATATTTCAAAGTTTTAAAGCTTTGGTCTAATTTCCGTATCCAAATGATGAAATTTTATAAAAAGCTTTCTAAAATCCACAATACTTTAAGATCCCCTTATACAAATATATGCAGTTTCTTTGGCAGTTAAATATTCAAAAGCTCTTACTTGTGCTTTCAATGTACGAAATTTTAAGGATGAAACTTACGAAATTTACCAGGAATACTTGTTAGGTATTGACTTCTAATAAATTTGTCAAACATGAAAAAAATCATTTCACAAATTAAAATTTCAACACAAACTTTGGTTGAGTATGTTTTTAAATTTAGAAATATCGAGATATGTTGAGCTTTTTGCACTATTATATACGACTAATAATTAATTCAAAAACCACTTTGTTAACTAGCAGGAGTAATAACGGGCTACCGTGTTAAAACTACCAAAATTGTAAAATAGCTTAAAATACAATATTTTTCAGAGCTTTGCATAAAGCAACATACTATTTAACGAACAAAATTACAAATTGCTAAATGTTTCACTCAAATGATTTTTAAATTATATTTTATATGTTTATGGAATGGCTGGAGAACTTTGCCAAACTTACAAAAAAGTTTTTTTCAAATTCTGGTTTAGCATACGTTGCGAAATTAAGAAATGTAAATAGAACCAAGGTTTTTTAAAAAAGATGTCCATTTTACATTGTCCCACGGACCATCACCGCCCTAAGTGTGCTGAAATGTTCCATTGTTTTGTTTGTTGCATAAAAGCTTTAAATACGGTGTGCTTTTTGTATTCGTGAAGATTTAAACATTTGTAAAGTTTATTTGTGAGAGATTATTCTTAAACAATGCTTTGTGTTTATACTCGTAGCAATTATGTCATTTAGCTTTGAATCGTGTTTAACAATTAAAACAATTTATAAAAATTGATAAATTCGAAAAAATCAAATTTAACGTAAGTTAATCTATTCTTAAAAGCTTTTATTATAGGTGTTTGCATGTCAAATTGAAAATCAAAACCACCACTTTTTGAGTTTTAAAAGTTTATTTAGTTATTCTAAAGCTATAGTCTAAATTCCAATTTCAAAATCGTGTTCGTTAATTAAAAACAATAAACAGAAGTTATAACGGTTGATCACGGATTATTTTCTACCAAAAATGCTGAAACTTTATAAATAGCTTTCAAAAATACGAAATTTACAATACTTTAAGATGCTCTTCCACAAATTGCTCTATCCATACTTGTTTGGTATCGCCTGCTGATAAATTTGACAAACATGCAAAAAAGCTTTTCACAAATTAAAATTTCAACACAAACTTTGGTTGAGTATATTTTAAAATTTAGAAATATTGAGAAACGTTGAGCTTTTAGAACTATTATATACGACTATGATAAAAAACGGAAAAAGCTTATTTTATTAGTTAAAAAACCACTTTGTCAACTAGCAGAAGTAACAACAGGCTCCCGCCGTTTATTTTTTACAAAAAAGTTTTAAAAAAGCTCGAATTAAAGTTTAACATACTAAAAAGCTTATTCTCAACAATAATTATTTAAAATAGGTTACAATAATCGCTACGTTAATCTGGTATGGTGGTTGGATAAATAAATTTGAATGAGCTTTTAAGCTGGATGCACTACTATCAGCATTTATCAGAGGTACTGTACAAAATATAATGAATTAGATATGTTTTTATGTTATCCTATTATTGTGGCTGTACCTATATACATGTACATTGTACATACTATCCTTTTCCTGCAGACAATACACCACAGAGCTTTTGTTCATTTATTTTAAAATAGATTTTAGATTTTATGTAGTGCAACTTTAAAAAAATCACAATTTTTCATAACAAATGCCATAAACTATAGACTAACAATAAAAAGTTTTTAATAAATCGAGGTGAAAATAAAAAGCTTTTCGAAACACTTTTTTTTTTTTTAATTTACTACTAAAGCTTTATCATCACTTTTATATTTCCAGGATTATGATTATTATGTAATATGTACATATAATGAATGATATATAGTGTTTTTGTTTGTACTGAAGGAAAAGTGCTTTGTATTACAGGCGAAAAACGATAAAGGAAAAACAAAAAAGCTAGAACGATAAAGTTCAACAACTTCAAATGAATATTTTTCTATTAAAAAAATAAAATAAAATTCTAAAATGTACGAAATAAATGTAGCTTTGTGTGTTTCCGAGGAAAATTTGTCTGTTTTTCATTTTCTTCGGTATATAGAGAGGAAATGAAAAGTTGTTTTATTTTATATAATAGCAATGAGATTGCAAAAATAATTGGCTTAAGTTATTTTTTCTAAGGAATTTGTGCAATTTGAGTAGGACTCGCGAGTTGAATTATAAAAGGCTATAAATATGTATTAATGCGAAAGATAAATTTAATTTCTTCGTGTAAAAAAAAAACTTTCCATTTTTATTATATGTGTGTGTGTGTGTGTGTGTATATCCTAAGAAGATTAAAACGTAAAACATTTTTCTTAATTTATCCCGAACATTGACCTATAAATAAAAAACGAATAAAAATCCTATAAACAATGATAAAAAACCCCTTTTGCCCAGCCATAACTTTTAATTTTCGTTGAGCATACACAATAAAAATTTTCCATTTTTTCCATACACACAGAGCGCTTAAGTTAAAGTAAAAGATTCTCATAAATTATGAACCATGCTGGCCCCACCATACTACCATACATACATACCATGCCATCATATATAAATTTCCCATTTGAATATATTTACGATGTACAGTGGAAAAATATAAATCGGGTTATATACAGACAGACAAAATTATCATAGAGATCGTTGCAATTTTTTGTTGTCTCATAAACCCTATGTTGCATATGTATATTATTACCAAAAGAAAATTACAATGCCCCACCGAGAAGGGGTTAAGAAAAATTTAAAGTTTATATTATAAGAAAAAGGAAAACTATATAACCCCGCGTCATTGTTGTATATATATAATTTTTATTTTATGCTTCTTGAATTTATGTACTGTTATTTTCATTTATTTTTTGTCAACTTATTTTCTCGACACAATAAAGAAAGCTCACATAAAATTTTTGTTGTTGTTGTTTTTGTATTTTTTCTTATAAAAAAGGAAAACAGCATAACTTTTCCTTTCTCATCGTTGCGTCGTTGTATTTGAGTTAATGTTTAAAAGTGTGGAAATAATTTGCGCTCGCCTCGATTCTATTTTATGAAATACATATTTTGTATGAGCTTTAAAATGTGCGGCAATGTTTCATATAATGAGATGTTCAATTTACCTTAACGCTTTAGAAATTAGACATTAGATCATTAGTCACCTAATATCATGTTGAGGTTCGTTACCTATATAGGTATATTATAAATCGCAAGACAATAACCTCTCTGTGTATATTCATCTTCATTGCATCATCATCATCATCATCATCAACATCATATACAAAACGAGAAATCCGAGCTTTTCAGTACAGTATATATACAGAAAAACTTCACATTTTTGTTTGTTTGTCAGAAAATATATAATTCTCAAGTTGTTATACTACAAAATAAAATGGCTTGGAAAATTTACCCCAAAAAAGAATTGAAATCGTAATGAAAAAAAGAAAGGATGTCAATGACAAGTTTATGACTTTTTAAATACAAACCATTGTAAGCATTTCATTTATGTACGAGAATATTTATATGAAAACCGAAAAAAAAAAATTACGAAAATGCAAAGTAGGAAAATTTTTTTTTTGTTCTATAATATTTTCACTTAGTTTCCGGTTGGATTTTATTGTGTATGTAGAATAAAAACCGAGGGAGGTATGTACATACATACATACAAGTGTTTCAGTATTTCAGAATAAAATGTCCCACAGGATAATTACATATTTCACATTTTGTTGAGTCCAATTTATTTCCCCCTTGCGATACAAAATAAAATTGACAAGCAACGCTCTCTAATCAAGTGAAGTGTAATGGAAAAAATGTCAACTTTATTCTGTCGTCCGATGATAGATTTATATCCCGTCTTGTTTGTGTTTTTTTTTTTTTTGTGGGTGAACTCGGCAAGTTTTTTTGATTAGACACCACCACCATCAACAACAAGAAAATTAATTTATTTGATAAGAGTAAAAATAAATAAAAATATTAATACGTGATAAGGATTTTGATAAATGTATATGTATGGCCAAAAAGCTCTCATGAAAATTAAGATGTTTATTGTGTATATATAGATAGGTAAGTCTAAAAAATCGTATATTCATTGGCTAGACGTATTAAAAAAAAGCTTTAATTGAATTTTCATAATCCATACCGAATAAAGTTTGTGTATAACAAAAACTATCCGAATTAAATATACATACATATATAAAACCAATATATCCCTTTATATCCTTTCTGCTTAATATTTTGTAACATTTTGTGTAATTGGAATGAGAATCAAATCCATATACAGAGACACACACACACACACACACACCATATCCAAATAATAAAAATAATGGTTCAGACTTGCCAAACAGACCAAAACTATTAAAAAATATTAACTCAGAGTAAACATATATAGAGTCGAAATCAATAAATCCATGGGAATTGAATATACGAGTACGGTTTGAAGCGAGGCTGTGTACTATAAATTGATTGTATGCGATTTTTTGGGACGTCTTCGTCTAGATTTCAAATTGATTCGAAATGCGAGAAAAGTGAAAAAAAAACGTTTTTTTTGTGTATTTTTGTAATTTATTTCTGGGTTTTCTTTGTTTTGCGATTTGACAATCAGCAAAAAAGTTAAAAAATTTTAGTAGGTAGGTATGTGCAAAAAATTGTATTTGATACTTTTGGGGAAATGAGAAATGGTCGGAATATCAAATCGTTTCTTCATTTATGAAAATCTGTGAACTTATAAAACAAGAAATCAAAAACAAAGCAGTAAGCTAAAATATTTGCGCTGTTACCAGCAAGAAAATATTTTCATTTTCTTTACTATTGTACGAAAATCCGAAAGAATTTTAAACCATTTATAATTCAAAGCATTTTGCTTCTTCATTTTCCATAGGGAAATTTGGGAAACACAAAATTTTTGGAAATGATGTTTTGATTTTTTTTTATGCGTGTGACATAAATTGCCTCAAACTCATTATGGTAATAAATATAAACTTTGAACTGTCAAATAGAATTTTATTACTATGTTTGTATTTCTAAGCTTAACTTAAAATGTTGCTTCAAAGTAAATAAAACCTCTGAGTTTATACGATGGTGCTATGTATAGCTGGCTTTCAATTTTTACATTCATTAGAAAGCTTACTAAAAAGTTTGGAAAAACATTTAATGTAACGTTTATCGATTGGGAAGAGCAGAAATAAGTTAAGCCCCAAAAAATAGTTGAAAGCTCCAGCTAACGAGCTTTGTGAGCTTTCAAAATTAAAAATTCATAAAAACTGTGTAACATTGAAAGCTCATCATGTTACCATCCTAAATAAACGGTTAAAATATATGCTTACTTTCATGATTATATCAAATTTTAGCTCTATATACATAAACTGTTATTTATTCTATTGATGAAAATCGTTAAAAAGCTCAATAAAATTCAACATGACACAATAATCCAGATACTTAAATAATAGTTTTTCCGCCATATCTCTAAAACAATATTAGCTTATAGAAGCGAGAAGCATTTAAATGAGAGCTTTCAGTATCATCGTTCAACTGAAAAGGCACTTCTAATTAATTCAAAATTTGGAAAGAAAGTTCACGACTGAAAATGGAAAGCTCATATTCATTAGAAAGCTTTTACTATGAAGTTTGGAAATACACGTAATGTAAAGTGTTTCTACTGAGAAGAGCAAAAATAAGTTAAAACCAAAATAATATTTAAAAGCTCAATCAACGAGCTTTAGGATCTTTCAAAATTAGAAATTCAAAAAAACTGTGTAACATTGAAAGCTCATGATGTTAGCGGCTAGCATATTATATATTTCATTTTATAAACACAAAACAGTGGAATTAAAACGGCACTAAAAAATTTGTTAAAAGCTCGTTGAAACGTATCAAAATATAAACCATCAATATATATGTTTACTTATTTATTGATAAAAGCATGAAGAATTGAATATAAGCATTAAAAAGCTCAATAAAATTAATTAATAAAATTTCTTTCTCGATTAGATCAAATTTGTTTGTGTTAAGCTCTATATACATAAATATCTTATTTATTCTATTAAATAAAAGATGTTTTTTTTTTTTTTTTTAAAAAGGAGTTGGCATAGACAACTTTTATGGTCCATAGCCTTACCTTACATTCACATGGAAGATGGGTCGGCCCATGAGTTCTACATTCCAACAGAAGCTCATAGATGTTTTCAATTTAATCACCGATCGTAATCGGGAGATGAAAAATCCCTTTTTTGCATCCGCCCCCCCCCGCCGCTGTTGGGATTCGAACCCGGTACCTCGCGGTCCAAAACGTCGCAGCTTTAACCACTGCGCTATTTGCTCGGTAATAAATAAAGCATTAAAAGCTCAATAAAATTTAACAAGACACATTAATCGAGATACTTAACTTTTCGACCATAGATGCACTTCTATTTAATTCAAAATTTTGTAAGAAAGTTCAGAACAACAACTTTCTTCAGTAATCCATTATAACTAATGATTTATTACTTTGGTGAATATTTAGCGAAATTTTACTTTAGTTTTTATAAGAATATTTATAATCTATATAACTATCTTGCTTAAAAGGAAAATTCATTTAGAAAGCTCATATTTACCCAACATTTGATGGAGTTTTACTGAATAAACTTTTGATATGTTAAAAGTTGTGGAAGTATGAAGGTTTCAGTTAATTATCATAATTTCTCTTGCCCATAAAGAATTGCTGTCCAGATCCCTGTTTGTGTAAATTGTACATATCTGAGCGTAATAATGTTTGCTTCAGTAAAACTAAGTTATAACTAAAAATTTTGATAATTATTTAACGCTTACCATCTAAAAAAAATCATTTTGGAAATGGGGTGTTTAAATCGGCTGCCGGCTGTCTCTAATTATCACGAATCTAGGTCAATTTAAATCATCTATTTTTTTAAATGAGATTTAACTCATTTACAAAAATTTCCTGGGGTTACAATTTTTATTCTTATAAATCTGGATTAAAAAGTGACCTACTATTCCAGTCAGATGTACCGATATGGTAGTCGCCGCTTCTCATTGCCCACCAGATTGTCGTATTGGCGGTATGAAATACCATTTCGCTCCATTGTTATATACAAAAATTTGGTTTCAAAACATGGTTTCAAAAAAATTTGGCAATACGGAAAAGAATGTTGAAGAATATTGGTGAATGCAATAAGGTTGCTGACAGTATGGGTTCTAAATGGAACAATATTACAGAAAAAGTACCACCGAAAGATGTGCAGGATTTCTCATCAGGAGCATCAAACAACGTGTGCGTGATTTTATCAGTAACAATAAAATTTGAAATTCAGACAAATACGAACCTATAGTGCAATAAATATTCTTTAATTAAAGCTATTTGTGCGTCACACCAATAAATGTTGCTTGTTGCTGGTTGATTCTCAATAAAATAAAAAGACATCCATTTAATTGATGTGACGATCACATACATAGATGATAACTTTTCATATGTTTTTTTTGATACGCACCGAACTAAATCTGCTGAATTGATTTGTTATATATATAGGGTGGATGCTGAACATACTCCCCTAAAAATTAAATATTTTAATTTTCATTATCCAATGGTAGTTTGAATAATTTACTAATCGGTCGCTTTCATGTTAAAGATTTTGCTTAAATGGTAGCTACTCTTGCAATATTATCAATGGCCAGGTCGAGGGCGGTGACTTGCTGTCATGCATCATTCACTACAAGATTCTTCTGTTTTTGTCAACACAGAAGTGTTGAACTATTTTCTGAACTCGTCTCCATCTATATTTAATCGTGACATATTGATTTCATCATAATTAGCATGAGGTAAAGCTGTTATTGGACCCAGTATTAAAACATGTGATTGAGTCAATGCATCAATGTTGCTTGCGTTTTCGTTTCGAGAAATAGATAGCGCTAAGTATAGCTGGAATTCAACGGTTAAACTCATTAGAAAGCTTTATAACGTTATAGTACGTTAGGAAAAAATTAAACAGGAAATAATATTTGAAAGCTCGAGCTAACGAGCTTTAGGAGCTTTCAAATTTAGAAATAAACAAAAATTGTGTAACATTGTAAGCTCATCATGTTACCGCACTTAAAAATTTGTTGAAACGCATCAAAATGAATACCATCAATGTGTTAAGCTCTATATACATAAATGTGTTATTTATTTTATTGATGAAAAGCGTTAAAAAGCTCAATACACTTATATAAGACACATTAATCGAGAAACGTAAATAATAGATTTACGGTCATTCTCGAGGAACGAAAAACGAGGAGCATTTAAGTCAGAGCTTTCAGTATCATCGTCCAACTGAAAAGGCCCGTCTAATTAATTCAAAATTTTGTTAGAAAGTTCAGAACTAATAATGGAAAGCTCTCATTTAATATGAAAATTATGTTTACAATGATTACATTAATTATAGAAAGCGTTTACTATAAAGTTTGGAAAAACACGTAACGTAAAGTTTATCTTCTGAAAAGAGCAGAAATAAGCTAAACCCAAAATAATATTTGAAAGCTCGATCAACGAGCTTAAAGAGCTTTCAAAATTAGAAATTCATAAAAACTGTGTAACATTGAAAGCGGTTATGATATTAAATATTTCATTTTGTAAAAACAAAACAGTGGAATTAAAACCGCACTAAAAAAATTGTTAAAAGCTCGTTGAAACGCATCAAAATACATACCATCAATATACATGTTTACTTTCACGATTAGATCAAATTTGTTTGTGTTAAGCTCTATACACATAAATATGTTATTTATTCTATTAAATAAAAGCATTAAAAGCTCAATAAAATTCAACAAGACACATTAATCGATATACTTAAATAATAGCTGTTCGCTCATATCTCTAAAACAGTATTTGTTGGATACCTAAGTTACTCATTTCAGAGTGGGGGGAAATAATTAGTTTAGTAGCTATAACGTCTATAGCTAATTTAAGACTTGTTTACGTGTTTTTAAATTCGGTTGTACTATATTCTCTAAAAATGACTTAATCAAGCCATATCATTTCATGTTGCTACAGAAGATATGTCTCAGCATCAATTAATTTCGTGTTTGCATTCATAGATACTTTTATTGTAGCTTCGAAATCAGAAGAAGGGCACAAATCGAATTTGCTTGCCGATTTTGATATCAATATCAAAACGTGTTTTTGGTAAACCACCACTTGGTAAATTACCCGTAAGGGAATATTCCCATCCGAGGAAAGAGTTGAATCTATAGCGGAATTTCCAGTGCCTACATCCATTCAATAAATTCAACAATTTCTTTAGCGTGGTTAATTATTCCATCGATTTGTGCCAAAACTAGCTGAATTATTATTACATGCGCATCTAGTTTTGTTACTTAGAAAGCCAAAAACTGCAAGAAATTTTGTTTGGTCAGAAGAGTGTAATGAAGCATTCGCTTAGAATAAAGGTGTGCTTGCTCATGCAACACGTTTGGGTTTTCCTTTAGAAGATGGAGTTTTCAGAATTACTACTGTTGTACTGAAGTCGGAGCCGTCTTGCAGCAACTCAAAAATAGTAACCTCTAGCACATTTCTCCAACAAATTTACATCCAGCCGAAACGAAATATTCAGCATTTGATAGAGAATTACACGCTATATACCTAGCGAGGTTAAAGGTTGAGAATTTATTATGTACACCTATCGCAAACTTGATCTCAAATCTATTTCGGAATTACAGAAGCCTGGCGAGGAACTTCAGAAATTAGTTTCTGGTTTCACTCGTCTCACAACTAGAAAATTAGAAACGTTATACTTTTGGCCTAACATGAACAAAGCCGTTAAGATCTGAGCACAGTCCCGTCTTTCATGCCAAAGATCTAAAATTCGGAGGCACACGAAATCGAAACTAAGACCATTTAAACAGCCTTTTGGTCATTTTGAATAAATTCATTTGAACATCGTTGGACCACTTCCTATATCAAATCGATATGCATACATTTTAAATGCCGTAGATCGTTTCACTATATATGGCCAGAAGGGTACATTATGTAGGATATTATGGTAATTTGACGATTCAGAAAATATTTTGTGGTGGACTTCAATGGAAAAAACACATCCATATCTATTGATCGACTTAAACCAGTTTTTGGAGTCTCGATCAATAATATTGCAAAACCAAAATGTGTTCAGTTTTCATAGTTTAAAAAAAAAATGCGGCTGATGTAGAATCAATGGCGGATGCCATACACAATTTGAAAATTATGTAGACCAATTGGAACGTTTAGTGCAACAAATATTCTTTAATTAACGTTTTGCGTGTCGACAACCTCGTATATTGCACGGCGTAATCTACCTCGCTCACCTCTGTCTCCAGACTGAAAATTATACGCAGCCATTGGCATTTAATTTCTATATACCACATCGCGTGGTTTATGTAGAATAATGCAATAATCACTTTCAAGTACTCAATCACTTAGATATATATTTTACAGTACGGAAAAAAATGCTTTATTAATTTTTCATTTTCCACGTCAAATGAATTGTCCCTGTCAAAAAAAAAAAAAAAAAACGATGGAAAATGGGAAATTTTTCCTTATTTTTTCCTTCTCAGTCTGTTTATTTATAGAGACGAAGAAGTTATTTTAATCAATCAATCATTTCCTTATTTTCCGGAACGAATTTTTTTATTTTATTTTAAATTTATACATTTTCTTTTGTTGGTTTTGTTGTTGTGCTATTTTATTCATTTCTATTGTAATTACGACACACACACACACAAAGATGTAGACGACGCGAAGCATTGTAGTGTAATTACATTTCAACGTGTCCAATATATGTCATCTAGTTTCATGTTAAGTTTTCCAGCGCGCATTGCAACAAAAGATATAAGTTCGCTACTCTATCCAATTTATCAAATAATTTTTGTTGTCTGTGTTGTATGAGTGTGCTTTTGAAAGAATTTTTATTTATTTATCAGATTGTCAACAAATTGAATTTTTAGTTACCGTGTCACTTTTCTTCCCCAGTTTAATTAAGCAAAGATACGGGAGTTAGTTTAGTAAAACTAATTGATTGATCGGTACTGTATTGTATACATAGATTTTTGTTGATTTAATAAATTTGCACAAATTTTTTAAAAATACATTTTGTAATGAATATGATGTACATTCTCACTGTAGCGCAGAGGCGAAACGAGTATATAATTCACGTGAAATTTATCCTAAACCTGTCCTAAAAGCAACAACAATATAAATACATATTTATATGTGTGAGCATGAATATACAGGGTTCATTCTCCCGTTGGCAGTTAAATGGCTCTATTTAAGACATTTTGCATTATGTTGCGCAACGTTTCAAAAATATTTTGTGGTTTGTTGCCTTGAAGAAACGCCACAAAAATAAAATCTGAGGCCAACAAATCTGGAGAACGAGGTGGCCAGGCGAAATCTGCATTTTTTGAAATTATTCGGTCCTCGAAAAGTTTTCGCAGAATCGCCATTGTGGCTCTTGCGGTATGAGCTGTAGCTCCATCTTGCTGGAATCATAATATGTCCCGATTGTTAAGAACTACCGGCCGTAAACAATTTTTCAACATGCTCCGGTATACCGCCTCAGAGACGGTTTCTGGCTCTTGAATTTCATTTTCGAAGAAATATTGACCAATAGCTTTATCTGCCATGATTCCACACCAAACAGTGCATCAAAGAGGGTGTAATTGTCGCTAATGCAATACTCTTGGATTCTCCGTACCCCAAATTCGGCAGTTCTGTTTATTAACATCGGCAATAATTCTGGGACCAATTGAATTTTATATGGAAACATCCTCAGATCAACTTTTAGAATACGTCGTAGCAATGTTCTGGAGACGCCGAATTGCATTACCGAGTTGGATCCGTGTGAATACTTTCTCGTACAGCATCTAAAGCTTCTTGCAAGTGCGAACAGGGCGAACAACATTTCTTCGTAGTTCATCACCTACTGAACCCTAATTCTCAAAACGGATCATTAAGCTTCTTATCATGTTTACACTGGGGGCCGTTGCAGTATTAAAATGCTGACGGTATTTTCTTTGTGTTGTAACAATTGATCGTCCGGACACATAATAAAATTCAACATTTTTTACACGTTCTTGCACTGAGTATGAGACATTATAGAATTTTATAAAATTCTTTATTATCGGCAAAAAAATAAAAATTAAAAAAATAAAAAATAAAAAATTATAAGCCTTTCAAATCAGTCAGTCCAAGTTGGCCCACCCTGTATTATATTTATTATGAATTATTAAATTAAAGGAATTTTTTTAAATATCTATAATTTAGATCTGCTACTAATGTCTAAGCATAATAGGCAGCATTCCTCAAAACTTAAACAAGTTAAGGTAAATAAGTAAGGAGTTCTATATACACATACGTCTGGTTTTGTACTTCCATTGAGCAATATTCAATTAAAGAACAAATTAAAAAAGTAATACTTTTTTTTTAAGACTTGAGCGCTTCTTGTCCCCGATCCAATTAAAATATTAAGAGAAACCGGTATATTTCAGTTCGATTACTAAGAAACAAAAATGCCCAGTCGTAAGTACTAGAACCAGACCTTTTCGAAAATTTTAGGTTAATATGGCCGCTTAAATCTGAGTGGTTTTCCGCAAAACCAGACCCACACCGATTCAAACATTTTTCGGCTATTATGGCTCCTTATTAGAAACACTCGAAAAACGTTGGACACTTCGATATATGTATTTCAGTTTTGTTACTTACCAGTGGGACCAAAAAATTACAGCCCCTTATAACCGAAAAATATTTGAATAGGTGTGGGTCTGGTCTAATAGCCGAAAAATGTTTGAACAGGTGTAGGTTTATTCTATCGGAAAACCACTTGCTTAGGATAGGACATTTTTGATTCTAACTAACAAAACTGAAATAAATAAATAAAAGTTTCCGAGTATTTTCGAGTGTTTCTAATAAGGGGCCATCATTGCCGAGTAATGTTTGATTAGGTGTGGGTCTGGTCTAATGGAAAACCACTCAGATTTGAAGAAATATAGGCTTTCAGGTACTTGGGATTAGACAATTTTGGTTCATAGTAACAAAACTGAAATACATATATTGAAGTGTCCAATTTTTTTTCAAGTCTTATTAAAACTTCCAACTTTCTTTTAAACTGGGCTTTAATTGAATATTTTTAAATTAAATTACTACCGACGATTATAGAATTCCTTATATATTTAGCAAGTTTCGAGGAATGATTCTTATTTTATATCGATATCACGAAACTTTTAAGAAAGATTTAGGACAAATGTCTCGTAATACCACCACAGTATCCTATGATTGTCGTAGGAAGCGACTATTATGTTGGATCGCTGTGGGCTGACGACCCACATTCGTAAAAATTTAAGCTGTTTATACCGCTAAAGTACCCGGACACGAGATTTAGGATCGGCACGTGGAACGTGAAGTCACTTAAGAAACCAGGAGTGTGAGACGGCCTAATCACGTGCATGAAGGAGTTTCGGCTGGAACTCGTTGCTCTTCCAGAAACTGGCTGGCCTAAAAGTGGAGACCATGTGACCAGAGCTATACGTTGTTATACAGTGGAAATGACCCCGGAAATCTTGGAGTTTTGAATTTCCAAACAGTCAATAACCGATTGGGTAAGCTTCGCTTGCGCATGAAGTTAGCTAACATGTCGATAATTTGTGTACATGCGCCCACTGAAGTCAGCCAGCTCCAAGATAAAGACTCATTTTACAATAACTTGGATGATCTGATGAGATCTACCGGAAAACTATATAAGAATGGTAATTGGGAACACTAATGCTAGAGCTAGCAGAAATTAGACTGACTTATGTGAAAACATAGGTCCGTACTCCGATGGTGAGAGAATAATGTACATTGCAATTGCTCACGAATGAGTAGCAAGCCAATTTTAGAGAAGCAGATACATTTGGAAATATATGGACACATCCTCGCAACATGTCACGCAGCCAAATAAACCACGTGTTAATTTCAAAAGGACGGGCTCGGGTTGTGCAGGATGTGAGAACTTATCGGTCAGCAACTATAAATACGTATAGGCAGCGATCATTATTTGGTCACTGCAAAGCTACGATGGAAGTTTTCATACAGAACGAACGAATAGAACGTTTCCACTGTGAAGGTCTGATAAATGAAGATCAAAAGAAACGATATCAGGATCTTATCAGCGACAACATTAAGGGAGCTAATTACCAGTCTGACTGTGTGAACTCTGTCTAGGAGGCACTGAAAATGCCGGTTGTCAGGGTTGCTCAACCGACTTTAGGTTTAGTGAAAATCAGACCCAAGAATGATTTGTTAGATGATAATTGTCGTCTTGTAGATGAGTAACAAAATATAGCCCATAGTCAAGTGCAATAGCGTCCCACAATCGCGAGGAAAAACAAGTCTACTATTACTAGGATGGCAGCTAAGCAGATTTGTAGACGGAAAAAGAGAGAATGGTGGAAGGCCGAAGTACTGAAAGTACAAAAACTCAGCAAAGAGCGCAGTTCACTGATTTCTTTAATGAAATTTCTGGATTGCACCATACTAGCAGGCCTGCGTCAACTGCCATTCGGGACCGGAATGGAAACCTCTGTGTCAACATTTGAATGGATACATTACCAACCTGCTGCAAATTCACTAGGGCCATTCAAAGACTAAAACGAGACCGTTCATCTGGAGTGGACGGTATTAATTCGGAGCTCTTGATATTCGGTGAGGATACTTTGTGGAACTGACTTTTCGGCCTTATTCGATTAGGATGGTGAACTCAAGTTATGCATAACGAATGGAAAGTGGCCGCGATATGCCCCATCTTCAAGAAAGGAGACCGTTTGAAGTGTCATACAAGTTACTGTCCTATATTATATGGGATAGAATCATTCCTCTCACGGAAGGCTTGGTTGGTCAATATCAAGGAGGATTTCGTCCAAATCGGTATTTTCTTCAGATCATTCTATCTAAATAAAGGGTGTATTTTTAGAAGTTCCCAACTTTGAGTTGGCAACACTGCTTTATTTGACAACCCATTTCACTCATAGCTAATAGTTGCTTTTTGTTTAGTTTGGCTTGACATTTCACATCGTCCTTCAGAGCGGCTAATTCGAATAACAATAGATCGTTTTTGGACTACGTTTACTCTTAATGATAATGTGCATCCCGTGAGACGCCGAACAGTGTCCATTGAAGAAACTGTAGCCGATGCACAGGAAAGCATTGAAGAAGATCCAAATCAATCAATTCGTCCCCGTTCTCAACAACTGGAGTTGTGCCCTTCCACTTTATGGAAAATTTTACGAAAGGATCTTGGCTTAAAAGCTTTCAAGACAATGGCCAAATGATCATCGTATGCGCCGCCAATTCGCCGAATGGACTAAAGCACAAATTGATATTGATGTTGAATTTCAATTCGAAACTTTGTTCTCCGATGAGGCCCATTTTTGGTTGAATGGGTACGTAAATAAGCAAAATTGTCATATTTCTCACTTCTCACTCCAAGCGAGGATAATCCACAAGGTTTTCTCGAAACACCATTAACTCCACAGAAAATTATTGTTTGGTGCGCTTTATGGGCTGTCGGAGTCATTGGTCCATATGTCTTCAAAAACGATGATGGTCAGAATGTTACTGTCAATGGTGAGCAGTATAGGGACATGATTAAACATTTTTTAATATTTCTCTTAGCTGGCATTAATCTTGCTGACATGCAGTTCCAACAGGACGGAGCCACATGCCACACAGCGCGCGCTACAATTGATTTACTAAAAGAAGCTTTTGATGAAAGAATATTTTCGCGTAATGGTCCAATTAACTGTAAACCAAGATCGTGTGATTTAAACCCATCAGATTATTTTGTTTGGGGTTATGTAAAGTCACTTGTCTACGTCACTTGTCAGAAATCTATATTCGAAGACTTATTGGAAAATACGGCTGCAAATGTTGCGAAAAGTTTGTGAAAATTGGTGTTCCAGATTGAGCCTTGTACGCGCCAGCCGTGGCGGCCACATGGTCAAAATCATATTTTAACATTAGTGTTATTTCCAATAAAGCCCGTTTCATTGATATTAAAAATATATTTCTTTCTTTAAACTTGTGTAACTATATAAAAAACACCCTTTATTATGAGACATCCATCCTCGTACATCAGGTGTTCCTGGATTTCCGGCGGGCCTATGTCTCAATCAATCGAGATACTTTGTGGTCTGCGCTGGAATTGATACAATTGTGTTGAATGACAGTGACACAGTCTGAATGCTGTGTTAAAGTTGACAACAGGGTCTTGAGAATTTTTGCAGTTCACTCGGGTATTCGGCAGTGAGTTGCTTTGTCCCCGATACTCTTTAATGTCATGTTGGAGTACATCTTTCGTAAAACTAAAATGAGTAAGCTGGCTCGATCACGTTCTGCGTGCTGATCCTGGACGAATTGTGCAGCGATCTCTGGAAGGAGAGCCACCATATGGTAGGCGCAGGGGTCGTTGTAGGCAACGATGACTCCACGGTGTAGAGAACTTGGCTTCTGCAGGTTGTCTAAGACAGTATGAAGACCAAGCCCAGGATCGAAACCATTGGAACTAGATTGTTGACACAGTAAGGGGCCAGTAATGGCCTTTAAACACTGTTTTATTATTATTAGGACAAATTTCACGTACGTCCTAAATATACGGGATGCGGAAAATTTAATTGAGTTTATATTTTAAAAATGTAATTTGCTTAATTATAATTATTATTGTTATATAGCTTTTAATTATAATTTTATGTTAAACAATTTAGTCTGTTTAATTTTTTTATTATTGTTTTTGTATGTGAATCCGTATACGCGGAGTGGAGGGTTGGAGGGACTTGAAAATTATTTCACATGATTTTCCCATTTATTATGTTTTATTATAAATGCGGGGTTATTTTTGGAATTAGAGTAATTTAAATTTTTTTGTCTCTGCAAATTTGGACAAGAGTTGAATTAGTTAATTACATGTTATAGGATATATGTATATGTATGTACATATATAGGGGGGCTATATAGCCAGATTTTGCGCATTACCCAAATAATCAAGTGAATTGTCTATCATCTTTAATCCTTTTCGACTCGCACCATTTGACCTTTTATCCCATCATCATGATTTACGCACAACAAAAAACTTGTGTATTCGTATACATCGTTGTTTGACCATACTCTAGGCTATAATCAAAATATGTTACATTTTTTTTTTTTTTTGTGTTGCTGTCCAACGAATATAATATTTCGCTTTAATGAATCTCGCATCGTCTTAATAATATAACTTTAAGCCCATTATCATTCGGATGACTAATAAACATAATATATAATGACACAAATAAATTATATAATTTAAGAAAATCATCATTATATTTCCCATTATATATATTATATAGAACAACAACAACAAGATCAAATAAATAAAAATTATGAGAACGAACGAAATGAAAAACATAAAACAGCAGCATCACTGGTATATACTCGTACATCCAAAGTTTTTTCCATCCGATTTACTTGAAACAACTTTTAATTATTAAAATAATCTTAGTATCTGTATTTATACTGTTTAGTTTATCTTTGAATTGTTTCAGATATAAATGAAATAAAAAAGTTTATAATTTTCCTATATTTTTCCTTCTTATATATTGTTTTCCCCCTAAAGCTGCTTGGTATATACATATATATGTATATATAGAGAGAGAAAAGCTCTACGTATTAAAGATATATTCCATAATACCCAAGTTCAAGGCGCAGAAGGTTAATAAACTTTAAACTGTTATATGTATATACATATGTATATTAAGAAATCACTCAAGACACAGAACCTCATAATTTGCATGATTTATTTCACCATAAACAATTTTTATAATTTCTAATCCCTGTACAAAAGTTTCTCACCAATTGAATTTGTCCATCCCTTTGCTCGTTGTTTTTCAAACGAAATCCCAAATTAGCATCCACACCCAAAACAAAACAAAAAAATCTCATAAATAATCAACTTTTCCAAATCGTTGAATATTTAAATTAAATTTTAGACATTTTATTTTTATGTTTGCCTTATACCACACACCACTACGTCTACTTTATGTATATATGTATGTATTATGATTGTGACAGTTCTGCGGTCACAGTGTAATCAAATCACTATATAAGCAAAAAAGTCTCCAATAAAAAGAAAACCAATTCTGGACGAACAACATAATAAAAGACATTGCGGAATGAAAAACAACATAATATTGTGTGTGTGTGTTGTATTAATTCAAAACCAAACAAAAAAATGTCGTAACATAAAAAAGCTCATGAAAGCTCACTAAATTGTATATATAGAAAAAGTTTTATTTGTGTTTTGCCAAATAAATTCATTTTGTTTTAGATATTTAAAATAAAAGGAAGTTTCCGAAACAAGAAAGTCAAATCATAACAATCCGACAGCAAAAAGTTTTCGGTGTTTTTCTGTATCCCAAAAATGAATTTTAATCAGCTTTTTGGCCAAACACACACACACAGTTTTATCAAAACGCAAACCCATTTAATTGAACTTTTTTTTTTTTTTTTATCTCTTCCTCTCGTTTGGAAAAATTCATTCAAATGAAAGAAAAACTTACATCACACCACATACACATACACACACACATGTGTGTGTTCAGTACTCCGAGTAAACAAGGATTTTTTGGATTGTCAAAATTTATTTGTCGTACAATAATTTCCATAAAGAAATGTGCCGGTATAATGTGAAAAAGGTCAAACACTGGAAAAAAGGCCGGAAAACTGATAAAAAACTTATTTATATATGCGATTGGAAAACCAAAAATAAATCAATTTTTTTTCCTCATTTTGGGGAAAACTATCGATTTTCTTTTATTTTTTAATTTCCTTAATTATTGTTATTATTTTAATTCGCATGCGAGAGGTGGCCGCATTTGTTGGAAATTTTCCAGAATTATTTTTTTTTTTAATGTATTCTCTCGTCGCTCTGTTTGTGTTTGTTGTTGTTGGTTAAGGTTGGAAAATTTGATATTTTAACAACCGAATGCAATTAACCTTTTTTTGTTGTTGTATTTTTATTTATTTTTATGTATGTTGTAATCGTATATGTACAATTTTCCGGCCAACATACTATATATGTGTTTGTGTATATATTTGAATTTGGGTCGAACTTAATTGATATTTATATGTATAGATGAAAATTGATATAATTTGTTGAGAAATGGTCTGCACAATTAGATGGGTTTTTATGGCATATTCTGTTTTAATGCGTATATGGGGGATTGTTGTTTTTTCTTTTTGGTTGTAAATGTAATTGGAAACGGGGTATAAAAAATTTGTGTGCACATGATATAGTGTCACGTTTTGGCTGTATATAATGACTGTCAAATGTGGACGTGCCAAACCACTTAGTTCTATATAGGTTGTTTGCGAGGTTCACTTAAACGAATTATTCAGATCCGCGTTCAAAAAAGCCTTCATGCTTCTACAACTATACCGAACGTAATCAATTAAGAAGCTTTTATTCATAAAGCTTTGATAGTTATCGATTTGGTTATTAGGTTAATATAAGCTTTTAGTTCTGCACTATTTTACATGGAGCTTTTAGAGAAATAAACGACTTAATTCGAAGATACTACGAATACCAAAAGCTCTACTGAACTATTTATGTTTAATTAAAAAAATTATCTTAAACTTCCTGGTTGAGTTCTATTTGTATGGGAACAAATTTATTAATTACTGAAAAGCTTTCAAATAATTAAAATGCAAAGTTCAAATACGTTAGAAGTAAAGGTCGAACAACTCTAAAACGAATATCAAATGTTATTTCAAGCATGACCGTTTATAAATGCGAAACAAATTTGTAGGTCCAAACCGTCAAAAAGTTATGCTCCAAAATATCCAGGGACCTTTTACTAATCTCGCTTTTAAAGTTGAGCTGAACGTTGTCAAAACCCATGTAATTATGATGGCAAAACATTGAATCCAAAAATTCCAATGATTAATACGAGTCATTCCAAATTTCTACATGTTGCACACTGGAGCCCAATTTTCGGAGCAGACTTTTCAATGAAATGTAATTTGAAAATTGCTGTAAAACATGAACCTCTAATAGCTAAACAGATACTAAATTAGAGGTTTTGAAAATTTTTGAAAATCGATCTGATGCATATGCATTGGATGACGAGTTAAAAAAGCTGGTTGTGATTTCCACACCATGTTGCTTGCATAACAGCACCAGCGCCTTCCGGTTGGGCTTGCTAGTGATCCAGCCAATTTTCAACGGTCTGTGGAGCAGCTCACGGCACGCCTGAGTGCATGACGTTATTTCAGTGTGACGGGTCGAACTGAGGGGGAGCATCTTAAAAATCTGAAAGAGATATGCAAAAGGCTGAAAGAGATTGATCTCTATTGCAACCTGAAAAAATGTCAATTTTTACAAACGAAATTTGTCTACTTGGAACATATATTAGACGATCTGGCCGTTAAATGAAAGAATGAAATGAATTGTCGAAATGACAATGATCAATTCCAATGAATAATACGAGTCATTCCAATCTTTTACATGTTGCACACTGGAGCCCAATTTTCGGAGCAGACTTTTCAATGAAATGTAATTTGAAAATTGCTGTAAAACATGAACCTCTAATAGCTAAACAGATACTAAATTAGAGGTTTTGAAAATTTTTGAAAATCGATCTGATGCATATGCATTGGATGACGAGTTAAAAAAGCTGGTTGTGATAACTACACCATGTTGCTGGCATAACAGCACCAGCGCCTTCCGGTTGGGCTTGCTAGTGATCCAGCCAATTTTCAACGGTCTGTGGAGCAGCTCACGACACGTCTGAGTCACATGACGTTATTTCAGTGTGACGGGTCGAACTGAGGACGAGCATCTTAAAAATCTGAAAGAGATATTCAAAAGGCTGAAAGAGATCGATCTCCGTTGCAACCTGAAAAAATGTCAATTTTTACAAACGAAATTTGTCTACTTGGAACATATATTAGACGATCTGGCCGTTAAATGAAAGAATGAAATGAATTGTCGAAATGACAATGATCAATTCCAATGAATAATACGAGTCATTCCAATCTTTTACATGTTGCACACTGGAGCCCAATTTTCGGAGCAGACTTTTCAATGAAATGTAATTTGAAAATTGCTGTAAAACATGAACCTCTAATAGCTAAACAGATACTAAATTAGAGGTTTTGAAAATTTTTGAAAATCGATCTGATGCATATGCATTGGATGACGAGTTAAAAAAGCTGGTTGTGATAACTACACCATGTTGCTTGCATAACAGCACCAGCGCCTTCCGGTTGGGCTTGCTAGTGATCCAGCCAATTTTCAACGATCTGTGGAGCAGCTCACGACACGTCTGAGTCACATGACGTTATTTCAGTGTGACGGGTCGAACTGAGGGGGAGCATCTTAAAAATCTGAAAGAGATATGCAAAAGGCTGAAAGAGATTGATCTCCATTGCAACCTGAAAAAATGTAAATTTTTACAAACGAAACTTGTCTACTTGGGACATATATTAGACGATCTGGCCGTTAAATGAAAGAATAAAAGGAATTATCGAAAAGCCTCGACTTAACAACTTGAAAGAGCTATAGGCGGGTTTGACTAAGGTTAATTGAATGAGCGAAGAATAGATGAGGTTTAGTTTAAGTGGTCCACGAGGCTTCTCTCAAGGAAGTAAAGGAAATCCTGAGTGACTCAGTTCGATTGGTTCATTATAGTAGAGAATATCCACCGGTGTTGGCAAAAGTTCTGATGGCATTCAATCGCTTTATCGTTGAAAACATTAGAAAACTTTAGAAAGTGCTTGGTTGCATCAAGTTTTATGAGGAGCTGTATAGTAGGCGGTTTGAACTGATCATAAGCCATTCCTTAAAATTGAAATCGACCGACAAAAACAGAAATGCACTTTATATAATGTGGGCGCGCCGAAACCACTTAGTTCAATATTGGGGCGTAAAGTAGAAAGAATTGTTTCCGCAGTTCACATAAACGAAATATTCTCATCCGCCTTCAAAAAACCCTTGAGGCTTCCACTACTACCGAACGTAATCAATTAAGAAACTTTTATTCATAAAGCACTTAACATTTGTTTTATTTTTTAAATATCAAAAGCTCTCGTTTAAATGTCCATCTGCCTTGAATGTATGAGTATAATAGGTTAATATGAGCTTTTGAGACATCAGTACTATTTTTCTAAAAAAATATTTTTTGCTTTATTAGTATTTTACAGGGAGCTTTTTAGAGGAATAATCCACTCACTTCGAAGGTACCAACAGTGGCAAATGCTATTTAAAATATTTAAATATTTTTTGATCATTAACTTTCTGATTGAATTATCACATTGAATGATGAGAATAAATTTAACAAATGGTGAAAAGCTTTCAAATAATTAAAAACTCGCAATTTAACTGCTAGTTTCGAATACGCAGGGAATACATTCAAATTAGGTCGAACAACTTTGACCGTTTATAAACACGAAACAAATATGTAAGTCCAAACTGTTAAAAAATTACGGCAACGTTGTCTTGGCTTTCCGTTTGTCCACTTGGTAACTTGTGCGTGACTCGAGTATTTTATTTTTGTCCAGGCACATTTTTAAATCACGTTTTCACATTGGCTGGAGCTCATTATTAGGAGCAGATTTATGCCCGAAATGTAACTTGTTTATTGCTGTAAAACAAAAACAAATTTCATTACAGTGAAACTAACAATATAGTGACGTATACTGAAATATCAAAATTATTTTCGGAGTATATCCATCAATGCCTACGAAGGTTTCTTGGAGGTTTTATTGGTTTAGGGAATGCAATATTGGTTTCGAAATCCAAATGTTGCACCTTGTTTAAGGCATATTTGTCATAGTATCTAAATCTGAGTAAACAATCCGAATCTGCATCGATTTTAAAGTGAGTGTCAATCATCAATTAAACATAGATCAGAGTTATTTCACCGCTTAGAAGAAGGAAACATATTTTCGAAAATCGATCTGTATGATGCATATTTACAACTTGAAATGGATGAAGAGTTAAAAAAGATGGTGGTGATACACCATTTTGCCTATATAACAGTACCAGCGCCTTCCTTTTGGGATGGCTATAACGCTCCAGCCATTTTTCAACAAACATATTTTGTGGAGAAGCTGACGACGAAACAACAAAACAACAAAATATGTTTGTACAAACGACATCTGCAACAAATTGTCTATTTAATACAATGCCATCTATTGAGCAATAGATTAACTATATTAATAGCATAAACGAAGTATCGCTAGAAAATGGTTTTAACTCAAGTTTCACGTGGGAAGCCTTAGGAATTCGAAGTTTCAGTAACAAAAAGGGCTACTTAAAGATAAAACAACAAATTTTTCTATAATAGAAGCAAATAGACGCCCAATTTATATTAATTGAAAATATTATTAAAATTACAGAAAATAATAAAATAGTAGAGGCTAAAGCTTGAGTTAAAAAATACTTTAAAGATGCTTCAGAGGTTATAAGATTGAAAAACATTGGAAAAATACGAAAAGAAAGGATATTAATAAGAAAGCACCTAAATCGAATCCCTGAGGTCTGTAAAATACTCAATTTTCATTTTAAAATATGTAAGCACGGCATTTACCCAAATTTCGAAAATTCTAAATAGAATAACTTTATGAATTTTGGAAAATTTCATAAAATTTGAGTACGTACTTAATTCCTGGGAAATTTTATAATACCCCAAAGTAAAAAAAAGAATTTTACGAATTTTAAATTAGTAAATTTGTTGTTGTTGTTGGATCTGACAAGTATTCATTGTTCCGAGCTAGGTTTGGTACTGCCAGTTCTGTTTTTAGATTAGCCTCTAACTCATTTCGATATTTCGCATAGAATTTCTCGAACTATTCTCTTTCTTTCCACTATGGATGAGCGGTGGTCGTCATAAAAACCGTTCTTCCAAATGGTTTCGATTTGAGATAATTTCTTCTGCAAGTACTCCGTAGTCTTCCTGCTTTCAACATCTGTGGTGTAATTGCTTTTGCTCTTTTGAAGTTGTTCGAACCGAGCACATCGAGCTTTGTACAGAGCTTCAATTTGCATTGCCTATGTTTTGCGGTGATAAAATGAAAATCTATTTTTTGTTGAGACTGTTGCTTGTACATCTCTCGTGACTGTTGGTTTATATGCTGCCTCGAGATGTGAACTTGGAAGTTGTAGGGCTTCTTGTGACGTTGTTGGTATCATTGGCGGTCCGCTATGTAGACGATGGCGCATATCTTCTACCAGCTGATTGTAAACATCTGTCATGTTTTTTCGTGTGGTGAGATAAGCGTGATTCTGGCCCAGAGGCGGGACAATTCCTAGAATTTTGTCATCGTTTCCGACGAATTCGTTATATAGCGCTTTTAGACTCGCTATTCTCTATTCTAAGTAAGACTTCGTCTTTCTATCTTCACCGTTTTTTCGACAGGTTTACTAGTAGTGATATTGGTGCTTGTTGTTGCTTAGCAACTCCCTTTGACGTTAATTTTGTGAAGTTATGTGCCTGTTTTTGTTGGCTGGTGGTGTCGTCACCCTTGACGATCGAGGCAACGATGGATGGTTTGATCCAAATCAGCGCAGTTGTAGTTTTTTTATGATGGATATTTTTTGAATCGGCGACCGAGGTTGATTAGATGAGTTGCAAAGGCAGAATGAACATTATTCAATAAACCACCCTAATATTCGAGAAGCAAGATGTGAACAAAAACCATATAGGATAAATGAGGAAAGATAAGCAATTTACAGTGATTACGTCACAGATTACTCTCGAATTAATAGGCGCATACTAGGACAATTTTCATGCAACTATACGAATTATGGATTGAGAGTTGAATTGAACGGGAATATAAACGCAACCAGGTTGCAGAGTAAAATCACTTTAAATTCAACCAAAGATCAGTGAGCAAGTGAGAACAAAAGTGAAATTGTAAAGTGCTCGAACGTGGTGTTAGTTTATTCTCGAATAACCTGTACAGTGCTAAAAAATAGTTCGAGTGTTTTACTGTAAAATCCCTTGCGAATCTTTAGAAGAGCCCGAAATTCTTATAAATGTTATAATTTAACCGATTATGTGACTTGTATGTCGAATAACTAAATGATTTTCAGATTAAATTTTGAGATTAAGTGTAAGATCAGGATGTTTGTACCAAATATTTGGGTCCAAGCTATTATGAAAAAATATGTCAATTTTGGAAAAAGTAGGGCATTAGGGTGTTTAAGATAACTCTGTTTGGTATGACCTAATACATACCGATTATATGAAAGCATACACCATAATGTTGTATATACCAAGATGTCATTGAATCTAAGCTATCCGGACAATATTTCAATTTTGTAAAAAGCAAAAGATTAGGGGATTTAGGACAAGCAGGTTTGGTCATGTATGCCGATTATATAATTTTTTCAAATTTTCATTCGAAAATTATAGGAAGCTAACGCCATAATGATGTATATTTCAAATTGTCAATGGGTCTAGGCTACCCAAAAATAATTCAACTTCTGTAAAAGTAAGCGATTAGAACAACCACATTTGGTATCACCTCATATGGTTTTTCAGAAATATTTGGGAATATATGTATGTTCCAAACTATATTTGGGTCCAAGCTATTCGAAAAATATTTCAATTTTGTAAAGATTAGAGGGAATTAGGGGGTTTGGATATGGTTGGTACCTGACCTCATATATGTATGTTGATTATTTGAAAAAATCGTATATTTTGAAAATAATATAGTTAATTTTATGACGTCATAGCAAACTGGTTAATCCTTAACCCTTTATTCCGCTTTTTTTTCTAAATTTGAAATATTTTTTGGATAGCTTTAACGCAATGACATCGTGGTATAAGTATCATTATGGTTTACATGAGGTACCAAACTTGGTTGGGTTAAATCCCCTAATCCTTTACTTTTTACCAAATTGGACATCATGGTAAATGCTTCCTTATGTTGTTAGATTTTTAGGATTTTCGATGTATTCGACATAATTATATATTGAGGTAGTACCAGATTTTGTTGTACTAATGATAAAATTCGTTATATCGGGACATTCTGCTTTCCACACTAATACATATAAGCGGCCAATATTTTTGTTATCTTAGGGCAGATTTGTGACGAGTGGAGATGTTTAGAATCGGTGGTACAAATTCCAAATTTAACAATATAATTTTTTGGTATTTTTTTACTATTAACTTCACGTCATTTGAATAGCTATTAAACAGTCAATGCAGCAATTTTTAGGGGCGATTGCGGCGAACGATATATTTAATTTATTCATTCAAAAACATTCATTACCATCATACTGGAATAATTTATATGTTTTCTAAGTAAAATGTGCGCGGAAGAAATGAAACCGCGCGGTATCGCCTGTAATTCGACTAACATACACGATAATCTCATAAATTATAAAATTATGTTTTATGTTCAAAACAACATTATATAAACTCAGTAAAGAAACAATGTTATCCTCCTCGATCCATTTAATAATAAAAATCCTTGTGGGAATCGTATATCCCTAAAACTAACTTTCGAATCAAGAATTTTATTTTGTTTTTTTATTTTATCGCGATACCCCAAAGAAAACATTCTACTGTATAAATACATTTAAGTAGATATAGAAAAGTTTTGCCAACTAAAATTTCCATTTTATAAGACCATATACGGTCGTGTGCCCCATAAAAGGATATTTCAATTTATCTTAATATATTTTAGACATTAAAATATCTCAACACCTTGTGGGGATCCTAAAAAATTGCATTTATTTGTATAATGTACAATAAAAATAGGATTTTCTCCATTTGTGTTTATTTATTTATTTAATTTTTGATAAGGATTCTTGAAAGCAAGCCAAGTCTAGTTTATTGATTTTTTTTTTTTACAGTGAGTATACCATTTGTACGATGGCTAAACAAATATACAGATAGATGATACTTGTCGAATACTGTACCTATATATGTATACCCCCAGAAAAATAATAAATACATACGTACATATATTTGTATTTATGTTGGTCTGTACATAAAATACTTAAAGTTGAATTTATTGGTATTTTCAGCATTACTTGGGGTGGATTTTCATTTATGGGAAAATATTGATTACAAAACATACATAATTTAGATAAAATACATAATATGTAGGAGATAGGTGTTTGAATCTAGCATCGAAATATGAATAAAAATTACATATTCATTGTCTGACATTGCAATTTTGATTTAAAATCTACATAAAAAAAGGATATTCTCCGCGATAAGGAATCATCTTGAAAATATGTATATAAGAGCGCCAAACATCTCTTATTATCTTAAAGTGCAATAAAAATGATAACTAAACACCCATTTCATCTTATTCATATGCACATATATATTTATGTACAACGACGACGATGTAAATAATAAAAAAAATAAAATTTCCATTTTTTTTTTGTTTTCCATGAATTTTCCATTTATACTCGACTCGAAAATTATTATTGTTATTTGCAAGAATATTGGCATAACTGTATATGTATGTAAATATGTATACGAGAAACCGGCGAAGAATACGATTTGATGTCGCGCCACGCAACAACAAATATAATAACATTTCCTTATTATACATATATAGCAATTTTCCATATACGAGATTTTCCGAATTTTCATTATTTTTTTTTTTTTCGTTGTATATTTCCAGAGTAACATCACCGATTAAATCACCAACGGAAACGGCAATAATAGCAAATTTAAATATAATAAATCGAGGGCAACAGATAAAACCGATTTTAACGTCATCATCGTCGCACGAATCATCGTCACCGATCCATGATGAAAATGTTGCTGTTGTTGTGCCTAAGGTGGTAAATAATCATATAAATATTATAAATCATATAATTGGTGGTGATCTGGATGGTGGGGTTGGTGGTGATTTTAGTAGTGGTATTCCGAGTAATCATATTATTGGTGGTGGCGGGATTTGTGCTAGTAAACAACATAATACGGAAAATAATTCATCGCCTGAAACTATTCAACCATCACAAACGACATTGGTGAGTATAAATATGACTTTTTAGTAGTCGTAGTAGTACTGACATCTCTTCACAAATTACGATTTTTTTTTTTTAAATCCGATTTAAATCATACAAGTATACATAGTCACCCCTCTGTAAGTAAATAAACTTTTCTTTTTTTTTTTTGTAGTATTTTGGAAGGATTCTCCTTTCACCCCAATAGATACGAAAATCCTTATACATATGTATAAATACAAAGCAAAAATATTAAATCGTTTTCAATCAAAATAAAAATATAATTGAATGGAAAATCTAAAGTTTTTTTTTTACTTTTAGAGTAAAGGAATTTTTTTGGAAAACTTGGGTTGTTTTCCTTTTTTTTCCTATTTTATTTTCAAGTTGTTGAACCCTGTTCAGACGGAAGAACACAAACTTCTGTTATACATCTAAAATATATAATTTAATAAAAAGTAGTGAAATTTATTTGAAAGTGATTTAGATAAGTTTTTGCTTAGTCACTGACATCTGTGATTTTAACTATCTTAGTTCAAAAATTTTGTTTCAATACTCTGTAAGTGTAACCAATTTCCAGCTTTCTAATCTACCTAGAAAATTTATTTATCACGGTCTACTATCCTAACTTTTAGTTTGGGAAATGTTTCAAACTTGTCAGTGAATTTGCCAATTTTAAAATCTTGATTTGATTCTAAAATTCTTACTTCCTGGTTTTTTTTAGAATATTAGTTATAATTCCCAAATTTTTAAAAATGCTAATTAATAATTTCCAAAATAAGGCAATTTTATTTTTCCAAAATTTTTAGTGTTCTAAAGGCTCTAGGTTCAAAAAAATTTAAAATTTTCACTGCATAAATCTTAATTGTAAAATTATTAATTTTATTAATATTAATTTATTCGTAAAATTAATAAATTTCAAGATTCATAAATATATTAATGTAAATATTACATTAATTTTAGTTTTCTCTTCGTTAATTCGTTAATTTTCCAAATTACCTAACTTCAATTTTCTTTTAATTTAAAAATTGGACTTTGTAAAACTCCAAATTTTAAATTTTTCCAATCCCTAAGTGTAATTTTTATAAATTATTTCTAAATTTTAAATTTATTAATTTTAGAATTACAAAATAATTAAATTTTTTCTAATTATAAAAATTCTATTTTTTTTAATTTTTATTTTTTAAATTACCAAATTCTTAAATATGCTAATTATAAATTCTCCAATGCCTGCTTTCACTAATTTTCTAAGATACATTGAAAGTACTAAGTCCCTGAATTTTCAAAATTGCCTACTTGCAGTTTTCTTTTAATCATGAAAATTTTCGAAGTTTAAAGATTTTAAACTTTCTAATTCCTAAGGTTTAACTATTTCAAACTTTCTAATCTTGTTTCCAAAAGAATAAATTCTTAAATTTCATAACCACTAAAAAGTTTCTTAAAAATATTCCAATTCCTATGTTCCAAACATCTAGGTTCAGAAAATTTTTTTAATTCTTAATTAATTGTTTAATTTTCTGAACTAAATTCCTAAATTTTCGAAGTTTAATTTTTTGCAAATTTTTAAATTTTTAATTATGAAAATAATTCCTACAATTCTAAAGTTTTAATTCTAAATTCCAAATTTTGTTAACGTCGTTTTAAATTTCTAATATCAAAAGTCCAAATTTCTACATTTTTAATTTCGAAACTTAATTCAAACATTTCTTATAAATTAATAATTTTGAAAATTAAAATTTAATAATTTTAAAAACTTTTTCAAAATTTAGAAATTTTACTTTTCCGAAACTTTTCTTACAAAATTTTTTACTTCGAATTTATCAAAATTTGTGGAGTCGAAATTTAATTCTGAAATTAAAATTTTATGCCGAAAATGGTATCTCAGGGCAGTTTATTTAAATATATTAAAGCAAAATTCAAATTTTAAAAATTTGTGAATTTGATATGTGCAAATATGTCAAAGTTGATTGGTAAAAACAATGTTATAGAAATTCTGATTTAGAATTATTTGTTGAACATACTTAATTTGGAAAGAACAATGAATTGCAGTTACATTCCGAGTTATTAAATTAATTAACAATTTTACTATTCAATTAGGTATTAACGAATTTTACGACTTTTGAGTAAGGTTACAAATTTAGAACCAAATAATTAAATCATTTTGTTGTTAAGAAATTTAAATAAAAAAAATTGTTAAATTTTAATTAAAATAATTTAATTGTGGAATTTATAGGAGTTTGCCGATTTAAAAATTTAGGACTATTGAGATTTAGCAACAGTCAATGTGGAAATGTCAGCAATAATTAATTCGCTCTAATGAGAAACCCGATGCCCAGGTTGTACAGTAAATTTCCTAATATTTCTTAACATCTGTAATTAAGTTTCTCAACTTTCAAATTCTTCTAAGTTAAATATCAATAATATTTTAAAAACCTTCCTAAATCATTCCAAAATTGTTATTTCCACTTTCTGCGCCCTAAATTTTTTAAAATCAAAATTATTACTTTTTATGTTCGCAAATTGTTAAATATGCTAATAAATTATAAGTTGACAAAAGCCCATATTCCTTAATTTTAATAGTTCAGGTTTTTAAATTTTAAATGTTTCTTAATTTATGGTTTAGTTTAGTTTAAATTTTGACAAAATCCTAAATTTCTAAATCCGTAGAATGGTTTTTAACCAAATTTGAAATTTTTAAACTCGTTTCCCCAATTTTAATTTTTAATTTTTTAACCAATTCTAAATTTTTTGATATGCTAATTAATGATTTTATTTACATTCGTTAATTTTTTAATATCTCTAAATTAATGTGTTTAACTTCCAAAACACCAACGTTCCGAAATTCTCGGTCATATGCTTTTATTTTTAACATATTCGAAGTTAATAAATTAGCTATTAAGATATTCGTAGGACAGGGAAGAGTAAGGAATTAAAAATTGTACAGTCAAAACTTAGCAAACTAATTTAAAAATTTGGGGATTTAAAATACATTTAGAAATTTAGAAAATGTTTAAAATGAGTTCTAAACAATTTCAAAATTTACATATTCCTAAATTTGAAAATTATTAATTCCTAAATTTCTATACTTAATTTCAGAATTCTGTATTTCTTAATTAATTATTATTTTTGATAATTCTAAGGTGCTTGATTGTTTTAACTTTTATGAACTTAAATTCCATTGTTCCAGTGTTCAAATTTATAATTTGAGTAATTTTCTATTTAAGAATTTTGTAAGAAAAATTTTAAGAAAAATTTGTCAATTTGCAATTTTAAGTTTCATTGAATTTTAAAAATTTGGAAAATATTCAAATAATTAAAATTTCAAAATTTTTGTGTAATTTTACCGAAATATTTAAATTTTATTTCTTTGAAATTTTTTTAAATTTTTGCAACGAAATATATCGTACTTGGTATTTTTCAATTCGGTTGAACGAAAATCGTTTCGAGCTTACAGATTTATACTGTTTATATGGATCTTATGATGGATGGGTTCAAATTTTAATGGTTCTTACATGTAGACCAAAAATCCAAAAAGCTCTATTTTCAAAATTGCTTAACTTCAATTTACTTTTAATTCAAAAATTGGTTTTTTCCTTAAGTTTGTTTTTATTTAATTATTTCTAAATTTTCAAATTTTTATAAAATTTTAGAATTACAAAATAATTCAATTTTTGAGAATTTGTCTCAAAAATTTTAATTTATGTATTCCAAATTAAATTTTCCTAATTCTTAAATTTAATTTAATTTAATTCCTAATTCTGTATAATCAGATTCCAAATCTATTTTAATTTGCGTTCTACTCTCGATTTCTAATTTTTATATTTTCATTTATCTTTAAATTTTTAAATTTCTTAAATAATAATTTAAATTGTTAGTTCGCTAATTCTGAAATATAAAATTAATAAAATTAAAAAACTAAATATTTATATCATCAAATTTTTTAATTCGCTTCTTAAAATATGCTGCCTCGCATTTATCTAACTTTCTTAACTTTTCAATTGTTATTTGTTAATTTGCCAATTTCTAAAATTAAATTTTTTTAAATTTGTAATTTGTAAACTAGCAAAATCTTAAATATGCTAATTCAAAATTCGCAAATGCCAGCTTTCTTTAATTTTCCAAGTTCCTTAATTTTTAAAATTGCCTAATTTCAGTTTAATCATGAAATTTTTCGAAGTTTTAAGATTCTAAACTATAATTGAATTCCTTATCTTTCAAATTGTTCTAAGTTGATTTATCAATAAATTTTTAAATACTCTTTCTAAATTCCTATGTCCAATTTTTCTATCCCGAATTTTTTAAAATTTAACATTTTGTTTTTTATATTCGAAAATTCATAAATATGCTAATAAATTATAAGTTGATAAAAGCCGATATTTCTTAGTTTAATTTTTCAGGCTTCTTAATTTTAAAAATTTGCTTGATTTCAGGTTAGTTTATAAATTTGACAAAATCCCAAATTTTTAAACTCATAAAATGGTTTTTAACCAAATTTGAAATTTTAAAACTCGTTTCTTCATTTAAATTTTTAATTTCTTAACATTCTATTTCTCCTAAAATTTAAATTGTTAATTCTTTAATTCCCAAATTTTTTAATGTGTTAATTAATGATTTTATATCAAGTTCGTTAATTTTTAATATTTCTTAATTTCTTAATTAATGTGTTTAATGGTAAGTTCCAGAAAATCAGCATTTCAAAATTCTCGACTGTATATTTTTATTGTTAACGAATTCAAAATTAATAAATTAGATATTAAGATATTTTTATGACAGCCAAACGTCAAAATTTAGCAAGCTAGTTTAAAAGTTTGAAGATTGGGTTGGGTTCGAATTAATTTATAAATTTAGAAAAAATTTAAAAAGTATCCTAAATAATTTCAAAATTTACAAATTTCAAAATTATTAATTCCTTAATTTCTATACTTAATTTCAGTATTCTTTGTTTAAAATCTATTTCTCAAAAGTTATTTAAAATTATTTCAATCCCTATGTTCCAAACATTTAGGCTCATACATTTTTTCCTGAAAAATTATCTTTCAAATTTTTAATTCCAAAGTTATTAATTAACTGATCATTAAATCTTAAGCTATATTCTTAATTTGAGTATTTTCTATTGTCCAAAATAATTTTTTTTTTAAATTTTTGACGTTCGAGTTCGAAATTTTTTTATTAGCTTGTTTGAAAATTTTTGAAAAATTTAGAAATTTTACTATTTCGAAACTATTCAAAAATTGTTTTTAAAAGTATTCGATTGTTTCGAAACCATATAATTATAATACTTGTATATCGCACTTCGAATTAATAAGAATTAGTGTAGTCGTCATTTAATTCTGAAATTAGAATTGCATGTCGAAAATCTTACCTCAGGGTAGTTTATCGAAATAATTTAAAACAATAAAGGAAATTTTAAAAATTGTATGGTTTGATATGTGCATGTCAAAGTTGATTGGTTAAAATCAATTTTATCGAAAGTCTGAGTTAGAATTATTTGTCTAATATTCCTAATTTGGAAAGTACAACGAATTGCAAAATGTCAAATTCCGACTTATTAAATTAACAATTTTATTATTCAATTAGATATTAACGAATTTTTAGACTTGTGAGTTTAAAGATTACAAATTTTGAAGTTAAGAAATTTAAATAAAAAAAATTGTTAAATTGTAATTAAAAGAATTTAATTGTGAAATCAAAACAAATATGCCGATTTAAAAATTAAGGACTATTGAGATTTAGCATTGAGCAAAGTGGAAATGTCAGAAACAATTAATTGCCTCCAATAAGAAACCCAATGCCCATATTGTACAGTAGTTTTCCTAATATTTCTTAACATCTATAATTAAGTTTCTGAACTTTCAAATTCTTCTAAGTTGATTTATCAATAAATTTTTAAATTCTCAATAAATTTTTTGAAATCAAAATAATTACTTTTTACATTCGCAAATTCTTAAATATGCTAATAAATTATAAGTTGACCAAAGCCCATATTTCTTAGTTTTATTTTTCAGGCTTCTTAATTTTAACAATTGCTTGATCACAGTTTAGTTTAAAAATTTGACAAAATCCCAAATTTCTAAATTCATGAAATATTTTTAATCAAATTTGAAATTTTTAAACTCGTTTCCCCAATTTTAGTTTTAATTTTTTAACATTATAATGTCTTAAAATTTATATTGTTTATTCTTTAACTTTTTAATTTTTTAATATGTTAATTAATAATTCTATCTCCATTCGTTAATTTTTAATATTTCTTAATTTAATGTGTTTAATGGTAAGTTCCAAACCACGAGCATTCCTAAAATTTCAATGTTAACGTATTCAAAATTAATAATTTGGAGGTTTCAAATAAATTGAAACATAAAATTATTAATTCCTAAATTTCTATAGTTAAATTCTAAATTCTTTATTTCTTAATTAATTACTAATTATTTATTTAAATTTGTTTATTTTTAAATTCCATTTCTCAAACACCTAAATTTATAACTTGAGTAGTTTTCAATTTAAGAATTTAATTCTTTAATCCTCAACTACCAAATGGTGAAATTTTGTAACAAAATTGTGTCAATTTGTAATTTTAAATTTTATCGAATTAAATTGAATAGTTTAAACAGTTTAGATGGGTCTTATGATGGATAGGTCGAAAATTTATCGGTTCTTATATGTAAACCAAAAATTCAAAAAACTCTGGTTTCAAAATTCCAAATTAGGAAAAGTGCATGGAAGAGTTTTTAGATTTAAATTCGATGAATAATAATTAAATTTTGAATTTTAGGAATAAATAATAAACGCCTTTCGATTTTTGGAAATTGCGTGTTAAGAATTTAGGTATTTAGGTAAAATTTTAGAAAAAGCACATTTGGCTTGAAATTCTGCCCAACTTATGTAGAATAAATAAGAGATTGTTTGTAATTTTTTCTCTAACAAGCCACATTGCCAAGTTTTTAGGAAGAAGCACTGCGATAAAAGTATACATTTTAAAGAAGCAAACCGCGGTTTTAGGGTGGCTAAAATATTATTCAAACGTATTTCGATTTACTCGTAAATGCCAATCAATTGCAGGATAATGTCTAATTTATGTCATTTATCAACTTTCGAAAAACTTTCGGCTTACGATACAGTTTTCAATGTATGTATATTATTTTAAATTTATTAACTATAAGCAATAATTCAATAAAACTTTAAGCTAAAATTCCACTCATGTCGATAATTCGTTACTACAATACATACCATCATCTGGTATTGTGTAATGCACAAAAGCTTATACGAACCCAAAAAAAAAAACTTTTAAATTATAAATATATAAAAGCTCTTTCTAGTCTAAAGTAGTAAAATATTTTTTTGATGCAGCTTACAAAAAAAAAACTTTTCTCTTATCAATTTCCTAACAACAATTGATTCTCATACATATAAAGCATCGACCAACATTTATCTTTTCTATATTCTATAAATTTTTTATTTTTTGTATATCTTTGGAATTGGATATGCATATTTTATGTATTTGAAATAAAATCTGTCATTTTATAATAGATTTATGGGTTATGGAAGAATGATTTTTTTTTATGTATAACGAATACAAGACGTCTAAACAAGGAAATGAGATGTAGAAATCTATAATAGTTTCGAATGTTCAATTTCCGCATACAATTTCTCGCACTGTACACTCGACATATATATGTACGGTATGTATATACGTTAACATGTCGAGAAATCAATTTTCTTATCAAAAACCGAACGCAGAACTAAATTTGACTATACACGAGAGTATATATATATATCTGTAATTAACTATACACGAAACAATCCATGTCGAATGTGAATAGAATTGCAAAACTAAATTATGTATGTGTATTCCGTCTGTGTACACACCAAAAAACCGCGATCTATATATTCATGCTCCATCGATTAGCGAAATAATGGCACAAAATACAAACTGTTATAATTAAACTGAATTTAATAGACAAACAAATTTTTTTATTTTGTATATGCGGTTCGTAGTACATATAGAACGCAATTTACTTGACGAGAATTTAGACGAGATGCGCAGGAGGAGGAGGAACTTTGAATCAAATTCTATGTAGATATTCAATTATCATACACAATATACGATTCATGTATATGGAGAGAATAGAGATGCTAATTTGCATATTTAAAAGTAAATTACTTTGATTCTATTTCTATTTTGCTTCAATTTTTTGTATTTAGACGAGAATTTTTTCTGTTGTTGTTGCCATTGTCATTGTTGGTTTGTTTAGTATAATGGATGGAATGTAAATTTCAATGTTATCTTGAATGAAAATCTCAAACAAAATAACATTTAAATGAAGAAAAATTGTTTGCAAATTGAGATGATTTGAAAAAAACCACATAAAATGTAGGACAGCAGAAATGACGCTTATTGTGAGGCATATGTGATTTTCATTTCACATTTCGTAAACTGGCCAGAACATAAATAATATTATACAAATAAAGACAAGAATTCTGCAAAACTTTCAAAAAGCTTCTTTTTTTAAAATATATATTCCATTAAAGCTCTCAGAAAAAATTAAAACGTGACAAAAATTAATTAAAAAGCTTTGCTAAACTCGAATTAAGCTTTTTGATTTTTTTGTATACATAGACTTGAAAAAATTAAATCAGATTTAAGTTTAGAAACTTTTAAGAAGACTAAATCTATAAAATATCAAATCATGAAATATGATTTCCTTTAAACTTTTAAAACACTTAGACGGGCATCAATATTCTCAAATTCCTTATTACTTGTAGATTTCGTAAAGTACATATGAACAAGTAAACCTACAAAATCAGACGGTTTAGAATTCTATAAACCAAATTTTTGGCCAACTTGTACGAAAGGAGTTAACCGTAGTACAGTGCTGCATCGTCACACGCATTTGCTTAAATGACAAACTTTTTTTCAACTGTCAGCCTAAAAAAATAGCAATGCGTTTTTAGTATTCTGGATACTCATAGTAAGCACGTAGAACGATATAGTAGCACATTTTTAAAAAGCTTCATTTTTTATAGAAAGCGCAAATGCAATTTGTAGGCAAGTTCGTGACTACATTTATATCATAAATACTGTTAGAGCTTTGATTTCATTTCCTATTTCAGAAAATGCTTAAAAAATTCAAACTACTGCAGAAGCTTATACCAACACTAATTAAAGATACCTTTCATCGTTTGAAAAAGAGGTTCTTACAAAGTTATTAATTCTTTATCGAGCTTTTAACTTTGTAAATAATTGTACGTTAAACTATTATAAATACTTTTGTATAACTTAAATCAAGAATTAAACATAGTTTATCTTTGTAAATAGCTAGTTACAATTAAAGCTTGCCAAATTAAACTTCGTAACATGCTTACATAACAATACCCGAGCGTTTCCTAAAAATCTTAATCATTTAAAAAATAGCTTGGTGATCGATGTGATCGAAGTGTACTAATTAGGTTGCACACTTGCAGAGTTTGAAAAAATTAAATCAGGTTTAAGTTGATAATCTTATTAAAAGGATTATCTAAATTCATAAAATATCAAATCATGAAAAATGATTTCAAAATATCTGTTACTTGTTGATTTTGTAAAGTATCTACAAGCAAACCTAAAAATTCGGGTTTTTGGACTCTTTGGAATATTCAATTTTTAGTCAACTTGCACGAAACGAGTTAACCAAAGCTTCGTGCTGTATAGTTACACTGTCGGCTTAAGGTCAATTTTTGTAATTTCTGTATAATTGAAATAAGCTTGATCGTCTTATTCTAACAATTATCAATGAGCTTTTAATGTTATGGAAACTTATAGTATAGAAGGTTATAGTCCGTTATGGTTTTAGTTTAATAAGGCAAAATAATGAAAGCTTAATATAAATTTTCTTCAACTACAGTACGTTATTGTCCAAACAGCTTTCAGTCAATTGTAATAGATAAATTCGGACTTATCTTAAATTTCACAAAAATATAAACATACATTTTACAAAAGCTTAGTACTATAAAACTAAAAATAATTAACAGTCAAGCTTTTGAATATAAACTGTATAATGCATTTCCAGTACACTAATAATGGTTAATGGTTTATGGATGCTAAATTATTCAAAATCTCATTTAAATAATTTGATTACTACAAAATATTGTTATTCAAAAGTGGTATAGTGATTTTCAATAGTAAAATGAGCTTTTCGTCTATATTGATTTAATAAAGATTGAGATTAGTGGCAACCCTGTAAAAGTCCTGAAAATAATTATTTATTTAAAAATACACACCACAAAAATACTATTTAGTGACCACTTTAATGAGCTTTCTTTTTTTTATACTGCGTGTAAATAATCAAATTCTGCTACTTGCACATTTAACTACAAAATTCTTTGGCATACAGTAATTTTCAATTCTAGAAACCACTAATGAGCTTTTATGGGCAAATTATGTTATTCTTATTGACATGAAAGCTTAAATGGCTTTGACTGAACTAACACATTTGGCTAATTTTTCACAAAATATTTGTTTAAAAAAGCACAAATGTTCACGAAATTGTCGAGAAGCTTTAAAAAGTAATTATCAGTGCTTATCAATATTCGCAAATTTTCTATTACTTGTAGATTATGTAAAGTATCTACAAGCAAACCTAAAAGTACAGGTTTTTGGTTCATCTACACAGATTCGCAATCAATTTAACCACGGTTTCTGAAATTTTAGTCAACTTGCACGATACGTGTTAACCGAAGCTCGTGCTGCGTCGTTACACTGTCAGCTTAGAGTCAATTATTGTAATTTTTTTATAATTAAAATAAGCTAAAAGAACTTGACCGATTATTATCCTAACAATTATCAATGAGCTTTTAATATTCTGGAAGGTTATAGTATAGAATTTTATAATTCGATTCTCATTATTATTACCACATTATTAAAAAGCTTAATTTTTTATAGTAAGCTCATTGCATTTTTTATACAAGTTGGTGACTACATACATAATCATAAATACCATTAGAGCTTTGATTAGATTTCCTATTTCAAAAAATGCTTTCAAAATTCAAAAAGCTTAATATTATTTGGTTATCTGTTAATTTAAGCTTATAATTTAAAAGTTATTCAGAACACTAATTAAAGAAAAGTTTTCATCGTCTGAAAAACTTATAATTTAATCTTTAAAGAGCTTTTAATTTTTTGAAATCACTTGTAAATTAATTTTTTGTAAATACACTAATTTTGTAATCACTAAAATAACATCAAGTGTTGCTAAAGCTTAGTGTAATAATACTACAAATAATTAGCCATCAAGTTTTTGGGTATAAACTGTATACTGAACAGTACACCTATAAAATGGGCTAAGGCTGTTAAATTATTCAAATTCTCATTTCTCGAAATTAATCTTTTCACCCAAAGGATTATATTGTATAAAGAATTGTTATTCGAACAGAGATTTAGTAATTTTAAATGGTTAAGTGAGCTTGTCGTTTATATTGATTTAATAAAAATCCAAATTTGTGGCAACCGAATTTGTGGTAAAAGCTCTAAAAAATATTTTTTATTTCAAAATACACACCACAAAAATATTGTTAAGTGGCTTTAATGAACTTTTCATATTTTATACCACATTTAAATTTCCAGTTAAAATGTTTCAATAGTAAAATTGCTTTGACATAAGGTGATTTTGAATTATAGAAACCTCAATCGAGCTTTTATATGCATGTTATTCTTATTAACATAAATAATCAGCTTAAATGTCGTTGATACATCCTTTCATTTGTATGTTTGTCTTCGATATATATTTTTCACATAATATTTTTAAAAATATAAATAAGCTTTTAATATTTTGACAGCTGTTTTTATAGTTATGTTTTTAAAGAAGAAAACACATTTTTACAAAATTGTCAAGAAGCTTTAAAAAGCAAAAACTTTTGAGCTTGTTCCTCTTGTTTCATAAATTTATATTCCAGTTACAAATTATATGAATACTTTAGAAAGACGAGTAGAGAAGCCCCGAACCAACTAAAAATAATAAGCGCGCCTGAAATATTTTACAAACAATAGTAAATTTACTGTACCATCTTTTAAAAATTAATTTAAAAGCTTTAGATGGTTAATAATCCAATTTTCAAATCAAGATAAGCATATCGGTTTAAAGTATGTAGTTAAATCTTCAAAATCTTATAAAGGCATTGATAATATTACTTTCGACATGGTCTTCTTAGGCACTCCATCAAAATCGTTTTTTTTTTGAAGATTTGTTTCCAACTAATTTGTTCGGGTCTTGTGATCGAATGGTAAAGATATGGCAAAATTTCCGAAAAGCTCGCTGGAAATTTATAAACAAAGATTCTTCGAAGAACCAACATTAAAAAGCGATTTTGTTTATTTTCAGAGTAATTAACATACAAGGGGACCCAGACAAACTAAATATAAAGAAGTTTAATCCCATACGGACATTAAATATTTATTTTTTGCTCCAGGACAGTTCGAAAGTTACGAAAGCATAAAAATTCACAGAATCTTGATTATTTGAAGCAATTCAGAGAGCCTTCCAAGAGAGTTAGCAACGCACATGGAAATACGAGTCGAAACCTGGAAAATTGAAATTGATTCAGACCAAAAAAATACAAGTTTTCTGAATGCATTTGAAATTTTTATTTCAATCGTTCTTAACTTTAGGGGCCTTTCAATCCAGAGAATTGAATAATCGTAAAAAAATAAAAAAACATTATCAATGGACTTCATCAAAACTCCAAAGTAATCAAAAGTTTATATTTTAAAATTCCTCCGATATGCATTTTACACACCGCTGGTATCAATGAACTCGAATTATATAAAAACATTTTAGAGTGTAATCAATCTTGTGGGATTTTCCACTGCTTTGTCTATAAAAATGTACAATTTACGTACATACATCAAAGTCATCAACTGAAAGCTCCTGTATATATGTATAGTGGTTTAACTATTGATTAAATAAATATGTAAATTAGAAAAGAAAAATAGTTGAATGAAGCTTTCATGAAGCTTTCAATAATACACAAAAAAAACACTTTTCATGTTATATTTTTTTTCATGTTTACACTGTCGGCTAAAGTCAATTTTGGTTTGTAATTGAAATAAGCTTGATAGTCTTAGCTCAAACGATCATTAGCCTAAAAATTAGTAAAGAGCTTTTAATGCTCTGGAGGCTTATAGTATAGAAATTTATTGTCCGTTTCTCATTATTATAGCACGTTATAGTTCGCGGCACATTTCTCCATTTTGAAAAATGCTTAAAATATTCAAAAAGCTTAATTTAATTTGGTGATTTGTTACTTTATATAACTTATAATTTGAAAGTTATGCAGAAGCTTATATCAACACTAATTAAAGAAAGGTTTCATCGTTTGAAAGCTTTTAATATATTCTTTGACGAGATTTTAAATTTATTAAAAAAATTGTAAATTAGACTTTTATAAAAACTTTTGTATAGCTTAAATCAAGAATAAAAGTTAATTTATCTTCCATAATAGTTGGATACAATTAAAGCTTGTTAAATCTTTAAATAATTTATTAAAGTTCGTAATAAGCTTACATAAAATGCCTGAACATTCCATAACAGTTGTAATTATTCAACATAAAAATAACAATAAATTATGGCCAATATGAGCTTTCGGTCACTTAATGGTAAATAATTATTGTAGGTTTAGTTGAATCAGTCAAAATAATAAAACCGTATTTTAAGTTTTCTTCAATTACAGCACGTAAATGTCCTAAAACATCTTTCAGCCACTAGAATTTAGGTTAATCTAAAATTGCATCAAGTGTTGCAAAAGCATAGTTTAATAAAACTACAAATAGTTAGCCATTAAGCTTTTGGATATAAACTGATTAACCCATTTAACTGTAAAAGTTCTGAAAAATAATTTTTATTTCAAAATACACCCCACAAAAATATTATTTAGTGGCTTTAATGAGCTTTTTATATTTTATATCGCATTAAAATTATTAAAATCTATTACTTTTACATTTAATCCCAGTAAAAATCTTTCAATAATAAAATTGCTTTGACATAAGGTGATTTTGAATTATAGACATCTGTAATGAGCTTTTATATGCAAATTATGATTTTCTTATTGACACGATGGTTAAATGAATGAATATTTGTTTAATTTTTCACAAAATATTTGCTAAAAATAACAATGAGCTTTTAATTAAGAAAAACACAAATTTTCTCGAAATTGGCAAGAACCTTTACAAAATATCTATCAAACGGAACGCGCCTGAGCTTCTCCTGTTTCATGAATTTATATTCCAATTACAAATTACATGAATACTGTAAAAATATGGAATCTTTCAGAAGCCCAAAAACAAATAAAATTGTATTTGGTACATATCTTGTATAAAGTAAATACAATATTAGTCCCAAGACGCTCCCTTGTGGAACTCCAGCCGATATTGGTTTTAGATCAGAGTACTCATCTTTAAATTTAACGCGAAAGGATCGATCAGATAGATAAGATTTTAATATCTGGTAAAATTGCTTTGGCAAGTACCAAAGGTGTAGTTTATAGTCTCGGTGTAGTATATACTCTAGTCCTCGGTGCCATAGACTTGAACATATTTTCTCCTTTTCCAGTGTAGTTTCAATTAAGTCGGTAATTCTATGCACTTGGTCTATAGTAGAATGTCTCTCTATAATGCCAAATTGATATGAAGGAATAAGTTTTCTTTCTTCTATTATTGATTTTAACCTTTTAAGCAATGATTTTTTTAAGCTTAAGTTTTTAGTAATCTCATATTTTAGCTCTTGTAATGTTACAGGTTGGATGTTCTTTATCAATTTTTTAAACTGGGTTTATGTTTTCTTCCGCTGTTTGCCTCGGAAGGGGCTGAAATGTATTTTCAAGGTGGGCTGCGAACAAGACAACCTTTTCTTTAGCACTTCTTGCCCAAGTTCCATCCTCCTTTTCAGGAGGCACCTGAATGTTCGGTCGTTTAAGTCCTTTTGTTGCTTTCCAGAAAGAATACTCTGTGTCTTTTCGGCCGGAAAGACCGGTTAGGTATTCACTAAATGAATTGTTCTTATTTTCTTTGATTAACAACTTCAGTTTGCTGCTTAAATAATTTCGTCTCGATTTACTTTGTGGTACTCTATTCCTCTACCAGGTTTTACGAGCCTTCCGCTTTTCATTAACCAAATCTCTCACTTCCAATGAAAGAAAAATTTTCTTTAGTCAGTTGGTGACGTGATGACAGTATATAGATGAAATGCTATATTCCTTTTCATTTTTTAGTCAAACGTTAATGGTTGATACTTGCATAATTTCCTTTTCTATTTTAACTCCATCTGTAAGAAAATTTCTAGCTCCGGAATTTCGGGCAGTACCCCATTTGCATTCCAGTTGGCAATTCGTAATGTTTTGCTGTTATGCATATTAGTACATCATAGAAGTGAATTCGTTTATGTACGGCTTCTATGCTCCTTTCCGTTTTCGCTATGCGCAGGTTTAAAGCTTCTATACTCCAAAGTATTTTCTCAAGAATTGGAGCATCTAGATTTCCCTTTGTACTGAATGGCTCCTGTTGCCGCTGGACAATCTGCGAGTATTAGGTTTCAAATGCAACCAACAATATATCGACATTTTCTGAATTAAGTTGAAATTTTAATCAAATCCTTTCCTCATTTGGATAACCTAAAAAAAATTGTATATTCATTTTTTTAGGTTCAGTTAAACTTATATAGTCCAATTAGGTATACAAAGAAAAAGTTCTGGATTAATTTGGGCTTTCGCTAACTTAGAGAGCCTACCAAGAGCGTTAGCAACGCAAATGGAAATACGGGTGGCAAACCTTGAAAACTCAAATTGATCCAAGACCAAGAAAATACAAGTTTTCTGAATGTATTTGAAACTTTTATTTCAATCGTTTTTCATTTTAGGGGCCAGAGGAATTTTATTTCTTGAATTATCGTAAAGGACATAGAAATCATTTTCAATAGACTTCGACACAACTACCAAAGTTTATATACCGCTGGTATCAATGAACTCGAATTATATAAAAACACTTTAGAGTGTAATCAATCTTGTGGGATTTCCCACTGCTTTGTCTATAAAAATGTACAATTTACGTACATACATCAAAGTCATCAACTGAAAGCTCCTGTATATATACATATATAGTGATTTAACTATTGATTAAATAAATATGTAAATTAGAAAAGAAAAATATTTAAATTACACTTAACATGAAGCTTTCATTATTACACAATAAAAAAATATAAAAAAAGCTTTTCATGTTATTTTCTTTTCACGTTTTCCCTGTTCACATTATCTGTATTAACCCTTCCATGATTTTGTATGATGTAACCACTTATCACACAACATGTTGTAATATTTGTACGATTTGTATAAAATGACCACATTGATTCAAACTTTAAATGTTTTGTAAAGTCAAAAGCATTTGACCACATTATTTACTGTTCGACCCCGCACACACACATATAAAGGGTTAATATGCAACATTTGTATTATAATCACGAAGTAATCAAAACACACATACATACACAAGAAAATGTATAAATTGTTTTTTCCCGTAAGTTTAAAGAAAAACATTTTCCATTTTCCATTTAATTTTTTTTTTTTTTGTTTTTTTTTATTGAGCTTTTAAAATGAGAAAAACTCAGACAAACAAAACGAATGATGCAAACGATATATGATGTATGTATGTACGTTCTCGCTGTGCGGTGTGTGTGTGTTTGTTCTTAACACTTTGAAAAAAAAAATATTTTCTTTATATTTTGACAAAAGTGGAAATTGAAAAAGCTTCTTTAAACATAATTTTCAGTATACAGCATACAAAAAAAATGTTTCTGTTTAAACAAATATAATTAATTGTAAATCTTTAAATAGTTTATATTTGCTTTTTGATGAAGCTTTTAGGTATATACATACATTTATGTATGGGATAAAGCTCATCAATCATTATTTGATATCATTTACCCTTTTTGTATATATACACCGACAACAGAATACAAAAATAATTTATTTCACCTGTAATTGATTATTGATTTGAATTATTGTTGGAAATAATATGTAGACCATTCCAAAAATAGTGAAATGAAAACTATATAGATTGTAGCATTTGAACACCCAATCATAATATTTGATCATAATTAATCTTTTGAAATAAACGCAAGGGGAGTGGGGGAATAAAAATATTAATTAAGTTTCATTTCTAATAAATTATATTAATTAATCATTAGAAACAATAGGAAAACTTAATTTTTTCCAATCCACCAAACAAAAATATGTATGTATGTGTGTCGGTTGTCATTAAATTATAAGGAGGAAAATGAATTTTCCGAATCAAAGCCAAAAAGTTTTGTATTTTATAATAACAACAAGCACGCAGGGAAAATGAGGCTACAATTTTCTTTTTTTTTATCATCTTTCATAATTTATATTGTTTCTATGTTTGGTACACATCCACAATAAGAAACAATCCTTCATTATTGTTATTATTTTTTGGTTCGCATTTTTTTATTTTTTATTTTTCATTTGAAATGATCAAATCAAATCAAGTGGAAATATTTAATCCAAATATAGCAAAAATTCTGGGTAATACATAGAAGTCTTTCCGTTTGTTTTTTATTTTATTTTTGTTGTAAATGCGAAGGGATAATAGGTTGACGTCGGTAGGATTATGAGCTCAGGAATATTCTATTAGTTGTGTGCGTGTGTGTTATATTGGTTTGATGTGGATCGATAGTGGTTTATAGTGAATGATATATGCTCATATAATGCATCTTCGATTTATGGAGAAGTCTGAATCTGCCCACAATTACTATCGAATATATTGTCAGTCACAAAAAAGGATTAAAATTGTCTCCAAATGGTAATGAAATTCGAGTCAAACAATTGTGTCGGTCGAAGATAACTCAAACATAAATTTTACAGCGGATTATAATCAAATTTTACTCAAGTAAATTTTTTTCACTCAAATTGTTGATTCAAATTTCACTCAAATTTTGAGTAAAATTTTATTTGATGAATCTAAACCTCTTCCATATAGTTAAACTTGAATTATACGAATTTTATACAAAAATAATTAAAATGATACGAAACGCAATTAAATTCGAACTTGAGTGAAATTTTAATATAATTTCGTTAAGACAATTTCGTCTTACAATTTCGGCCAAACTCTACAAAATCACATTTTGTATTCAAACACTTAAGTTCAAACCGATAATGATGGCTTAGTAAAGGCCATTACCGGCCCATTATTGTGACAATAATCTGGCTCCCACTCCGTGCTATTAAGTTCAATCACACATATGTGATCTGCATATGCAAGCACCTGATTGGACTTGCGATATTAGTTTCAGTTTTACGAAAGATGTACATTGAGTTAAGTGTTTTAAGGGAAAAAGTGTTTGAAGTGTTTGTAAGGGAAAAACTTACTTTTTAAAACTTACTAGTCTTTACCTTGAGGCTGGCTGATTTCTGTGGACGCATGTAATCAAATTATCGACAGGTTGGCTAAATTCATGCGAAGCTTACACAATTGGTTATTGACTGCTTGGAAATCCAAAACTACCTTCTTAACTGCGGCCTAAGAAGAAATCCACCTCCAAGATTTTCGATGTTATCTCCACAGTAGGCCAGCGAGTTTCTTGAAGAGCAACGAGTTCCAGCCGATATTCCTTCATGCGTGTGATTACGCTCTCCAACGCTCCTGGTTTCCTAAGTGACTGCACGATCAACGTGTCGATCCTAAACCTCGTGTCCGGGTATTTGAGCGTGGGTCCTGTGTTGTTTTGGTGGTATCCATTTTTCATTTTTAAACAGGTTAATTTTTACGGATGCAGGTCCTTAGCGATCCAACCGTTTAGTAGCCTCCTACGACAAGCAAAGAATATTGTAGTGGTATTCTTGCAAAGCATGTTCGTGTAATTTAGGTTTACGAGACATGTGTGCCCTCGACCGCAGTGGCTTAGTAAGAACCGAAATTCTGCTTGGTACAAACTTCAGAAATAAACTGTACATTAGAAATTTGGTATATTTTGAGAATCGGAGTAAAAATCCTGATGAAATGTTAGAATATTTGATTTCAATTTCAAACATTGCAAAAATTTAAAAAAAATTTCTACCTAATTGTTCCAATAAAAAATTGGGATATTGAAAATCACATTCACCATAAAACTGTGTTAAAATAAATCACATTCACCATAAAACTGTGTTAGAATTGAATTTCTAAACTTAAAATTTAGAAACCAGAACCAGAATTCAAAATTTCAAATATATTTTGAAAATTGTCAATATTTCCAATTCTGATGAATTATTCACAGAACTCTTAACGGCTGACTGTCAGTCTAAATATTTTTTAAAATTTGAATTTTTACATTTTTTTTCGAATTTGAATCTGTTTTCATCGATTTTTTAGTTTTTGAACGTCAGTTCTAAATTGAAAGATTTATTAAATTTTATTAATTTTTAGTAATATAAATTTATTACAATTCTAAGTTTAAAAGTTCTGCGAATGACGTCGGTATCAATTTCTAAAATTTAATACCAAAAATAATTTTAAAAATTCTGAACTAGAATCTTAATTTTAAATTCTACCCCAATTTCTGATTCAATTAGGTTCTTAAATTTATTTTCGGGAATTTGTTGAACAAATCACCTCACGCCAATTTTAAAAATATTATGCGTCAGTTAGCCAAAGCCATTTTCATTTAGTATTTTTTGAAACCTTCTTAGCTCATAAGTTTCAAGAAAGGTTTCCAACAAACTTCACCAATTGCCAAGAGACTTCCACAATCCAGTTTTTGATTTGTGCTCATAAAAAGGCTTATCTGACCCTATATACGACATTAGAAATGAAATAAGTCAAAATCGGTCAATTCTGTAGTAATGTGTTTGTTCTTGCCAGATGAGCAGCGAAATTTAAATGCAATTGTATAAGGCCGAATTAACTTTTCAGAATTAAACTTACAGTTAGAACTTAAAATTGACTAATCTGATTTCAAACCTAAGTTGTCTTTGACTTTCGTGAGTACGGGACCAGTCTTATTACGACCAGTACGAGTTGTGTTACGAGAGAGGAAGACAGCATTGGATTTCATCGGCTGTGCACACACCTTTGTGAATAAATATCCAAAATAAATTGTATGAGCAGGTCAAGCTGAAATAGGTAATTTATGCTTAATGCCTTAAACGTCGATTATTTATTAAACGTTTTCTTAAATTACGAAAACTTTAAATTTTTTTAGAACGTCAAACCCAGTCAATGGTTGCATCTAAATTCCCTTTACTGCATTTGCATTTTGTAGGTTTTCTCGCCCTTTTGATTTTCTGCTTCAACAACAATGTTTTGTTTTTGTACATTGCATAATCCATTACCATTTTCCAGTTAGATCTTGATTTTGAAATATATAACTGCTTCACCATACCCCTTTAACGCCATCGATAGTCCATAAAACCACCAGTGACATCGTTACTGATTTTTAATTTGCCGATTATCTGGTATTCTGCTTGATGTTAAATTCAACGAGATTTTAATTTCGTTTGGGATTCCCAAACACGATAGATAGCCATGGATCAAGTTTATGTCTGTGCTGCTTGACTTGAAAACTATCAAATAAACGATTGGAGGGTCATAATTCGACGCATTTGGCTCAACCGTTTTCGAAAACATCATACGATGTCGCCGAATTTAGTGGTCGTATTTGAGATTCCAACATGAAGTTCTCGCCCATTGAATGTGCACCCGAAAATAAATTGCAATTGTACTTTGGAATGAACCAAGCGTACATCATTTTCGTTAAAAATTCTAAATTACAAATTTCAAAAGAAAAATTCAAAATCTGAAAATCGAGAGTTCAAAATAAAAAGCACGTAACTCGAAAAATGAAAATTCCAAGTCGACAACCGAAATCCAAAATGTTTAATTCAAAATCGAAGATCGAAAAATTCAAAACCCAAAATAAAATCCTAAACCGAAAAAAAAAATTCTGGAATTTTAGATTTTGGGTTATGGTTTTAATTTGATTCGTGATTCTTTGGTTCGACTTGGGATTTTGTAATGTGGATTCTGGAGTTTCAATTATAGTTTAGTCAGTTATTAGTTATTTGAGATCTTGAACATTGGATTATGGTCCTGAATTCGTGACTTCGTTTTCTACAATTCTAGATTTTAGATTTTGTATTTGGAATCCTGTTTGATTTTTGTATTTGGACTCTGTATTCTGTATTCTGGAATTTTAAGTTTGGATTAGGATTCTGGCTTGTGGATTTTGGTTCGATTTGAGTTTTGATTCCTCACTCTTCATTCTTTGATTTTGAATTTTAATCTAATTTTGGAATTGTATATATCCTGGTCCTGGATTTTGGACTTTAAAACTCTCATTTTCGATTTTATATTCTGAATTTGGAATTCTGGATTTTGGATTGTGGGTTCTCGATTCTGGATTTTCGAATTTAGATCTTGAATTCTAAATTTCTGATTCTAGATCCTGGATTGTGGGCTCTGAGGGCTAAAACAAGGATTTTTGATTTAAATTGGATCCTGGAGTTTCGCATATAAATTTTTGGATTATGGTTCTTGATTCTGGATTCTGGGTTATGGATTCTTAATTTTCGATTAGATCCTGAATTCTAGATTTTGGATTCTGGATTCTTCGATTTTAAAATTTGGATCATTGGATTTGTTTTGTCAAAATCGATCTAGAATGTAAAATATTCAAAATTTTATTTTGATTCTGAATTTTACATTTTGGATTCGGGTATTTCAATTTTATTTAAGATTCCTGTTTCTTTGATTTTTGACTTTGTTAAGAATATAGAGTATTCTGGATTCTAGAATTTTAATTTTGGATTAGGATTCTGACTAGTGGGTTTTGGTAAATTAAGTGTTTTGATTCCTGACTCTTTATTATTTGATTTTGAATTTTCTTCTGAATTCGGAATTGTAGATCCTGGAACTGAAATCTACATTTTGAATTTGACTTTTTGGTCCAAGAGTATGAATTTGAATCTCCCTTTGAAGTTTTGGATTCTGGATTTTGGATTCTAGGTTCTTGATTTTCGATTTTAGATTTTGAATTATAGATTTCTGATTCTAGATTCTGGATTGTGGGCCCTAGGGCCTAAGATAAGGATTTGGATTTAAATTGGATCCTGGAATTTCGCAAATAAATTTTGGGTTTTAGATTTTCAATTTTTCAAATCTGCTTTAAGCATTTTGAATTTTCTATTTAAAATCTAGAACATTGGATTATGAACTTTGGACCTCCTATATTCGATTTTAGATTCTGGATTCTGGGTTATAGATTCTTGATTTTCGATTAAAATTCTAGATTTTGGATTCTCGATTCTTCATGTCAGATAGTGGCATGTGGGTTCTGGAATTTGGACTATTGGATTATTTTTTGTTGTCAAAATCATTCTAGAATGTAAAATATTTTACATTTTAGATTTGAACATTTCAATTTTATTTATGATTTTTGACCTTGGACTCTATATTCTAGATTCTGGATTTTGGATTTCACTATTTTGGTCCTGGATTTTGGACTTTGAATCTCCATAAAATTTTAGATTCTGCATTATGGATCCTGGATGTTCGATTTTAGATTCTGATTCTAGGTTTTGGATGGTGGGTCCTGGAGCCTGTAATAACGATTTTGGATTTTGAATTGGATCCTTGAATGTAGATTCTGGTACTTTGCATATATATTTTGGATTTGGAATTCTCAATTTTAGAATTTAGATTATGGGATTTATTTGTCTAAATCTAAAATTCAATATCGCAAAGAAAGAATTTGTAATACATAATTCATTTCTTTAATAAAATAACCGCAAGACAAAAATCTTAAAAATGTCCATATATCCATATTATTGAATTTCACCTTTAAAGGGGGTTACGATTATATCCACAAATAATTTTTCTTATCCATACATAGTTAAGAACAAAAAGCTATGAATAGAATGGGAGGTCAAGCGGTAATAAATTATAAATTCTCCGGAATTTTTTAGTTTTTGTGTTTTGATTTTTCAATTTAAATCAGAACACACGTACAACTACAATACGTGGGTGAAATATGGGGACGGGAAAATATGAAAAGAAAATTTATTGAATTTATTTAGTTTTGTATTTTAGAGAATTATTTTAATTTTGTTTTTTGTGGAGTGGGGAGGGGTTGTAAAAACAAAGCAGAATTTTTCATTTCATTCATCCAACAACAACAACAATACAGAACTAAAGTTATTTACTTTTGCTATTGAAGTGGTAAACTATAGTTTCTTTACATTCAAATTATATTTTGGTTTTTGTGTACAACTTTTATGTTTTATGTCTTGAAGTAATCTTATGAGGATATTAGATTTTATCTTAAATTACTATACTTAAAGGATTGATACGTAAGTATGTATGTAAGCGTATAGAAAACAAAAGATTTAGTTTTTTTTTTGATTAAGAGGATTTTTAAAGTATGTATATGTAGAGTTGGGAATGGTGTTTTTGATGAGTGGTTTTAAATTTTTTCAAAACTTATAAGAATATATAGTAAATAGTAACCTCGTTAAATATTCAGGATAAATTATAGTAATAAAAATAAAAGCAATCAATCACCTCTTTGCGAGTACCTATAAGCTTTAAATTTTAAAATGATTTATCTTTACATGTAAATCTGTAATACTGGGGTAGTTTACTTTTATTTAAATCAAAAGGATGTGTTCTTTTTTGTAATGTGCTCCAGATTACTACAAATACACGTACAACATTTTTCGACTTTTTTTTCCTTTTAATCGAGAAAACATAACACAAAAATCGATTAAGTTTTTTTATTTTGTTGTAATCGGAAATTAAATTAATTTCCCATTAAGTTGTTTCAGATATAGTCTCGTACAGAACAAAAATTTTTTTTGATAGTTTCAAGATTTATCTGATTTTCATTTAAATTGGGTATCGCGCAGTCAGACAGACAGACATACTGATACATAAGTGAGTCTGTAAAGTTTTGCGAAATTAAAATGTACATAAAAATGTTGTGTGCGGCAGATGGATATAATTGAAATTCAATTTCAGAGTCGACGAAATATTTATGGTTGCGTCCATATTTACGAGTATACCAAAACATATATAAAAATTAAAGCACAGACAGTTTATTTGCATAATGTATATATATGTACATAAATATGTCCAACCAGTAACCACAGTCGAGTTTTGTTAAATTTAACACTTGACATTTTTCGTTATTTTTGATTTTTTTTTGGTCGGTTGGTTGCTCACCAAAACAGAATGGACATGATAATTACATAATCCTGGGAAATAAAAATTTTGTGTTGTTAACGAAGGTGTTAAATTTTTAACATGTAATTTGAGACACTATGTAGTGATATGAATCTCGAACAGCAACAACAAAAATACGTATCAAGTTTCCAGATTTTCTTTCCATTACACAACATTAAGTATTCACATTAATACTTTAAACTTTTTTTTGGGAATTTAACAATTTATTTTGACTCAAATGTTCAAGTATAAAAAAATCTTAATTTCAATTCTTTGTATATACATATTTAAAAAAAAATAAAAAGCTTCAACCTGTTAAATTGAAATGAAAAATTGATGAGAGCTTTTACTAACTAAAATAAATACACTTTTTATCGAGAAGATAATGGGATAGATAAAAATTATTTTAATTTTTAATTTCCTAATCTTTGAATTGTTCGTCGTAAAAATATTGAATATATAAAAGCTTTCCAATTTTAAGTTCAATAAAAGTCATTCAAAATAAGCATATTATGCATGAATGCATGCATACAGCGAAGTGAATCTCTAATCTCTTGATACGTTTCGTAAAACTATTTTCGATTAATAATATATTTTTGTTCTACATAAAAATTCAAGACTCGAAAAGTCGGATTATTGTATTTTCGTTCTGTTGGAAATGGCAATGTGTCAATTATAATTAAAAAATTTCCAAAAATAAAAAACCCGAAGAAGTTGGAAAAAGTATTGTTATCAATTTAGTTTTTTTTACTGTACTTTTCCTAGAAATTAATATTCTAAATTGTATTATCTTGACAGTTGAATACCCTAACGTATAATCTGATCCAAATAATGTTCGCTACATCTATAGAAAGGGAGAAAATCGGAATTTTTTTTCTTGGAAATAAATTTACGAAAATATTTAAAAATTTGGTCGACTGGAAACATGGTTCAGTTGTTGCATAAACAAACACAAATGAATCTCGAAATCTACAACAAATTTATAGTCCAGTCAACTAACTTCTAAGTGGTTTAAAAAAAAATTGTTTTGGATAAGAATAAGATAGACTAAATAAAATTGGATGACGATAAAAATTAGGGCGTTTTTTTTTTATGACAAAATGAAGCATATGAATAATATAAAGTTCGATGACTTAAATCTGGTTTCAAACTTGACTGCAATAACATATTTGTAAGATATAATTATTGAGATAAATGAAATAAAACAACGCCCTAATTTTTTTATGTTATACAATATTTATTTAAATTACTAATAAATGTAAATTTAAAAATTTGAATAGTGCTCATGGATTAGTATTCCCATCGAGTTTGATAAGAAAAATCTCAATTTAACTAAAGTTGTAAACGGTTCTGAATGAAATTAAGAATAATTTGTCATTAAATTCGATCAGGAATTAGTCTGACTATAGTTGGATTTCAATTATTGCACGAAAATTGGTCAACATTTGAATTAGTATGAAGTGTTTCGAATTCAAAACAAGACGGCCATTAAATATAATCATTTTTAATTAGTTAAATTCAATTAAATTTTAAAAAAATTTACTTCGTTACAAAATTATTTAACAAAAAATATGTTGATAGGACTTCGAAATTCTTTCTGACCTAAAAAAATTTTACCTAATTGTAGAGTTTTAGGCCGAATCATCAAAACGGCGGTAACCGATACCTCATCGTCCACCATAGACCGAACTCATGATATTCGGGAGAAAGATCGCGCACGTCAACGAAATCTTTCTCAAAGAACCAGACAATCTCACAACGCTTACTTGATTACAAGGAAAATTTCCAATCGGCTATGCAGACGTAAGAAACAAGAATGGCATGAACAGGCGCTCAAAACCGATGGACACTAAACCCGTACTCGAAGTGTGGCGGAGGTATTGTTCCTCACTTCTAAACAAACAGGCACCATCTTCCGAGCAACAACCTCTCTTACTTCAACACGTCGAGATGACTCCACCGCCCCCTCCACCATATGACGAAGTGCGGAACGTGATATTGCAGATGAAAAATTTCAAGAGACCTGGTGAAGGTGGTATCTGCAACGAAATGCTCAAATATGGCGGCGATTATTTGTTTAAGCGCATGTTTGAGCTCATATCAATAACTTGGTCTACTGACCGGTTAAACTGCAACAACTACCGCGATATAGCTATGCTGAACACAGGCTACAAGGTTTTGGCCAAAGTAGCCGCGGCAAAGCTATTAGCATACACCGAGAGGAGCTTCGCGGATTATAAATCCAGTTTTCGCCCATATAGATCAACAACCGATCAAACTTTCACTCTGAGGATGGTGCTAGAAAAATGCTATGAAAGGACATCCCTGTGCACAGTCTATTCGTAGACTTCCAGCAGGCGTACGACCGCATTAAGAGGAATACGTTGTGGAACGTCTTGTCCTATCTGGGAATACCGTCAAAATTGGTTTCTTTGTGTCAGGTTTTAATGGATGGCTCAATATGTAAGGTGCAAATAGAAGGCAAAATTTCGGATGCCTTCGAGATAACATCTGGAGTGCGGCAAGGAGAAAAAGGAGCTTAAAAATGTCCTCCTGCCGTTGGAAATGACAGCCCAACAAATTGGCCTTCAGATCAATGAATCGAAGACCAAATACAGGGTGATTGCCAGAAGGCAGCCACGTGGGGATTTTATTTCTGAAGATACACAGTATGAAATAGTTGAAGAGTTCAAATACCTAGGATCCTCGATCAGTGAGCAAAACTCCGTTTCTGTCGACATCGCAACGAGGATTGTAGCAGACTACCGAGAATTTTACGCCAACATGAAGGTCTTCAAGTCTCCCCACATATCGCACAATTGAAACTGAACATCTATACAAAGCGCTGATAAGGGCAGTTATCACCTTTGGTTGCTAGTCTTAGACACTAACAGCGCAAAAGATCAAAAAAGTTGCTATTACTGAGTGTAAAATAATTCGTATAATTCTCGGTCCCATTTAAGAGGGAGCCACCAACATTATGCGTATGAATCACGAGGTCAGAAATAATCTTCGGATCATCGGATTTTTAAAATCAGCAAGGCTTAGATGGCTCACACACGTTCTTCGTTCACAAAATCGGACCACCAAACAGGCCTTAGAGTCGGCACCAACAAAAGTAGGACCTCGCGGGAGACCACCTATATCAGGTGGATAGACGACGTCAAGGGGGACCTGATAACACTCGGTTTTCGTGCTTGGCGTTCTGTTGCCGTGGATCGAATTATTTGGAGGAACATCGTTGAAGCGGCCAAATCCATCCATGGGATGTAGTGCCACCGTAAATAAATAAATAAATTTTAAATCAGGTTGAAATTCCATTAACCAAAAATTTGAATCTAGACAAAAATTATTCAAGTTTAGGTCGAATTTTCTACTGAAAACGAATTTAACTCAAATTTAGGAAAAATGACCGAATCAAATGATTATTTTCAGACGACGGGAGCGCAGCAACCTGACACATTATTAAAAGTTTTATATACTCTTCTAGCGACTTCCGAATTTCTATATACTGAGATCTTTTTACTAAATTTGAGGTCGAACTTCCAAAACAAAATGAATTTTGAATTTAAGATTAGATAAAAAATTTATTAGAATTTACCCGGGTTTTGAATGGCGTTTGATAAGAAATATCTTAATTTAACTAAACTTGTGAATAAACATTAGTCATTTAAATTTCCTTTCAACGGAATTCAAAAGGTGGCCAGGAAATTCGACCTAAAAAATTCGGCCTAATTATTCTATATCCGCCGATTTTAAGGCCCAATTTACTTTATACATTCTAAATCAGGTCGAAATTCCAAAAAACAGGAATTTGATTCTAAACAAAAGTATTAAGGCCAAAAATTTTAAATTCGTTACTCGTTACAACTTACGGCCACGTTAAAAAATTGTTTAAAAAAATTATTTTAACAGGATTTTCACTATAAAAGGCGACGAGAGCGCAGCGGCCCGACATGTTATTAAATGTTTTATAATAAAACATTGAATAAAATGGTAACCTGCTCCGATACTCCCGCTTCTAGCGAGTTCCATAATTCTATATGGTGAGAACTATTTTACTAACTTTTAGGTTGAACTTCCAAAATAAAACGAATTTCAAATTATAGATCAGTTAAACATTTTATCAGATTTCACGGCCCATTTGTAACGTGTGAATAATAATCATATATTGACTAATTATCTATCCTACAATTCAAAATTACAAAAAAATTATAAATTTGGATTTCTGTTCGTCTATAAATTCAATAACAGGATGTGAAGAGTTTTAGACCATATTTTCTGTCGAAATTCCACTAAGCAGGAATTATGAATTTAAAACAAAAATAGTCAGGTTAAAGGTCGAATTCCCTACTGTAAACGAATTTAACTCAAATTTAGGAAAAGCGCCCGAAACAAATCATTATTTTCAGGGGACGCAATCTGACACGTTGTTAAACATTTATATTAGGGGAATAAAATAAAAAGGTAACTTGCTCCTAATCTCCTGTTCTAGCGACTTCCGAATTTCTATACACTGAGAACTGTTTTACTAACTTTTAGGTCGAAGTTCCAAAATAAATGGAATTTGGAATTTTAGATCAGTTAAAAATTATATCAGCCTAATTGTTCTGTGTGGGGAGAGTTTTACGCCGATAGTTTCCTTTATTTCCATTTTAAATCAGGCTAAAATTCCACAAACAAGAATTTGAATCAAAAAAAAAAGTATTTAAGGTAGGTTTTAGGTCGAATTTCCAACTGAAAACCAATTTAGGAAATTCAGCCAATACTAATGACTATTTTCAGGCGACGAGTTTGCAGCGACCCGACACGTTGTTTAAAGTCTAATAATAGACGAATAGAATAAAATGGTAACCTGCTCCTATACTTCTGTTTCTAGCGACTTCCGAATTCCTATATACTGAGAACTATTTACTAACTTTTGAGTCGAACTTCCAAAACAAAAGGAATTTCGAGTTTTAGATTACTTATTTTTTATTCCTTTAAACGGAATTCAAAAGGCGGCCAGGAGTCGCCTTATTATTCTATATGTGCTGATTTTAAGGCCGACTTTCCTTTATACATTTTAAATCAAGTCGAAATTCCTAAAACAGGAATTTGATTCTAAAAACATGTATAAATGCCAAACATTTAGGTTTTAGGTCGAATTTCCAACTGAAAACCAATTATGGAAATTCGGCCGATACTAATTAATATTTTCAGATGAAGTGGGGCGCATCGATGGGGCGCAAATTTCTATATACTGAGAACTATACTAACATTTAGGTCGAACTTTCAAAATAAAAGAAATTTCGAATTTTAGATCGGTTAAAAATTTTATCAAAATCGTTTAAAAAATTTATTTTGACAGGATTTTCACGATTTTTTAATTTTTAACAATTTTTAAATCAATTGACACAAGACCTTAATAAGTATATTAGTGAAATGTAAAAATTAATCATATTTTGACTAATTAACTATTCTGCAATTCAAAATTTCAAAATATCAATATTATTCGATTTTTTTTCTTCTAAATTCAATAAGATGACCGAAAACCCGACCTAAAAATAGTCGGCCTAATTGTTCTGTATGCTGAGAGTTTTAGGTCGATAATGGCCGTTATACATTTTAAATCATGTCAAAATTCAACAAAACGGGAATTTGAATCTAAAAAAAAAGTATTTAAGCCAACCATGTAGGTTTTAGATCGAATTTCCAACTGAAAATCAATTTAGAAAATTCAGCCGACACCAATGACTATTTTCGGGCGCCGAGTACTCCCACTTCTAGTGACTTCCGTATTTCTAAATTCTGAGAACTATTTTACTAACTTTTAGGCCAAAGTTCCAAAATAAATATAAATATAATGGCGTTTGATAAAACATTTGCAGTCAGGAAATTCGTCCTAAAAATAGTCGGCCTAATTATTCTAAATGCGGAGATTTTCAGGCCGAATTTCCTTTAGACATTTTAAATCAGGTCGAAATTCCACAAAACAGGAATTTAAATCTAAAATCAAAGTATTAATGCCAAACATTTAAGTTTTAGGTCAAATGTCCAACTGAATGTCCAATAAAAAGATAGAATAAAAATGTAACCTGCTCGTATACTCCCGCTTCTAGCGACTTCCGAATTTTTAAAGGAATTTCAAATTTTAGATCAGCTAAAAATTTTATCAGATTTTAACTGGTTTGTGGAATCGAGTTTGATAAGAAAAATACTAATTTAACTAAACTTGTAAACAAACAACGAAATTTAAAATAATTTGTTATCAAATTTGATCAAAATTTGAAAGAGTCTGACGATAGTTGGATTTGAATTATTTCACGAAAATTGATCAAAAATTTAATTAGTTTGAAGTGCTTCGAATTCAAAAACAAGAATTTTAAAAATTAGATTTTAAAAATTTTAAATTCGTTACACTTTACAATTTAAAGGTCATGCATCTATTATTTAAAAAAGCTATTTTGACCAGACCCCCTAACTTTTTTCTTTATTCACCGAATAAATAAAGCCCTCAAGTGAATTACAAATTAATGTAAAAAATAATCATATATTGACTAATTACCTATCCTACAATTCAAAATCTCAAAATACTATTAGAATGGCCGAAAATTCGACCTAAAAAAATTCGGCCTAATTGTTCTGAAGTTTTCAGAGTTTTAGGTGATTTAACTGAACCCAGCAACCTGACACGTTGTTAAAAGATTTATAATAGCGGAATAGAATAAAAATGTAACCTGCTCCTATACTCCTGCTTCTGTATACTGAGAAATATTTTACTAACTTTTAGGTCAAAGTTCCAAAATAAATGGAATTTTGAATTTTAAATAAGCTTAAAATTGTATGAGAGTTTTACTGGATTCAAAATCAAAATTGCGTTTGATAAGAAATTGTCAGGTCGAAATTCCATAAAACAGTAATTTGAATCTAAAAAAATATATTTAGGCCAAACATTTAGGTTTTAGGTCGAATTTCCAACTGAAAACGAATGCAGTGACCCGACGCGTTAAAAGTTTTATAATAGAAAGGCAAGCTGCTTTACTTTCGCTCCAAATTTCTATATACTGAGAGCTATTTTACTAACTTTTAGGTCGAATTGCCTTAGGTCGATGTTCCAAAATAAAAGAAATTGGTTTAGACCAAATTCGGAGTTCGAGCAAATTTTATACACTACACATAAAAATTTTCTAGGCACTAAATAATTAAAATTCCGAAGATCATGGTTCCGGAAATCAAATAGACTCGAACTCGTAATTAAATTGTAAAATGATTGTCTAACAAAATACGTCAATAGTTGATTATTTTTCGATTTCTTATACCTACATATAGTCAGGGAAATGTTACAATATATAACCAGGACACGAATCAATGATGTCCAAAAATATACAGTAACCAACCAACGTGATTACAAATTAGTTTCACATCATTAGATGTCCTTGAGGGTTCATATACCTGTCCACCTTATACAAAAATATTGCTCATAATTAAAGACAATAAATCTTATACAGAACACCATTTTGTTGTTGTATACATAATATATATCGTTCGTTTACAATAAAATTTCTTTTAATAATTCTAACAATTTTTTTTCCTGTATGTATGTCACCGACCGAACTCACCGTTTGTTGTGTCAACCATAACGAAACACATAAATTAATTTATGAAAATGAAAAATTAATTTTTTTTTTGTATTTTCGCAGCCAAAAACCAGGGCATCACCAGCGCCACCATATCGTTTCGCTAGTTTACCAAGTACTAGTCCGCCGCGCGGTATTTTAGGATTATCCGATTCATTGGACGATGGACGAACCGTATTAGGTATTGGAATAAGTGCTGTACACGATGCTGTGCTTCGTGGCATTGCACGAATTCCAGGTAAGATCTCATTTTTATTAAATTTCCGGCAATGAAACCACGAAATTGTTTCGTTTAGTATATATGTTGTTAAGATTAATAAAAACGGAATTTCCTTATTTATTTTCACATAAAGGATCACAAACACGAAAAGGACGAGGAAAAACTAATAAATACCCTCCCAGAAAAAATAAAAATAAATAAGGAAAATAGGAAAACGGTTTTTATTACCGAATCCATGTAACTTCTTGTAATTTATGTTACATTATGTTGTTCTTTTATTTTCGGTGTGCTCGCTCGCTCTCACTACTCGGCCGGTATTTTTTTTATTTTTTTTTTTTTTTTGGATGGGAAAATGGTAAAAGGAAAATATATATTCAATTAATATATAAAACGAAAATAAATAAATTTAATAATGGCTTTAGTATATAGTGTATATAGCCTAGATAGGATATATACGAGATACTTTGGTTCGTACATTTAGTAAAGTTTTTGTGATAAATGAATTTATACGATTTCCCCATTCCCCGTATATACATATGTACAGTGCGCGGAGCCGAAGGCAAAATATATATACATATATATACTTAGTTGGCCCCGATTCTAATTGCTTTACGGGAAAAAAGAAAATCATAAGCAATATCATTACCATCATCATCCTCGCGATTAAATTAGTCCCCGCGTCGTGTTTATTTATTTTATAATTTTTAATTTTTCATCGTACATACATACATAAGTATATACCTGTAAAATATTCAACAACAACAACAAAAAAACACAATTGTGTATACTTGCTGCTGCAAAACTGTCTTCGAAACACAACAAACTTTGCGAAAACATAAACAAACTGTCAGTAGATGAAGAAAATATTTTAGTCTTAAACCAAACCAACAACAAAGATATTTGTATATATATGGATACATCTAGCTCACAAAAATAAAAAAAACCTTTTAGTAGACAACATTGTCGTTGCCATCGTCGACGTCGCATCCGTATTATAAATGTAGCAACAAAAAATTGAAAAGCACAAGTAAACAATGTTGAATTTAAATATAAATAATAAAAAATGAAAATTCTTCTAGCGATTTGTGTGTTATTTGTGTCTGTATGTCTGTATCTATATATATACATACAATATCTCTATTTTCCATTTTCCAAACAGACACAAAGTGTATACCAGTATAGAGCAACCAGTAGAGTAAATGAATATGAAACTTTTAATGAAAATTTACAGCAACAATTTACGTTGTGTACAAGCAAATATTTGTCAATTAAAATAAATAAATAAAATGCAAATTTGTACATTCTTAACCTTCTTCTTTTATTTTAAAGCACAAACGATCGAGTGCTTTCACCAAAAATATTGAGGCGTTTTATAGTTTTTCATAATAATTTATGACGATATATAGTATTCTATTTGAAACGGATGATGATGACCATTATAAAGTTATGTTTCCATCACTTTCTATGTTGCATAAAGTTAAGAAAGTTTTTTGAAATTTTATTTGATGTTGGCTATATTATGTGTACAGCATATAGAGCTTTTGATTTTCTTCTTTTTTTTTTTCATCAAGTTGGAAAATTCGTACATTTTTGTTGCACTGCAAATATTTTAATTGGACAGCAGGAAGGGTTTATATATAGATTTATGTATGTTTCTCATTAGGAATGTAAATATTTTGGGCAAATATTAAATATGTTGTTGCGAAATAACAGAGATCAAGTATTTCTAGAATTATGGTGGATACACAAAATATGGTCGATACTCAAAAAATACTACAAACCATATGAACGTTTTGTCCTACAGCATTGTTGGTGCGAGGTAGTGAAAAATGCCAGCAAGTAAATTAATTCAAAAACGTGTTCGCAGCAAACTTAATTCATTTGCTGTTGCAATCAATACTGATGCGACACTCGAAGAAGTTCGTTTATCGAGATTAGAGGAATATTTTAAAGAGTTGACAGCTATTGAAAACAGCTTGCTCTTAATTCCCGATCAAACCTCTAAATATGACGGATTTGTATTAAAAAATTTTAAGGTTAAAAAAATTTTTGTTCGACAAATTCGTGAACGTCAAAGAGTTGAGACTCCTTAGCACCCAACACTGAACCATTCTCAGGAACTCGTTATACATCCTCCGTTCATTTAAATGAAGCGTTATCTGATTCTCATAAATTTCAATTGCTGAAAAGAATCACTGATCTTAACGACGAAGAAGCTTAAGAGCTATACAGGGCGAGATACAATAAAAAGAAAACTGTTGTGAATTTTTTGATTGACCAATTCATGAAGCAAAACCAGTTCAACGTGATGGAGCTTCATAAAATCGCAGTTACAATCGAGTTTAAGTGCCAAAGATGAGATGTGTTTGAACACTACTGTTTATCAACTAAGATCTCAATTATTAAACAATCACCTCCATCGAAGATACCAACTAGAATTAAATTGCACACAACCTCCGAAATGTTCAAATGTGCCAATTGTGATAAAAATAACCATCCATTCTACAAATGTTTTAAATATAACTAATTAACGGTCTCAAACCGCATTAAGATCGCAAACGACTTTCAATTTTGCTTAAATTGTTTGACTCGAACAAGTTTCTCATCCAGTTTCTCTTGTCAAATTTGTGGTCAGCACCACAACTCACCGCTCCATGAAAATTCATCACACGCTATACTAACCCAACCAACATCAATACTCTTCATTTAACGGTTGATCCTCAATTAATATTATCGACAGTCGCAAGGCTTCTATTAACAATGCTGGAGTGGACAAATGATAATATCACGACAATCGTTCAACTTCAATTTCAGTTTCAAATCATCCTTCACAACAAATTACACCAAAATCGGATTTTGCCTCATTCAATGCAATTGTGTCATCTGACTCTATACCATTAACTTTCGGAACTCCTATCCTTCTGATGTCATGGCTTTCAGAATTTCTAACCCTTCTCTGACCTTGCCACCAACGGCCTTAATCATGGTTCAGGACTCCAGAAGATCTTTTGCAGGATCTAGTTTAATTACAGAGAAATGTGTCCATAATCACTAAACCGCGTACCATGCTTCTGTAAATATCAAGGGCTTAGGTAGAAGCGCCGGTAGAACAAAAGATCACAATTAAGTTAACCAAATACGAAAATGTTCAGTCTTTACAACTTGCTGATCAAAATTTTAATCAACCAAGTCCCGTATATACTTCTTGGCTAGGACATTTTTCTCAAAAATAATTGTGTCCCGAAATATACCAACTTGATGACGATCTTTTTGCACAAAACACATCTTTTAGTTATGTCATCTCTGGTAAGGCATCCCTCAAAACTGATCATGATTCCGTTAAGAATTGCCTTGTAGAGCTACATGAAATACTCAAGAAAATCTGAGAGATTAAGGATATCGGTCCACCGAAGGTCCAAACTGAGCACTGGTGTGAGTTTTATAATTTCCCTCATACCGTGCTAAAAGATTCAAGCTCAACAACAAAAAATGAAAATTCCAGTGAAAATTCCAATTGTCCAAGCTTGCATTATCGTTTAAATACTGTCCCGTGCGGCCCAACCAGTGCTACGTTTCTGGCTGCTTGGACACTGCAACAAATTGCAGACGACTTGCTGTCAGATTTCTCCTACGTTAAACACATAATAAAATTCGACTTCTACGTCGATGATTTACTTTCAGGTTGCGAAAGTGTAAGCGTAGCTAAAAATCTCAAAGCCAAAGATAGTTGAGGGATTGAGTATTGGTGGATTTAGATTGAGGAAATGGGTGTCTAATAGCCAGAACTACTCAGCTCTATACCAACACAGGAACAGGAAACTTGAATTGAGTTTGGCAATGGTGATTCCTTTGTTAAAACCCTCCTAGGTCTAGTTTGGCTGACTTATTCGAATTGTTTCGCAATCAATAAGAACAATCACTCTGGCCCTTGTACGAAACGACGATCCTTTAGGATTTATCGCTCCATGTACAGTCGTAACTAAAATTCTGTTTCAAAAGCTCTGGCCTCGCAAACTTGACTGGGACGATCCTTTGCCCGATCCTTTATTCGAAAATATTCAAATTCGCGGCCGAATTGGGATCATGTTCCTTCGAAGAAGAATCCAGCAGATTTATAGTCGCGTGGAATATTTTCAGATATGACAACTTGCTGTGGTGGGAAGGTACAGACTTCCTACGTGAATCATCAGAACAATAGCCGAAACTATCTGACGATCAGCTTCGATGATTTGGAAATCAAAAAGTCATTCATTTGTACCGCTGTCATTTGTTTTGTGCCATTCTGATACGCTGTGTTGTATATGTACTTGTTCATGTATATCTGATAGTTGCAGTGCTTGCTAGCACAGTGGTTTTCACAAAGCTGTTCTGGATGCTTCAAAGAAGATTTTTCGGTTGACTCAGAATGAACCAACTGTCAATGACTCAACTTTACCTATTTGTCTTGTGATCGGAAGCCCAATAATATCAATTTTTTGGCAGGGCGATATAACGATGAACTGTGATCTCATTTGTGAGAGTGGACGATTATCAATGTAAAAGAGTTTACGCATCCCTTACGTAAGCTGGATAGACTCTACTAGTTTATGGGTTGAACAGTTGATAACTTTTCTATAAACACAAGAATTTATTGTAATGGAATCTGGCCCAGATTTAGAAGCACATTTTGATATGGATACCAAATGCCATTATAAATTAAATTTTATTTTGAAGATTGCGATGTTGTTGATTTTGTTAAGAATGATTTTAAATACGATTTTGGGAGAGCTAATGGCAGCTTTATTATCGGGCTGAGTATTTCAACAGCTGTGTCAGAGTTTTAATTAATTGTGGGTTTCGTTCCTGCTGAGCCGCGCTTAAATCGGCGTTTAAAAAATATTGTCAATCGTAGATCTATAGAGCTTTTAAGATAACAAAGTTTAATATCGCGAATTATGCAGAAAGAAAATAAATTTGGTGCTTATGGTCCTTATCAACCTTTGAAGCTTTGTGGGGTTAATGGAGTCCTACATATTTGAAATACATATGCGCTGAAATTTTGCATTATTATCTATTATTCTCGATGTTTATAGTTATAGTCTGCTAGAAACCGTCTTTCAGGTCTAGTCCCGAAATGTATTTCGTTCCGACTAACCGTAACATAATTGGGAGGTTTTACTAAACTCGATTACATTTAACTTCAACATCCGATCAATCTCAAAATTATTTCCTAAAACGCTTGCTGACATTTCGGTATCAAACATTTCATACATCGGTGGTTAGGGGAGGACTGCTACCTGTGCTTTCAGTTAGGAATTATTATAGAGTTCATGTTGAAACAAATGATGTATTTTTTATCAGAGTGCAATGAGCTACCTCATTCAAACTTTCAATATATTTGAATCTACACAGCAAAATACATTCCGGACTCTTTTCCTCACTTAAGAATGTTACGCCACTATATCGAATCATCAAGTTCTGTTGAGAGGATTGTCTCTGAGTAAGCCAAGTTGTATATTAATTGGGTGACTTTCAAATGCTTTCATCTAGTACTTGAATTAAATTTATCGATATTATCATACGATAAATGCAATAAATTACAACTAACAGGCACGCCGATGCGTGGTTTTGTTTTAGAACTTGAAAGTTCGATTATCAGCATAAGCTAAATACACAGAGACACCCCAACCCTGAGAACGTTTTGTCCCACAGCATTGTTGGTAGGATGATTAGGCCCCCATGTACATAATCTATCTCCCCCTCTCGAGTTATACTTGACCATTATTTTTTTTGAATTTTTGTGAAAATAATTTAAAATTTTTCTTTGAACTTTTAAAAACTCGTAGAGCTTGCCAAATCGACATAGCATGCATTTACTCGTGACTATAGGCCAATCTTTTCAATGGCCTTGTCCAACAATATATAAATTCAAATGCGGCTAATTCCATCTCTACTAATGCCCCAAAAAAATTTGGTAATCGTAAAATTAAAATAAGGTTCACATTTGGTCAGACGGCTGACATGGAGAAAATCAAAATTATCTTTATCGTACCACATACCATTTCAAAGTTATAAGACACCGGGGTCAATGAGCTACGACAATAATTTTTTTAGAAATTTGTCCATTTTTTTCGCTGAGAACGATGTGCAGTATCATCGTTCTCAGCGAAGAAAATGGACAAATTTCTAAAAAAAAAACACTTTCTATAATAAAAATTCCAAGTGATCGGAATTATGACGTATAAACAAATTATAGTAATTGTGTCCACCCTTTAGATAACTTTAAAATAAATTCGGTTGTCTGTGTACATTTATATACCTACTAGTCTAATGAAACTGTCGATGCAAGGTGGTATAGCGCAGCCCTTTCTGGTATCATTGGATTCTCACTCGAAATCGTTGTTTTCATGTTGATAAATTTTACAAGACATTCGATGATGACATGGTAAGATCATTTATCAGTTTATCACGCTGTACCTCAAAAGTACTATTCAAACGTAATATCGTAACAGTATTTGTCCCATTGCACTCAAAAGCGAATACCTAAAGCCTCCGTCTTTGTGCCTCGTTTAGAAATGCTGTACCTATAATATAGACCGGATTCAATCTGTCGGTCGAGATTATTGTTCTTTACCTTTAATTAGTACAACGAATTGCTTACGTAATCTTTTGTAATCCAGTACTAATTTTGTCAACCCTGACATAATCGAAGCCCTGGAGGGATTTGGGAACAAAAATATTGTTTTGTTCTGTTTATCAATAGTTGTCATAGGGATAAGATTGTGCATGATGGTTTGACTATAAACCATTTCAGCTGCTAAGGTCACCTCAGATCTTCTTTCACTGTTGTTCTGCGAACTGGTTCTGCCAAGTTTGGGCGATTGATCCCAGTTGATGTTTTGTAAACGATTTCAAGGACAACTAATTTAAAAGCTCTAGTTTCATAGATGAACTAGCGTGACACGTGGAAGCAGACAGTAAACTCTGAAGTTCCAAGTCTGCTTTTTGTGCTTGAATATGATAATGTTGGAAGTCCTGATCTCCAACAAAGTATCTGAAGTGTCCGATTGCCAGATAAAATCCCGATCGAATACGGAATTTTTATTTTCGGCATCCGAGAGTTTCTTCGAAAAATCCCAATGGTTTCCAACAAACGTTATTATACGATTGAAGAACAACCCCAATGGCCTCTAATGCCAGCGAGTCGAGAATTAATTCATCCCGGGGAAGACAGGATAAAGAAACAAAGTGTCTTCGCCGACGACGCATTTCGAGCTCTTGATGTGCGAAGAATGTCGTCAATGTAGACGAAAACAAAGTCGAGATCTCGAAACGTTTTGTACGCCACTTCGTATTACAAATGGCATTTGGATGTATTCGATGACACCAAATGGTGTTGATCCTCTGGTCAGATCAATTTTTTAATCGCTTTTGTATGTGGATTGTGGAGTATCGAGTAGTGGTACGTTATCGTAACCGTATTTAATCGCCGATAGTCTTCACACGGTATCCAGTCGTGATCATTCTTCTTCTGCAGCTTTGTGACGCACCTAATCTAGCCAATAGTATTCTCGACACTATAGAAAAAAAATTTCCGTGACAATGTGATGTGCCACGTTGTGTCGAACTGACCGTAGTACCGACCTGCACCAATGTGATATGGATTGACAGTTGATCAATTAGCCTTGTCCGATTGTGATGGACAAGTTACTTGAATTTACTTAAGGCATCAGCGGGAATAATCGGCCGATTAACACTCACTAAGATGAAATCATGAATAAATTTTCGTTTGAGACCGATGTCTACGTGGATCAATTGTTCCTTACGATTTATTGTTGAGTGTCATCAATATTAATTAAACTAGCAAAATTACCGATAGGAAGCTCCTATGTCGTTAAAAAAATTGTTTTGTCGCATATGGAAAGACGACAAGTTATATGTGTGGTGCTGTAATTTTCACCGACTCCAGACTGGTCTGCGGATATTGTTTTTCTACATTCTTGTCTCGAATAAAATGAGTCTTAAAACCATTTCGCAAATTATTCTTTGTTGTTCGCGAAATCGGGATAAGATTTGACGTGGTAGTATTAGAGACTTGTCTGTTACCACCAACCAATATAAATGGTTCTTGACTGAAGAAAATTGGAGTCAGATAATATGAACGCAATCGTGAGATCATGATAATCGACGGAGCCAACCCGGAAATTGCGAAAAAAATGATCATTCAATTATAAGCTTTTCACCTGTTTGTTCGACAGTCTTCATAACTCGGCACAGCACATATCAAGTAGAAATTCAATTTTAAACCATAATTTATAGAAATTCGCTATCAATATTCTGTATCATGCTAATTAGAAGCAGAATTTCGAACCATCTCGAGCTTTTCAGATTTATATACAGGTCAATTCGCTCTAGACACTGTAAATATTCCCGACAATTATTTCAAAATCATAAAACAGACAATCCACTTCCCGTTTCACGTCAACATTATCCAATTATCGCGCAAACAAATTTTCTTTTCTCTATTATTCCTTTCTTAAATAATTACTGCTCTATTTACGATTGTAGATTACACATATAATTCGTGCACCGTAATCCATATATCACATTATGTAATGCATCACAAGAGCTACATAAGTATACATATGTATATGTATATGGAATAAGAGGAAAAATTATGCCAACAATTATGCTTGAATTTTCTGCAAAATCCAACAGCACACAACTCATTTACAATGCATTTGCATTTATATACGTTCATTCGTACCATGATGAAAGCAATTTCTAAGAATTTTATTTACTTTTCAAAACTATATACGAGACATGAAATTTTCATTTTTTTGCCGTTCATAACATAAGAAGGTAAACGTACGTTTAGTAATGTAACAATAAAAATTTTTCTTTTAATGAGCGAATATATATATGTACATGTAAACACGGTATAAGAAGCACTATAAAGTAATAACTTAAAAGAAAATCTCAAGTAGTGTTGTTAACTGTTGATTTTCTTCTTCGTTTTTATCGTGTGTGTATGCTAATTTATTACGTAATTAAGCTCTACATACACAATTATAACACATTTGTATATTCTTTATATTTACAGAACCAATTTTAAATGAACACCCGGTTACAATATATCCTGGACGGGCATCACCACAGCGACGAAATGGTGTACCACCCCGTACCCTGCCCGGATCAATTGAACGCCATCGTGAAGTTTGTCGTACAACCATCGAACCATTCCGATCCGATAATAGTATGTCACCCGAAATGGCGCACTACAACGATTGTAATTATCCCATTTCGCCCGCATCATCGACGCTCATCAATCAAATTTTTATAAATAGTAATTTAAATCGTATGCGCCGAAAGCATACAACGATGGCCGACGATGATAATAGTGATGATTTTTCGGATGATTCGCTAGAGGATAGTTCGTTACCGCCGCCACCACCGCCACCAATTGTTCCGCCACCGCCATCGTTATCGTGCCCGGTGACACCGAGCAAACGTAGCAGTATCGCCTGGGATATAAATCTGGAGGATCCGACCAGTTTCGATGATCCAATGATGATGAAAATACAACGGCCTGGGAGTACAAAGGTAAGCGAATTAGTAACTATATGCGGAATATACATAAATTCGTAACGAACCCGTAAAAATATATTCCCATATAAAAATTCATCCCTAAATCTTATACGTTATGTCGTATTCCTCTATATGTCTTCTATCCTATCCTACATACATATATCCTCGATTTAAAATTAAATTCGAACAGCGACAGCAGCAGCAGCAGCAGCAACCTTTCCATTTCCGTGAATTTCCATATTTATTTTTAAAATTGATTCAAATTAGATATTAAATTTTCTTTTTTAATATTTCCAAATCGAATTCGCTATATATTTGTATGTGTGTGTGTGTGATTGTGTGTGCTTCTGCTTCTTTTTTTCGAAATTGACATTTTTTTTTTGCTTTTCTAAATAATATATTTCCCTTCAAAATTTTGTTTTTTTTTTTGTATGAATGGAAAAAGGAAATCGATTTCCTCCAAAATGATTTTTCCTACATAATATTATGAAAATAAAAAGAAAATCGTGTAATTAATGTTCGGTTTAGAGTGCGGGAATCATGGATGATAAGAGGCTTTTATGTATATTGAGGAGAATATTAATTTTTGGTTGAGTGATAGATTTCAAAAAGGCCCCTTATTCTGCATGAGAAGGGTTTTTGTATTTTCGATTAAGTCATGCGAAATTTTAAGTTAAGCATTTTATGCGTGCACCCGCTTATTGGCTTAAGTCACCATCCATTTTAAGCTTAAACGTCTTCTTACGGTAATTTAATTTTCGGCTTAAGTTATGAATTTTTATGTTTTTTATTAATAAAAACGGTTGGAACCTACAGAGGTTCCGCACTCAATGCCACAATGGGCCCGTGGTGCAAACCTAGAGGATCGATCCTAACTCGCAGAAGCGCACTGCAGCTTTAGCAAACTGTAAAAGTTAGAACTTGATAATAACTAAGAGAACACTTGGGGTCTAGGTTCGATAAATAGTTGTCACAAAGATCATCCTGAGGCAATCCCATGCGTTGGAGATGAACTTTGAAACGTCCATGGCCCGGAATAAGTGTAACCCTCCATTCTGTGTTGGTTTTTTTTAAGGATAACACATATTTAGTGAACCTCCGTTAGGTTCAATGATGAACCGTTTCGCCTTTCGATAGCTAGAAGTAGAACGCCACTTCACTCCCAGTTCAAGTAAAGCGAACCTCTTAATAGCGTCCTTACCACCATTGACGGATAGAGGAATTGCTGGCTCGGGACCAACAAATTAACTATGCGGCAAGTCAGAAACCTCATTTCCCAAAAACGCCACAATGAGCAGGCAGCCACATGATCCTTACTCTCGTATAAGAGCAAAGGAGATTAATGTAGTATTTGCAATCTTTGACCAGTTTAGATGTAGTCAAAGGAATTTTAAGGGTATTGAGCACGGCATTACTCTCCAAGCAGATAATAATATCCTTCCCTAAATTAGTAAGCTTTAACGCCTCAATCGCACTATGGGTAAGTGCAAATTAATTCTGAGCCCATAGTTTGGACCATAGAATCCAAACCCTGCACTGACTTATGAACGAGGGCCATAATAATGCCTGTCATTCACCATTTCAACCTCCGGAATATTTGATTTAAACTTATTAAGCATTTGCCCCAATGCACCAAGAATGAAAAACTGCAATTCGGGCAAGCATAGAATAGACTCCATAAAAAGAAGGGGAGTAGACGACATAGTACCGCTTATAGCCCTACAGGCTGTCATCTGCAGTCCATCCAGCCTTGGAACAGAAGACGTCAGTTTAACAACTAACCACCATAGAACTGATCCATACAGTATAGGTAAAACCAGTGATTTGTAGATGAATGACATCATTTTGCGGGTACAAACGAAAAAACAATCCAGCGTATAACATCAGAAGTGATCAGTCTACGTGCTAAGTTCCAATCCGGAGTACCGATAAAAATGTCAGGAGGCTCGGAGGCAACCACATTCGAACCAACAATGTCACCCGCAGGAAAGTGAACAGACGCCTGCAGGAGGTGAGTTTACCGGAAGGTAGGCGAAGACTATCGAGTTCACAAGTATCATTCTTAGCCATTGTTAAGTCTAGCGAGAACAGATAAGCTATCAATTTCCTCACATAGTTTTCCACGCAGTCCTGTGCGCGAATCTTAGGCTTTTTTTATAGGCTTTTAGCTACCCAAAATCGATTCCAATCCGAAATGAGATTCGTATTTTTGGCTTTATTTTTAATTGTACACTCTGTCTTAACTTTTTAAGTGCAGGACACCAGATGCATTTTCTGGTTCTTAATAAGAGGGCAAGACTTTTAAAAGCAGTCGCAATTGTTTCTTAGTTGCCTGCAAAACAAGATCTGGGATAGATCTAATCTGATTAGGGTAATCTGACAGGCAACAAAAAAAATCGGTTAATTTTATGATAGATACACCTATCAGCTTGAGATCATATCATGCCGCTCTCTACCAACACCTTGTCTAACTTTTGGTTCCAGTTTCCATCAATTCACCTTGAAGGAACGCAGATACTGCATCAATCTGCTCAACATTAATATCGTATTGAATAGTCAGTTATTCTTCACCACTGGTACATACATTTCCTCGCTGATTGTTCATTATTTAACATTTTGAAAAAGTGGGCATCTACATTGTTATATAAATATTTACAGGACTCATCAACAATATAATCACAGGTTGAGAAAATCTTATCATTTGCTGGATTGTAAACACAGTAGACTTTCATAATAGCCAACCATACTGCATTGTTGGGCTGTTGGATCGAGATTTTTCCACTTTTGTTTTTGTTTGTTGCACAAAAACCATCACGTTCAACAAATTCGGTTGTCTTCCTGCCCACACCATCTCTGGTATCCATCCTGATAACACCTTTGCCGGTGAACGGTTGATTAAACATACAGCAGTATTCACCGCTTCAGCCCAAAAACTGCGCTCACACAATCCGTTCTGTTGTGGATTTTTTGGAATTGTCGTTTGGTGTTGAAGAACTCTGGAGTTCTTTGTCACAAAACTCGCCACCGTTGTCTTTCTCTTCCAAGTTTCGCACAAATATGCATGAACCAACTCCAATTTGTGGCTCGATGATGATGTTGATTTACCGTACCATGATTTTGACTGCTTGCCTTTACAACAAACGACACAAAAGTAATTTTCATGTCCAAGATGGTGATGCCACAATTTAAAATTGTCCTCGACCACTGACCCGAATGAATAACACACACTTTTATCCACATCGAGCTCGTACATATCTGTTTTTAGAGTTGCTGTCGCAATTAGCTGATTGCAATTGTCAAAAATTCTACACTGGCGGTCATCAAAAAGTATCACTTTACCATTTTTTGCCACCCACAGAAAGTAAGTTCGTTGATAATTTGGGCACATACATTACATCAGCTGTGGCAATTGCATTTTTACTGTCAACGATTATGTCCAGGTTACACGTTCCCTTACAGTGAACTGGCATATGTTCATTGTTAGCCATGATAACTTCTTTAGGTGTTGACAATTTAGAACACTTTGTAAGAATTTTCAAATTTTTTGTCATATGTGATGATGCGCCGGAATCCTGTTTATTTTCCACAAATGTTGAAGCATAATGAAAGCTCGCCACATGCTAGCACATAATAACATGTTTGTCTTTTTATCATCAAAAGTTCTATGTGGTACGCAACTTTGTAAACAATTCTCAAACCTCAGGAGTTGGCACTCTTCACATTTAAAACCTTAGCCAGCACCAAGCATCAGTATTTAGTTCCAAGAAAATATAATTCCGAAAAAAAATTAAAAGCTTAACCACCTTTCACAAGACGAATGTTATAACCAAAGCAACCTATCAATGAAAGCTCAACAAATATTTGCAAATGATTGATGAAAATTAAATCATAAACAGTTTCAAATGGGCGCAACAAAAAAATATGAAACTTTAAAGTTTATATAAACTTAAAGCTTTATTTATTTTGTATTTGCATTTATAATTTGTAGTAAGCTTTTAAAATGTTTGAGTATAATTGAAATTGAAATAATTTAAAGCTTTCCAACTAATTTGAAACATTTAAAAATTTTACTTTATAAAATATATGACTCTAAAATATTAGAAACTCGAACCAAAAAGCTCAAGTTGGAGTTTAATATTGTTCCTTATAATAAATTTAGATAATTATATTTTTGGAAATAAATTAATAGAAAAAAAGCTCAAATAAAAAAAAAAAACTTTTATCTATTTAAAAAAAATGGATTTTATTTAAATCTCGAATTGAATTAATTCATCTTGAAAACAAAACTATCTGTAAAATTTGTAGATTGAGACACCTAATAAACAATAAATACAGCATCATCGCTTTACCAGAAGCTTTACTAAATTTATATTTTAAATAGGAGTAAAAGCTTGTTTTGCATAAATCTGAATTCCATGCAGCTGCAATTCAGATTTGTTGTTATTCGTCTCAATAGCTTCATAAGTGCTTCTTGAAACCTAAATGGTATATTACAGGTTATTGTACAAAAAACAAGCTTTCGATAAGGGTATGCGCAAAGATACTATTTATACGGAAAATGGACTTCTCAATTATTAATTTTTGGACTTACTAATGGCCAGACCTAGTCGTTTTTAAGTTTTTTTAAATATTTCGCTTATCTTAGTCTTCAAGACGTTATGTATAATTTAAGACATTCTCCGGGATAAGTAAAATTTTGTACATAAAATAATTAGGGCGTTGTTTTTATTTCATAATATCCAATGACGTTCAGAATACCTACCAAACACAATAATTATGGTCTCGACGTCTCATATCTAAGTATAAACAATTTTAACAATGAGGGTAGCAATTAGAATTAATTATGAATGAAAATGTATTAAAAATTTGCATATAACTGAAAAAGTGAATTTTTTCACAAACCCATCAGTTGGGTATAGTCCCGGTCCAATTTGAAAATAATTTATTAACACTAAAATTAAAGTAACTTTGAAAAACTTTGTGGAATCGTAGACCGGAATATTTGTCATCGCTTGTCAGAAGTTCTAATTATTTTACAACATCAGTAACTTTATAATACAACTAATTTAGAAAAGCTCTGAGACAGAAATTTCTTAAGCTCATTATTGTCAAACCTGAAATATTTACTCAAGATTAGATTAGTGGCTCAGCCTATTTAAATTTTTAAATTGGTTTTATTGTGCATCGAAACTTACACAATTTTTTTAGATAGCAAAAGCTCTTTGGTGTCTAGTTCAGTGTTATTTATTATTTGATTGAAATACAGTGTTTACAAAAATTTCACGTTGCATCGAATAGTAAAGTTCGTTTTGGTTAAATAATTTAATAGCTCCATGATCACTCATATCTCAACATATTACATTATTAATGTATTATTAAATTAAAGCTTACTTAAAAAGTTTAATACTTAATTATTTTCTAATACTTCCAAATTGGCCCAATTAAAATATTATTCTAAATATTTTACAAAGCGTGCTTTTATTAAAATTAAATTGGTCACTATTCGACATGTTGGCGATAAAACAAAATTGTTTTGGGCTTTTAAAATTTCAAATTTTAAAAAATTCCAACATAAAGTTTATGTATTTAACATACATAGATATAGTTTATAAAAGCTCATAGTGATTGATCAAAAAATTCGTGTTACGATAATATAATTAAATTTTTAAACAAATAGTTGTTTTCATCCAATGACGTATGAAAATAATAAAAATTATGGAGACTTAAATATGAATTAAACCAACACTTGATAGCTCATTGAAAGACGATCTCATTAAAATTGTAAAAAAATCAAAAGCTTTACGGAATAAATTAATTCAACTTGACAAAAGCCTCAACAAATGTGATTTGTGTACCACGAAATGTTTAACTGTAGATAGTGGAAAAAATAAAAGCTTTAATATAAATTTCAAAAAGCTTTGTTTTCGTGCTTCATCGAGTATAACTATACATACCTATATGTAGATTATGAACAACCATTCAATTAAAATTAAAAATTTCAACCGAGTTCTAATTATTTATCCATAGGTTGATGTATGTATTATACAAATTAAATAAAGCTTTATTAATTTTTACTAAACCAATTAACATTGTATTTTCCACAAAATTATTCAAATTGTTTAAAAATCCAATAACTATAAAATCCACTTAAATAAAAACAAAAAATATTGTTTATTTTAAATAAAAAAATTTAAAAAAAATGTATTTTTCTGGTTCTGTGTTATTTTTAAATTTTAAAACAGAAAAAAAGTTTGGTTTTTTTTATTTGTATTTATTGTTTCAAGCACCGAAGGAATGGAAAAACCAACCATAAATGCGGCGGGAAAAAAAATCCGTATTTCGTGGAAATTATGCTAAGAGCAGCTCTGTCAAAATTAATAAACATAATAATGTACGAATTTATGTATTAAGTTCGACGCGAACAAAATTTTATATAAAATATAACTTTTTTGTAATGTATAATTATTTGAGGAGGGCTTCATTGGTGGTATTTTAACCTTTGTAAAGAGTCTTGGACGATAAGTATAATGCACGTTTAGAGCAAGGTAGTGAACAGTGGAAAAACATTCAGTAATTCTGTTGCTTTTCTTTATCGGAAAGAGCAAATGTTGTTAGTTCTGCTAGTTCTCTGTATACTGTTTTTTCCATAATATGAATGAATGTGGGCAAAACCCGGGTATGGTCTTAGAAAACTTCTGGACTTTAGTAAGAATCGACCTATTACCAAATACAATATTTTGTGTTACTCCCGCACCAACCCTCTTTAAATGCTTATCTTCTTACTTTTACCTCGAAGCCAAAACCAGTCAATTTCCTAGAACTTACTCACCTTTGCCACAAATTCCTACCTCTTCCGTATCAAGTCAGTCAGCAACTTTAGAACTTAGAATTTCGAACGGCTAAATTATGACGAGACCAAAAGCTCAGCCTACTATTTCATTTGTATCCATCGTTTTGCAAAAAAAAAAAAATTTCCCTAGACGCTCATGACAGTGGAATCATAGAGGAATGTAAATCGATTAAACGCCGAATTACGACATAAGCCAACACCATCACCTTAATCTCTACGAATTATTTCTATGAAAATTACGCTTGAGAAAACGAAGTTTTCGTTCATCGCCATTCTTCGGTGTTCAATTCAACAGATTCCATCATATTGCTTTTACTCATTACTTTTGGCTGCTTCCGATCAAAAATAACTCCTAATCCATCCTTTCATCTTATTCTTGGTTTAATGTCCCAATTTCTGCAGCTAGATCATCCTTTTCAAATTCAACATTGATCCATTTGTAGAAGCTTCAATTTGCCACCTTTAATCCTCTCGAGGTTCAAATCATCAATGTTCTGTCGCAATCTTTCAACCATCAGTTACACAAACATAAAAATTTCAACTTCAAAGCTTTCACAGTATTTCTGTAAATTTGATAGATTAAGAAAGGCTCCGTCTTCGACAAAAATTGAATACAAAATTAACATAGCCTCCAATTAAAATTAACATTAACATTGTTTACATTGTTTTTGTTCAACTTATTCCCTTATTTAATAAATTGGTTTGTTTCTAAAATAAAATGAAAGCTCAACAAATATTTACAAAAGCTTGATGCAAATTAACTCATAAACACTTTCAAATGGGCGCAATAAAAAATTATGAAGCTTTTAAAATGTTTGAGGATAATTGAAATTCAAATAAATTGGAGCTTTCCAATTGATTTGAAACATTTAAAAACAGATCAACAAGTGTTTTGCTCTGTCGACATATATACACCAAACCATCAATTATTCCGATCACTAGTGGTGAACATGATGTTCATTACTGGATGATTAAATAAACTCTTGTAAAGCTCTTCATTTGACTTCTGCAAAATGATCGCCTCTTCCAAGTCCATAATATCTGGTGCCATCCTGTAACCTATCTAGGTTCATGGTGTAGGATATGGGTTGTTTGATGAATCTGAGTTGAAAAGCCTCACTGATACCACAAATGACGAGCTAGGTTGTTGATAGAACTTCTCATGTTTTATGGTACATCTTGGATCAACCGTTATGATTCCTGAATCGTGTAATGTCACTGTCGTGACTTGATGATGACATATTAAGTCAACTGCTTTTTGTTTGGTGACTGCGTGAATATCCATTGGTTGGTGCAGCTTGTATTGGAGCTAATCGTGGCTACCCTTAGATTCTTTTAGTTGCTCTGCGTCGGCTATTAATCTATAGCATAACAGTAGTTTAACATCATTGTTTATATAACTCTCGCCTCTGGTTGTTTCGATTTTATCCCGAGACTGTTGATCGTGAACGCCAGGTTCGAGATTGAAGTTGATCGCTGATGTAATATTCTCTGTTGAGTAAATTTTTTAGCTTAGATTTTATTAGCATTTCCTTTTTGATTTTACTTAAAAGTTAGGTTTCAATTTTCAATCATCTTTTTGTCCACTGGTGTGTTTAAATTAATTCGAATGGGTTCAATTGTCTTAAAATTGGTTACTATTAAGCCTAATTTAGATAATTTTAAAGGTGGTTCTGGATTTTCTGTTGTTATATTACCTGTGGTTTTGAAATTTTCGGCCTTGTATATGCCTGGTAATATTGTGATTTCGTCATTTAATTTTGAATACTCAAAAACTACCCAGTCGCCATTTCTTTTGGTATTGAACGTTACTGTATGATTGTAGAAGTTTTGTGTTGGGTAATAAAGTAAGAGATATTGTACTAGACTTATAGTCAATTCTAGCGTTCATTGCCGCCATTGATTGGGATCCTAAGATACCATCAAGAAATTTGTGGAAACCAAATTCGTAGTAGGTTTGTTTGGGTAAATTGAACCCATGAAAATGTATATTCCCTTTTGTTGAATGATTTTGTGTTCCTAGAACATTTTTTACCTTTGTTGTTTCAGATTCTAAGAGGTTTTTTTAAATAATGCGACAAAGGCAAGAAGTTTAGCCTTCTGTCTCTGATTCGTGTTCCTTCCAAAAACTTTCAGTTTCTTAATTTGTATTAGTTGGTTCTTCAACATTTTCTGGGACTTCGTGGTTATTTATTATTCTGGTGTTGAAGGTTTTTCTAGATCTAAGTGAGAGATCTACCTCCATTGGGACTGGATTCCGAATTATCTGGTGCCGGTCCCACAGGTTTATTTTCAGTGACAGAATTTGGCTGTCTTGGAACTGTTCGAGAATTTTAAGTCATGCTGCTTGAGCATAGCCGACATATGGCTTTTTGGAACCTGCAATAAATGCAGCTAGTCCATCCCCTTCGATGAATGGATTTATGCTAAATTTTAGGACTTGTTAAAGACTAACTCTTATTTATCCCCAAGAGCTTCCACTTATATCTGTTTAATTTCACTAAAACTTTGGCGGTTTTCGGCTAAGCACAGAAAATGTTTTGCTTTGCCTTCAATTTTGTTTTGAGCCGCTTTCTAATAAATTTGCATTTGTTGTTCCTGTACCCTGTATAGAACCTGTAGTTCAATGAAACTAATTAATATATCTTCAACTGTCTTCAACCAAGATACTAATTGCTTTCGATTTCCATCGAAATTGGGAATTGATTTGATCGGATCTGAGATCCGAAACACATCAAGAGTTAGTAGTTGTGGAGCTGGCATTTTTTATTGTCCTGTTTTATGTCACTTTGTTCATGTGAAATTAAACCAAGTTGCTCTAAAACTGGATCGACACTTGTTCTTTTTCTGACATTTCAAGTTCCTGACAATCAATGATTCTATTGGATATGTAAATATCATGGATTTCTTATTGTAGTGCGTCGAACTCCTGGAATTATCGTCTATCTGGTAGTGCGATACTCCTTGCTGTCGTGTGCAGGTTGCGAACTGTGTTTAAACTTGCGACTCCACTAAGCGGTGTTAACACTTTCAGCCAGAGAGATCAAATGATAATGCATTTTATACACTTCACTTTTCCACAAATCACCGCACGGGATGTTCTATATATGTATTTTGTTACAGGAATCGATAATTACGAGCTAAGCAAGTGGAAAATTATTATTACAACTGACTTTATTCTAAGTCATCTAGTAACTTTTCTATCATAATTATATTAACAGTTGTTGGGATATAGCCCAACGGCTAGTCCCAGAAATTAAAATTAATTATTTATATAAATATTTGCTAAAATAGTAATTTTATGTTCCATTTACTAGATCAATTGGTTTGGTCCTTTGAAGACGTCTTACTGCCAACGGTCTGTCCCGCATATTGCATATCTCGATGTTTTCGTGCTGTCGGAGGCGTGAATCATGCTTGAGAGATAGATACGTAATAACTTCATCGATGTATTCCATCTTTAAATCTCGGTGGAGGTCTTCATTTCTAATGTACCATGGAGCATTTACAATATTCCGAAGTACTTTGTTTTGGAACGTCTGTATCATCTTGATGTTCGTTTTCTTGGTACAGCCCCAAAGCTGTATACCATAGGTCCATACCGGTTTCAGTATTTGCCGATATAAAAGCAGAGTATTGTGTATGGATAGTTCAGAATGCCTACCTAACAGCCAATACATCTTCCTATACTTCATGTTCAGCTCTTCCTTTTTTTTTTTGACATGTTCTTTCCACCTCAACTTGGCAACCAGCGTCATACCTAAATATTTTGCCGTATCTGCATAGGCAACTTGTTAAGAGTTGATTATAATTGGGATTCTATTAGAAATATTTTTACTAGTAAAGTTCACATGCACAGATTTAGTTTCATTCAGTTTTATTCTCCATCTTTTCATCCAATTGTTGACTGAATTTGTCGATTTTTGCAATTTGTTAGTATAGTTTCTTCTACATTGTTCCCAACTGCCAAAATCGCAGTTTCATCAGCATATGTTGTTATAGTTGCTTCTTCCATTGGTGGTATATTCCGAGTATACAGGAGGTACAAGACAGGGCCCAAAACGCTACCTTCTGGTGATCCAGCTGAAATTTTCTTTAGGTCCGAGTATTCGTCTTCATATTTTACACGGAAGTGTCTATCGGTTATGTATGATTTCAGAGTTTCATAGTATTGTTTGGGAAGGTCTCGCTTGAGCTTGAACTCCAATCCTCTGTTCCAAACTCGGTCAAATGCTTGCGCTACATCCAGGAAAACGCTTGAACATATTTTTTTAGTTTCTAGTGTTCGCTCTATTATATCTGTGATTCTATGGACTTGTTCTATAGTCGAGTGGTTTTCTCTGAATCCAAACTGGTGGTTAGGAAATAGATTTCTGCCAACCATTATGGGTTTCATTCTCTTCAGCAGCAATCTTTCGAAAATCTGTAGAAATACACTTTGTATTTCAAGCTCATCAGATCGTTTCAGTAGGTTAACATTTTCATCCGCGGTTTCCCTGGGTAATGGTTGAAACGTTTCTTCTAGGTGCCTCGCAAACAAGTTAGCTTTTTGTTTAGCGCTTCGAGCCCAGCTTCCATCCTCACTTCTAATTGGTGCCGTCAAATTTGTTGGTCTCTTAAGTACTTTCGTTGCTTTCCATAAGGAATATTCGGTATCTTTTTGGCTAGTAAGTGACGACAAATATGTATACTTATTGATTCATTCTTAACTGTTCTGATCAGAGATTTCAACTTGTTACATATAGGTTATTAAGGTCGGTTTTATTTTCCTTGCTTCGATTTATTTGCCGAGACTTTCGAGCTTTTCGTTTCTTTGCCACAAGCTCTCTCACTTCAAGTGGATAGTTTTTACAGTTGTTGTTATTTGTGTATTTGAAACATGTACTTTGCCACGCAGCTTGTAGTATATTTTCTATCACCCTTTCGACTTCCTCTTCGACTTGTATAATGTTCCTTATTGGTGCTTGAAAATTGATGGTTTGTTCTAATAAATCTCGAAAAATTTTCCAATTGGTACTCTTATTGGACAGTCTTGCTGTGATTTCTTTTTCAATTATTGTTTCACTGACCGTCATAATAACAGGAGAGTGGTCCGATGTAAGCTCTTCATTATTTTCCAAACGAATATAGTTATCTGATATACCTTTTGTCACTTAAAAGTCTATAAAATCCGGTGTTTTGTTTAAATCTGTTGGCCAGTAAGTTGGTGAGCCACCAGATTGAAAGTCACATTTTAATTTTTTTCCTGCTTCAATCAACCCTCTCCCTCTTGGTGTAGTAGCTCTGGAGTCCCAGTGTGTGTTTTTCGCATTGAAGCCGCCAGCAATGATAATATACAACCTCCCATGGTGTTAAAAAGTTCTTCATAATCGTCTCTTTTCAGATTATGTCGTGGTGGACAGTATATTGTTGATACATTTATTTCTTTGTACTTTGTGCGAGTTTTGACTCTTGTAACTTGCATAGATTCGTTTTTCCTGTTGACCTTGGGGCACCTGTGCATATGATTCTTTTTCTCGTAATTTATATAATTCCCGATTTGTCTGTTGATTAGCCGGGGCTTTACTAGCAGAGTTTCTACGGTTTAGATCCGACTTTCTAGCGCGATTTCTTATATTTTGTAACTCTTTAGCTACCTCACAGCCACGGTAATTAGCTGGATGTTGACCTTTGCAATTAATACATTTTGGAGCTGAGTTTCTATCAAATGTACACGTGCTTGTACAGTGGTTACCAGCACATTTAACGCATCCTGCCATACGTCCACAGTATCTCTGAGTGTGATTGAAGCCCTGACATTTTTTGCATTGGACTATCTGCAGAAACTTTTTCTTCTCTGGTTCTATTCTGACTTTCCTATTTTGAATGGCTCGAATATCATGAATTTTTTGAATATTTTCCTCTTTGCCAAACGTTAGCATGAATAGCGGTAGCCCGCGTTTTGTGACTACCTTTCTATCTTTTTTAATGATGTTTGCAGCATCCTTAATGTCGAATCCTTTACTCTGCAGCTCGGCAATTATATCTTCACTCTCGAATGTTTGGTGTAGCCCTCTAGCCATAACCTTAATTAGTGTTTCCTGCTTGTCCTCATATGTATTCCACTGAACTTTCTCAACATTAAGCTTCATAGAAAGATTTCTATAAGTATCTGAAAATTATTGACACAATTTGATGAATCCGCATTTCTCAAGATTCATAATGTAGTTGATCATCACGTTGGGTTTTTGATTTCAACCACACGTTATGCTGATGTTGCGACTTTTTGATATTACGTATTCTACATTCCTTATCTCGTATGGTATATCATATAAGTGGCTCTACTGTTTCACCTTTACGGTTGGGTCATACAATAACCTTCCACATCTATAATCGACATAAGATTATATAAGCAGTATACTTATTATAAAAATTGTATGTGATGGTATATAAACGTGCAAACGATGAAAGCTTTTCCACTAATAACATTAATAAATATTCGACAATCAATATTAATGCGATGGAAGTCTGCGATGGTAATATCGTTATGCGGTATAATATTCCGACTAGACTTAATAATTTAAGCATATCATTATGATTCAATAACACAATATTATCTGCGTGAACAATTTTGATTGCTCAATTTTTCCAAAGATTTTTGCCATATTTACATCCATTTCCATTTATAATGGCATGCATTTTTCGAACCGCAAAATACCAGTTTTTATGATTATGATTATAATGGAACCAAGCACATATACAGCAATAACAAAATGAAAAGCTTCCTTAGCATACGTGAAAATACCAAATAAAAATCTGAAGATGAAATTACTATTTTTTTTTTTTTTACGTGAAATATTTTATGTTTTTTGAAAATCATAAAAAATATTAAAATAAGAAAATCTAATTTTATTTCAGTTTTTATTACCGTTGTATTTACCTGAGGGTTAAGATTAAATCTTACGAATGAATAAAATAAAAAAGAAAAACTTGGGAGAAAAACATGTAATTTTTCGTCGTTTTTCATATTTTTTTTTTGCGCTCGTGCTGCTACTGCTGCCTCTGCTGCTGGTTCTTCTGCTGTGTATGTAATATGTATATAATACATATTACGCGAGACAGATGTACTTAAAACCAACATATTTTCATTAATTTTATTCGAGAGATAGAGAAAATTAAATTTTATTAAATTTATTCTAAATATGTACGTACACATACCGACATATACATAGGTAGATGTATGTACAATGTACCCTGACATTGCTATTTATGTATTCAACGTCGTCTGCGTTCAGTTTCGGTTCGTTGCAGTTGTTCGAATAAATTTATATTATATGATGGTGTTGGTGCATGGCAAGCAAGGGCACCGCGGCTAATTACAAAGTTTTGTCTAATTAATCGATCATACAAATTTTGTTTACAACATCTATACTTGTGCGACAATATCACTTTGTTTTATGTTTTTGTAAAGGTGATTTTTCCACACCAACCATAACGAGGAGAAAATTTAAGTAAAAAGTTTTTTTTTTTTCCTTTTTTGTTAACAACACAAAACAACAATTTCCATTTTAAATTTTTAATGTGAATTTTCTTTTGTACGTCATAAATACATATGTACATACATATAAAAGCTTACAATATAGCAACACAATGACCAGATGTTTATTATATTTTTGTTTTTTTTTTTATTTTCCATGGAAAATTATGTAAGAAAATGGAAAAGTTTTTTTATGGGCTCGTTTCTTTGTTTTACATTTTGTATAGATGTATGTACTCGTAGTTCATACATATGGTTTGTTGCGCGGGGGGGGATGTAAAATAAAGATGTGTTTGATTATGCTCCTACATACATATGGTTATATGATGAAGTAATTATTCGTAACAAATTTTACAAACATAAAGTTTCTCACAATTTTATGTTCCGGGCGACGGAGGGAAACAAACGGAAATCGATTTTTCTTTTAACTTTCTTTTTCATTAATTTTATTTATGTCTTGGCAGTTAATTTTAAAATGTACAATGTACATACGAGGGTGATGGTTTGTTAAATGTGCGGGCTTTCAGAATATAAAAGTTTAATGTTTTTATCGAAAAAATGTAATTATTTGATTTAGATATTAAACAGAAGGTGGTGACGAGGAGTTGAAATTAAAACAATTCACAACAATACAGGTATACAGAGTGATTAAACATTGGAAATCGTTTTTGGTATAGGGAGGGAGGGATGAGCAAAATGACCAACTGTTACTAATAAAAATCGCTTTATAATTTTGCCATATGCCCTACCTTCGTCAAAACATGTGTTTTCTGAATACAACCCATTAGTACCCTAGAACCTCTTTAGTTGTGTGCAAAAATGTTCAGTGCCTGTGCTTTTCCAGTCCTAAATTGTATTTGGTGCCAGTGTTTAAGCCTTGCGTTTGTGGCAGTCCGAATAAACCACTCATCGATATTCGAAACTGCCATAACAAACCAAATTACTGAAACTCAAATACAAATCAGTTGTATTTCAATTAAGCCTCTTCACTAACGCCGTCACACATCCAATAGCCGAACAAATTATTACCAATTCGACTATTAAGCACTGAACATAGTTTTTTTTCTCGTATATTTTATTTGTTCTTGTGTATCAAATTTGGACGAGACCCCCTCCCCGCCCCTCCCAATAACCGGGAAGGATACAAGATACAACATTGCAAAGTTTAAAAATTGTTTTCTGTTAATTGTATTGGCTCACCAAGCGTAAATCAACATGTCGGAGTACGAGAATACCGATACATAGCAAAGTCGCAAGATTAATACTTGACTACTTCTCGAATTCGTGACAATCGCGTATTCAATTGCAACCATTTTACACTGTCAGTCCTTTCGCCCGAAACGTGTCAAAAATATAATCCGCCCCACTCCTGAACCCGCCGACAGTTGACCAATACAATACGCTCAAGACTATACTTCTGCAGCGTGCAGCTCCCTCAAGCGAGCGCCAATTAGAGCAACTGCTGACAGGGCAGAAATTGGGCAATCACAAACCATTATACTAGCAACAATTTTTCTGAGCATCAGAAAAATGTCGGAGTTGAATATAATACAATATCACTAGTTTCACAACACGAATTCTCCACGACCGACACTCTCGAAACAAGACTTGCACGCATCGAGTCCAGACTTGATAGACTATTCCGAGGTTGAAGCCAATCGCATGGCCGATGGCTTCCCTCACGCAATATAACCCGTAGTCCCTCCAACAAATACCAAATAGATAAATGCGGGTTCCATGAGAAGTAGGGAAAAGCCAGACATTGACCAATAAAAACTATTAAGTCAACGGGTTGAGATTAACGCATCTTACACCACAAACTATACGTCCCGTTTGTTCATGTACGACCGAACAAACAAAATCTTTTGGTCATACCAGCTATGAATTACACAATATTCAACCGCAATCCCGATCTAGTCTTATCGGCTGCAAATAGTTCTACACGTACGGTACAAAATTACTTAACGTGGATATAGGGGTCAAACGAATCTTCACCATGCTTTTATACATTAGCTGCTATGAATTGTCTGAGCATTGGCGTCGATTTCCTTAGCAAATTTGAACTGCTTGTCGATGATGTTAAACATAAACGTCTTATTTATCCAGCTACGAAGCTGTCAATTAACGGTACAATAGTCTGAGTTAACATACCAACAACGATCCACGGTATTCTGCTTAAGAAGTTCCCACTCTTAACAGCAGAGCCAAACTATAAACTGCCAGTCTTTCATCACATAATCGTGGAAGGCTGTATTCCCATGACCGCGCGCAGACTAGATACTGTGCATCGCAAAGCTGCACAAGCAGAATTGCAGCATTTGGTGGAATTAGGAATTTATCGAACATCGACATCTTTCGTCTCTTGTCCACTGCATTTGATTAAGAAAAAAAGATTACGATTGGAGGCCAAGTGGGGACTATTGGCAAGTAAATACGGTTACGATACCGGACTGCTACCTGATCAAGACTTCTCCATGCACTTACATGGTTGCAAATTTTTTCTCCAAACTCGATCTCATCAGAGGTTAATAAAATCCCCAGGCTCCTGAGGACGTTTTCAAAACAGCCATTACAACACCATTTGGTCTATTCGACGTTTCAGCTCTTCATGAACGATGTCGTTCGAGATCCCAACTTTATTTCCGTCTGCATTAACGACATTCTTGGGGCATCAAAAATGCGGGGAACAACGCACAAACTCCATCTAACATCACTTTTCCACCGGTTTGTCGAGTTTGATGTTCACATCAAGAGCTCAAATTGCGTCTTCGACGCATCGAATGTCAAAACGCATTCACGTCACTCAAGGTTGAACTGGTAAAAACAACAATCTTGTCGCATTGACTGAGCGACTCAAACCTCAGCACAACAACTGATGCATCGAACACTGCCATCGGAGCAGGACAAGTGTTGGGAGCCTGTAGGATTTATCTCAAAGAAGCTATCGGATATCGAAAAGAAAAACCACTGAATAGAGCAATTCAGTCTAAAACTGAACTCAATCTAAGGCAAGCACGCCGCTTCGATTACATTAGTCAATTTAACATGGACATCCGGTAAGTTCAAGATAACGTTGTCACGGCCACAGTCGAGACCCACTGCCACTCTATCTAAATAGCACAAACTCATAAAAGTCTGCGAAACGTCTACCGACTCAAATCGCCCGTACATCGCAGAGCGACTACGTCGTACCATCTTTGACGTGCTACTCGGTATCTCACATCCTGATGTCCGCGCAACTCGTAAATTGATTGCTGCTCGCTATTTTTGGTCCAGTATAAACAAAGACGTTTACTGTTTATCGATGGCCTCGACTGAGTATCTGATATTTTTCAGCTTTTCAGCAAACGAGTACTCCTCTCAACCAACTTCTTCTTCACGGTATTTTAACATCAAACAGCACCATCACTTTTCTAAGCTGATCTTTAGATTAGCTATTCGCAGGTGTTTGGCTACCTCTTTCAGTATAGTACCATATAGTTCAAACGTCTCCGATCTCTCAATTAAATCATACAGGAATCTATCCTACAAGCAAAGTACTCATTACTCGACACTCCGTTCCGCAAGACCCCACGTTGGTCGCCCAAATTGTTAGAATAGAAACCGTTGGATTCTCCAAAGACTTTGTAATTTTAAATTCGTAAATTTCTTTGTCTACGGTGATATGTGCAGGTGATTTTTGCCACAATCTTTGAGGATGAATTAAAAAGGTTGTCCCATAGAAGCACAAGGATGAGCTGGTTAATACTAGTCGATCATTAGCTGGAGTGCTGAATAATTGGTACACGCTTTGCAACAAATTTATTTAAATGTGAGGACTCAAATGCAATTCAGCGAGATACGATCATCCAGTAAAATATGTTTGAAGTATTGATCTCAAACTGGGTCGCTCCATTGATTTACCGTTTTCTGACCATTTTGTTGACGTGCCCACGCGCTTTAAATTTTACGCGTCCAAGAGAGGCTTTGCCTTAGCAAAGTAAAGCTCTGTCAATAACTGGGGCATCATTTTTGATGTTAACTTTAACTAATGCAATAAATAGGGTAAACTTGATGAGTTCATAGCACCTCTCGATTCAGCAGCGACGAAATATATGAACTGCTTGCACTTGTAAATTACCTGAAAAGTGGCAGTTGACTATTTGGTCCAAAGAGGGCCAGCGATTTTTCAGAAATATGCCAATTCTTCGAGAGCGGCCACTCTGTCGATAATTCCGCGTCGTTACATTCTACTCGAGTTTGTTGTTCTCACTAAAAAAGGATTAGCCCAACTTACGAACCACACAGAAAATCGAAAGTCAATGTGGTGCCATAAAACTTTACTTATAAATTCTGTTTGACAATCATTTTTAATTTAAAATATAATTTTCAAAACTTATTGTTTAATTTTGTATTGGGCCAAAAGCTCAAATAATTTCATCTTTTGAAAAATGTCTACAATAATAACAAATTATATTTTGATTTTCTTTTTGCCATAAGCTTATTTTGGTGAACACAAAAATTTTATTTAATTAACTAAATGTAACTTTCTAAGAAATCTAAATATTCGTTAAGCTTATCAAAATAAATGTACTGCTTTATTTTCTTAATAATTACCTTGGCAATCTGTATATTTGTACACCATCTATTTCGGTAAGCTTTCACATTTCAAAATTTATCCAATTTATTTAGAAAAGTCCTTGATCGAGATTTGTATCACATCGAAGTTAACAAAAATGTCCACCAAACGATATGAGCTATTTGGGCGCACGGGGTGTTTATGTTTCACATAAAATTTGGGTGGCTTTTGCGTAAAACCATAGTAAATTAAAATTAATCGAATTGCTAGAGGGCTCAACATTTTATTAATAACAAAATTAAACATACAATAATTATTTATAAACCCGCGAGCTTTTGATTTATTTTACCATTTCATGATTAAATGAAAAATAAATATTCCGCTTGACATAATCGTAAATTTATATTTATAAAAATACTCAATTAAATCAGCTTTTATTTATTTAATGATACTAAATTAAAAAAAAAACTTGTTTTGATTAAATGGAAAGCTCTGCCACAATTTATTTAAATTATTATATATTTGTTTGAGTTTAGAACAAATATATCGAAATAAATTCGTCGGTATAAGCTTTTGTTTATGAAATAAATTTTTAATTTATTTACCAAATATTGGTAGGTTTTACCAATAAGAAAAGCTTCAAAATAAAGCTGTAAATATCTAATCATTTCAAGAAAAGCTTGCGTTCTGGACATTCAAAAAGGTTTCAGTTAAGCAAATATCATAAACTAACTAATTTGTGTGACTAACTATTTTTATTGTAAAAGCTCTTGATAAATAATAATAATCTCAAAACTATGTTTCGCATTGAGATTGTACATGTGAAGTCAAATATAGGTTCAATGGTACAGGTTATGTAAATTTGGTCCATTCTCTAATAAATATTAAATTTTATTGATGAGCTTTTACATAGCAACTTGTCAATCCTTGGTGAACATTTTAGCAATTAGAAAATCTAAATTTACAGTCGGTTGTGCTTATTAAAGCACTGTTAGCTTTTTCTATTAAATTTGTTGCAGTTGTCAATGAGCTTTCAGTGATTTCAGAGTTTTGCGAAAACTTAATATATTGTCGGTTGTTCCATAATGTAGTAACATGGTTAACAATAACTGGGAAACTTTTGAGAATGTGTATGATTGAAAGTGAAACAGAAACCTAAAGCTTTTGGTTAAGCTTTATACAAATTTGGATATTTGTCCAATCATTTCATGTGTGGCTTTCATTCTACTGCTAAAAATAAATTTAAAATTTAGTTGAGCTTTTAAATAATGTAAGCTTTTAAACTAGAAAATCGATTTAAAATAGGTGAATGGGATATCCAGGCTTGTGCTGAGCTAACAAAACAATAAATTAAAAACTCAATAATAGTTGATTATGTAGTTTAATCTTAAAAGCTTTTGAAAAAAGTATTTGGTATACTTGTGAAAAGTATCCTCTTCAAATTGTTATTCTAGTTTAAAATTTATTTGGAAAATTGACTTATAATTTCAAGTAAAGCTTACGTTCTGAATATCTAAAAATGGTTAGTTAAGCTTTCAGATTTTTGATAACATAAAAACGTATTTAATAAGATTTCATAAACCAACTAAGATTTAATTGCAATTAATTTATGTGAGCGCTTATTTAATTAACTCAATTTTGATGGAAAGCTTAAAAGTTGGAAGTAAATAGAGAATGCTAATTACTAAAAATGTGCATAAAACTCTCGTGGGAGATGTCAAATGAAAGAGTAGATCTTGAAAGCTTTGATGGACACTGCGACTATATTTCAACTAATTTGATAAATTGTATTTAAGGCAAGTGTACATATTAAGCTTTAAAAAGTGAAAATATTTGTTTAAGCTCTCTGGTACAAGTTGTGTAAATGTATACAATATATGAATATTGATGAGCTTTTACCCAACAACTTGCCATTCATTTGTGATCTTTTTAGCAATTAGAAAATTTAAATTTACAATCGGTTGTGCTTATTTAACTTCTATGCAATTCCTATTAAGAGTTTTCGCAACGGTTTATGTTTTAAACCGTGAATTTTAATTCACAATCAATTCATAATACTTGAAATAAAAATTAAATTTACAATGCAAGCTTAAATAATATTTTTTATGCAATGTTTCAAAAAAAGCTTAATTCATGATTTACTAATTTTGAAAATTTTGGATAAGCTTTTATCTCTGTCTCAACTCTGTTTTAAAATAAACTTGTAGAAAAACTCGAAGAAATAAGTGTTAACGGCTGACTAGCTTTTTCTTTCAAAAGCTTATCTTCTCATTTCACGCGAGGCCATCGATTTTCTGGTAAAAATAAAACAAAATTTTAGTTGAGCTTTCAATATTGTATAGCTTAAACGTTTTTTTTTTCTTCTAAACTTTCAAAGCAACTAATTAAACTTTGTATCTGCGTGAGCTTTTAGACTAGAAAATCTATTTAAAATAGGTGAATGGGATATCCAGGCTTATGATGAGCTAAAAAATTATTAAGTTAAGACTGCAGCAATAATTGATTATTTAATTTATTCTTAAAAGCTCTTGAAAAAAGTATAATTGGTATACTTGTGAAAAGTATCCTCTTCAAATTGTTATTCTATTTTAAACCCATTTTGAATATTGTCTTATAATTTCAAGTAAAGTTTGTATGTTCTGAATAGTAAAAAAATGTTTAGTTAAGCTTTTAGATGTTCGATTATATAAAAGTGTATTTAATAAACTTTTATAAACCAGCTAAGCTTTCATTGCAACTAATTTATGTGGGCGCTTATTGGTTTAATTCAATTTTGATCAGAAGAAGGCTTTAAAATTGGGAGTAAATAGTGAATGCTAAAAGCTCTTGATTAGAATAGCACCTTCTTAGGGGTTGATGCCAAATGAAAGAGCAGATCTTAAAAGCTTTAATCGACCCTGATTGTGTTTCAAACAATTTAATAATTTTTGTTTAAGACAAGGCTTTTTTAAAAACAAAAACATTAGTTGAAGCTTTCTGGTACAGGTTGTGCAAATTAATTCACTCTCTAATTATTTTAAGCTACATTGATGTACTTTCATCTAACAATTTCACATTCATTAGTGAGTTTTCTGGGAATTCAAAAAGCTTTATTTACACTTTCAAAATTGAAAATGTGTGCTTTAAAGAAATTCTTCTGGATATTTTTTTAAATTTTCTTTTCGAATTTTGATAAGTATTTCAGAAACTAATTAAGCTTCCGAAGTAACTAATTAATCTTTAAATTTTTTGGGAGTTTTTAAATTCTAGAAAGCTAATCAGCTTTCCGCTAATAGAATAGATCGTTAAACTGTTGAAAATTCAGTTCGAATACGCGATTAGGCAATTTAATTGTAAAAGCTCAAAGAATAATTTGCATGGAATACATGTCAAAAGTTCTTGAAGCTAAATGAAAGGTTAAATCCTAATTGTTTCGATCAACGTAACGATTATCCATGCCACTTTCATTTTAATTTGAGGAATCTAGGCCATAAAAGGATCTTAATTTCGAATACTTCTAAAATATTTGAATACTGAAGTTTATATCTAATATTTAAAAAGCTCAAAATATATATAATTGAGGTGTTTCATGGTAATGTAACCCCGTAAAAGCTTGATTGGGTTTATGAAACAGAGAACTGAGTACTTAATCTTTTTAAGCTTTAATTTACGTCTTTTTATTCCAATAAATGAAAATGATGTCACCCAAAAGCACTGAACTTTTATAAAATTCAAATAATTTGTACATCGAGCAGAAGAGCTGGAATGAAAATATTTTGTTATTTTTATTATAAATTACATTTGTGTATATGCCCGTACTCATTGATAAGCTTTTATTTATATAGAAAATTCCATTAAAAATTTTAATTAAAAACTCTGCCAAAAATTTTATTTAAATTATTCTGCCCGTTGTCGTCGACGTTGACTTGACGGTTTTCAATCCAATACATTTTATTTTTTACGACTTGTAGTAAAAATGATATTGAGACTCGAGTCGTCGTCGGTCGGTCATCCCCAAATTTATCAAATGTTGTTGTTGTTTTTTTTGCGCTCGTAATCTAGATAGGAACGCAAAATGTAATAAAATGTTGGTTACATTTTCGAAATATTTTCTGGTATTCGGAAAATTATTGTAATATGTATTCAACAAATTTACGAGTATAGTTTTATGTTTTATATTATAGTTGATATACGGTTTTTTATGATCCCCTGGGATTATGGATGCAATTATATTATGTAACAAACAACATAGTGAACGATTCCTTGTTAATCTTATACATATACTCTTACCTCAATTGGTTGTTGATGTTATTGTTTAAAACAAATAAAAATCTTTTTATGCGTACAGTTTCCGTTTTTTATCTCGTAATTTTGTATTATTTATTTATTACCCAAGTATACACACACAATTTATTTAATTTAATTTAATTTTTTATTTATTAAATATATTTTTGTGTACACAATTAAAATTGAGAGAGGGTGCACGCCTTTTCTTATACGGACGCACAATATTTATGTGTTTTCATGTTTATTTTACAGATAATCACGAAGCGACGTGGCCACAGTGTGTCCGGTTCACAATCTAGTTTAGCATCGACCCCGGGACAAAGTACCGAGAGTAATAAACGTAGTAATTCGGCAGAATGGCCTGATCCACCCGAACAACCAATTTGCAGTACTGAGGATGAAGCGGCATCACTCTATTCGGATTCAGGTATAATAATTTATTTATACCAAATAAATATTTCCAAAATAAATAATTTATATATAATTTTAGACGAACTAAATCAGCAATATATAACACAACAAAATAAATTGGGCCATGGCACGTATGTAATACGAAAGGGTCGTAAACAGCGGCAACGTTTAGCCGATATGGGTTCAATGTCATCGATAAATTCGAAATTAAGTAACGAAGAAAAAAATACCATAAATGTTCCAAGTCCTGTATTCCCCGCCTCGATCATGATACCAAGCTCACGGCACAGTATTGATTTAGGATCAGCAACAATATCACCACCACCCCCTATGCCATATGTACAAAATTCTATAAATTCACCCAGGTATGTGTGCGCCGCGCGACCAAACTTGGCTAAATTTTATGTTTTAATTTGTTTGTTTGTTTTTTAGATCACGACTATCATTAGATTTAAGTTCACCTACCTCAGAGCTTCCAGCAAATACAAATTTAGCAACTAGTAGCACAATAATATCACCTAGATATACTGAATTTAAATCATATAGTTCAACATTTGATGGCCTCCAAGCACTAGAAAATAATCTAATTAATAATAGTAATAATAATTTATCGATATTGAATGGTAACAACAGTAATAATAATAACTTATTAAATAATAACAATAGTAACAGTAATAATAATATAAATATTAATAACAATAACAATAACAACAACAACAGTATTATGAATGGTAGTTTACCATTGATGAGGGTATCATCATTACCAGCGATTACTCCGCCTATTACGGGTAAATACATAATTTCGACCATATATAGAGATATAGCATAGTGATAGTTCTGGATTAATTCCAAACAGTTCTGGCACAAATCCCATATAAAAATCGCATTGCAGCAAAAATCCTCATCTGATTAACTTTCTTTAAATTTTCTTTTTGTTTCATTTCTATTTAATTTCACTTTTCTTAATGTAGGCGCGCATATATACAGAATACAGATTACGATTAGGCTTTTATTATGCCGCGGTATCCAGACACAATTTATTAACAATTTTAACAATTTACTTCTTCAGGTTAGTTAAATAATTTTAAATTTTTGTAGCTCGTTTTGTTTTCCTTAGAACATTTTCAACAAACGTCATCGTTATAATTTATATCAGTCATTCATCATATTATATCAACATTGTTTAGGTTTGCTGATTTGATTCATCAAAACAAAAATTATTACTCGTGTGTGCTGTCCCAAAATTTCATAAACTTAATCTAAAATAGTTTGAAACTCTTGTTCAAACCAATTGACGAAATTCCAGAACTTTAATCAGTTAAGAATTAATTTCGTCACAATCGGTTAAACAATAATAGCCTATAGTTACGTTCCAATTAGCCATATTCCAGAACTTTATTAAAATTATTAGACCCCGATCACTTTGAAATATTATATGGAAGTGTGGTCCTCGAACAAAAGACAGTGAGCAAATTTTGAGACACTAAGCTTTTGGCTATTTAACTTTATCACGTAGTCTTAAAAAAAAATTATGAACCTTTGACCTGCTAGTCCGAAATAACTATTAAAGTTTTTATTGGTAGTATTGTCATGGGCACTTAAATAGTGTGCATAAATTTGAGACATCCCGCATTATCCTATTTCGCATTTTCATAAAATTTTTCAAAACCCCTCTTGACCCCGAAAACCAAACAATTTGAATTTTTATTTGAGAATGTTGCCATCGACACTAAGACGGTTTGAAAATTTCGAGTTCCAGATTCTGCCTATTTTGTATTTTCATGTACTTTCACAAAAAAGTTATAAGAGAGCCCCTTGACCTCCTAGTTCGAACACATTAAAGTTTTAATTGTAAGTGTTGTCATTGGCACTTAAACAGTGTGCAGAAATTTGAGACTTCTCGCTTTAGCCTATTTGCCATTTTAATAAGATTTCTCTAAAAAATTGTGTGGGAGCCCCTTGACCTCGAAAACCAATCACTTTGAAATTTTAAATGGAAATGTTGCCATCGGCACTAACACGGTTTGAAAATGTTGAGTTCCAGCTTCTGCCTATTTTGTATTTTCATATACTTTAACAAAAAAATAATATGCGAGCCCTTTGACTCCTAGTCCGATCACATTAAAGTTTTAATTGGAAGTGTTATCATCGGCACTTAAACAGTGTGCATAAATATGAGATATCTACCTATTTGACATTTTTATAAAATTTCTCAAAAAATTTGTGTGAGCCCCTTGGCCCCGAAATCACTTTGAAATTTTAATTGGGAATATTGCCATCGACACTAAGATGGTTTGAAAATTTTGAATTCCAGCTTCTACCTATTTTGTATTTTCATACTTTAACAAAAAAGTTATCTGTGAACCTCTTGACCTCCTAGTCCGATCACGCTGAAATTTTAGTTGGAATAGTTGTCATCGGCAATTAAACAGTGTGTAGAAATTTGAGATATCTAGCTTTAGCCTATTTCGCATTTTCAAAAAAAAAATTCAAAAAATTATATAAGAGCCCCTTGACTCCGAAAACCAATCAATTTGAAATTTTAAATCGAAATATTGCCATCGACCCTACGACAATTTGAAGACATTGTGTTCTAACTTCTGCATATTTAGTATTTTCATGAACTTCAACATAAAAAGATGTATGAGAGCCCCTTGACCTTCTAGTCCGATGACTTTGAAATTTTAATTAGAAAAGTAATTGTCATCGGTATGACAGCCCCCTTGACCCTGAAAACCAATCACCTTCAAATTTTAATTGGAAATGTTGCCTTTGACACTAAGATAGTTTGAAAACATTGAGGTCCAGCTTCTGTTTATTTTGTATTTTCATGTACTTTCACATAAAATGTTATATGAGAGCCCCTTGACCTCCTAATTGGAAGTATTGTCATCGGCACTTACAAAGTGTGCATAAATCGCCTATTATGTATTTCATATTTTCAAAAAATACCTTGGGACCGCATTGGAAGTGTTGCCATCGGTTAAAAGACTGTGTAATCTTTGAGATTCCTATTTAAATTATTTACATAATTTTACCAAAAATTTGAGAGTCTCTTGACCCCGAAAACCGATCACTTTGAATAATAAAAACACTATTTCCAATAGCAAACTAATGCCATCAGAACTAAAACCAATGTTCAGAAATTTAAAACATCTAGATTTAGCCTATTTCGCATTTTCATAAAATTTGTATGAGGGCCCATTGGCTCCGAAAATCGATCACATTGAAATGTTAAAATAATGTATTGCCATCAGAACTAGAGACAGTGTGCAAATTTTCAGTCTCCCACATTTAGTTTATTTAGCATTTTCACGTAATTATTCAAGACAATATTATGAGAGCCCCTTGACCTCAAAGTCCGATCACTCAAGAGCTTCTTGACCCTGAGATCACTTTGAAATTTGAAAGCCAGTGTGCAAACTTTAACATTACTAGTTTAGCCTATTAAGCTTTTTCACGTAATTTTTCATCAAAATTATCATAATTCCCTGCCCTAGTTATATGAAGAGCCCGTTAAACTAGAAGTTCGATCACATTGAAATGTTAATAGAAAGTGTTGACATCGGAACTTAGATGATGTGCCAACTTTCAGACTTCTGCCGTTAGTTTATTTGGTATTACGACGTAGTTTTACAAACAAAGTTATATGAGAGCCCTTTGACCATAAAGTCCGATCACTTTAAAATGTATACCCTCCTGGGGTTCAACATCTTTTTTGGTTATCAGGATGTGATGGTCTGGAGAAATGTTTCGCTTTACAATCGTCTCAAATAGATTGATTCTGTGGAAAATCGTTCTAGATGGTACTTGATTCTACGATAGGCTGGGATAGAGTGTCAGCCACCAAATTTGATTGGGTCATGTATTCACTACGATTTCAGCACTCTCGTTGTAGACCCGGGACTTCTTGAGAGCAGAAACTTTTGCAAGGCACATCGACTTATGTACTTCAATCACTGAGATGGAGGTGGAGGTCGTTTCGGGCTCCGTCCGATTAACGCAAAATTTCGGCATTCTTAATAAACATTTAAAATTTTCAAAAGCACAACTTTCAGTATCACTCCAAATCCAGGGATCATTTTTGTTTGTCCAATCGATGGGGTAAATCAGAAAAGTTCGGGTCAATCTGCAACCCATCATCGCGTATAATCTGTTCCAGGAACGTTTACTCATAAAATTAAATAGCTGCGGAACCGTTCATCTGCTCTGAATTTCTGATACGTTTTGAAATACTGAGTATAAAAGATCCACGCCTTTCTTATTGATTGACCTAGCCGCAAATAAAACACGTTTGATACTCCAATGTTGCTCCAATGTCTAGTTTGCACACATAATTAATCGGCGCTCTTGGTGGTGTATACCTACCACATACCAAAGCATTTAATTTCGGACGCGCTTTAAGATGTATTTAACCGAAAACCACTTTCTTTGGCGTGACTCATATGTTGATTCCGTTCTTCCAAAATGCAGGGCCTATTTGGTTATTGGTATTCAGTTGCCCTGAATTTGGAACCACAGACTCAAATTTAATGATTTTTCTTGATTTTATTCATTTAATTAATAGTTAATCTCGGCCCCGTCATATAGAATTGTTTCACGCGATTTCTCTATTTTATCTATCATTTTTAGCCTAAGATGATTCCGCAATGAGGATCTGCACGCATCTGCAATTTTTCTAGAGCATGTTTCATCTTTATTTCAGAGTTCCCCGTGGTCAACGGTTTCACGATAAAATAGTTTACGAAAACTGAAATTAACAGTTTTCTGTTCAAATCTACCTATAGGCCATATAAAATAAACCCTTCTAACGGCTCACTCGCATACAAATGAAGACTCTACCCAAAACCGATTAGCCTCCCAAAGCCGGAAAAACCTTAAGAGTTCATAAAGCAGATTCAGCTTAGCAGACTATTGATTTGATATAGAGTGAATCTGTCTAAAACAGAGTACAATTATAGGAATTCCCCAATCTTGAAGCCTATAACAATTCCAATCTATAAATTTATAAAAATGTGAAACCCCATCGAATTATTGAAAATCCTAATTAACAATATTCATTTTATTTGCCCCATGTCGTATTTAGACTCGAAATTTCCTCGTTGCCAAATTTGATCTGGTGGCGTATCAACTCACTGCAAAAATACTTCCTTCGGGCCAATCATGCAGATACTAAGCTGACAATACATCGCGTGGTTCTCTTTCAGCCTTTGAGTACTTACTGATAAATCTTTTTATCCCATCGTGCACCTCAATTTGGTTTGATGTCGATCGATCGGTTTGGTGGGCCACTGTTTCGTTCTCTGAGATTATGAGACTTAAACGATTGTACAAACACCGATTCAAGGCCTCGTCACTACTATTTTCGTTGTTTCCTAATCATGAACTATTTTGGTCTCTCTATTTTCTATTAAGACAAAACCGTTGGCCCAAGCTTGCCTCCGCTTTCAAGTCATTCCGTTCCTTTAGCAAAGAAAATTAATTTCCGATTGCAGAGTGGCCTTGTCACGATAATATCATCTTGAGGTTTGGTCGTACTGAAATATTGTTTTGCCTATTGTCCTAGTATTTGCCTTCAATACTTTACCATTCTCATTTCTTCCTTTCGTATAAACTCTCGTCCTTTTAATTGGCCTGGCCACTTTTTTTAACTTTTATCCTCAACATTTCTCTTTTCTCCACTTGCAATTCATCCCGACACTCTTCTGCTTCCTGTTGTTGGTCGACCGCTTACCACTATTATATAAAATGTTGGGACCAAACACTTTTTGGGACCACATACGGTTTTTTTTTTTTGCATAATAGGCGATCTTTTGAATAGCTCATGCTTGGTATACTAGTCTTCGTGTTCCTAGACTAGAGTAATAGTCTAAAAAAATCTATAACTGACTGAATAAATTAGATTTTAAGAATTTATGGAACACAGCCATGTCTTTTAATTAATCCAACCCCCGGACTAGCTTTAAGACACAATCTAGTCGGTATAAGAATTGCAATTCATTTATTTCATTTACTTTTACGGTTTCGACGTTTTATCCTCTAGAACTCCTTCACAGAATAGGATTTAAACTATTTCCAAAAGTCCAAAATAAAAAAAAATGAAGATCCTCTTGCACCAACTTACACAATACTCTATGATAGCTTTAAGCTGTACAGGCACCCATAATAAATCAAATCACTTAAATATTTGCTGTAGTTGACCTGCCGTGGTACAAACCATGCTGTTCGGAAACAATTCGACAAGTTAAAAAGATAAGTTAGATGACAACCCAAAACACTAGAAAATTCCGTCAAAATACAAAATAGAAGAGATCAACGAACCCTGGCATACAAAACATCATAAATCGATGCATGAAAAATACTCGAAGAAGAGGCCATATCCTCCTTTTGAGCATAAAAGATTGACTTATGGGATTTGTGTCTCGCCGAATTCTAATCTGTAACAATTTTTTTATTAAAACGTTAACCCTTTCACGCCTCACCAAATAATATGTTTTCTAACTAATTTCAAAAAAAAATTGTTTATTTACGAGATTCTGTAATTATTTTTTGTAGGAGATACTATGTCAACCCCACGTCGAGAGCTAGCACCACCAATCGAAGAAGATGAGGAGCCCGATAGTGAATCACAACGAGGTGCGCCACTGCGACAAATTGAAAACAATATAAGTGCATTATTACGCGGTGATATTCCGGTCGGTCGTGTTGGAGGTATATAAACGAATCTCATCGGTTTTATAGAACAACAATACACGTTCTCTAATGGTATTTTGATATTCATTTTAGATATTCATCCATCAGCACGACGCCCATTAGGTTTTCGTCCAGGTGTCCATAAATCAGAAAGTGCCAAAGAAATGTTATTATCACAGCAAACATTTGGTCCCCTACCACCGTCACCGCCTTCAACAAGTCCCGAAATGACTGAAAGTGATGGTTTTCCGCCGCTACCGCCGTCTCCGACACCCGAGGTGCCCGAAGCGTACCATGACGTGGTCCATGGTATACACAATATTCGTTTGACGACATCGCGTAGCCGTCATAAAAATGATCATTATCGTACGGATACGCTAGATCCACCGCTGGTGCCACCACATCGTGGCCCATCGTTAAACACGCTAAAAACACGATCGATGGATGCGGGATTTAGTAAATCATATCGTAATGGTTCGTCGTATGGTACGTCGTTACATACACCGGGCACCCTGCCACCAGAATTACCCGGCAGCTCGTCACGACGTCGACTTACGTCGGGCGCATTTCCAAAACGATCGGCACATAGTCCACGCGAGGAGCGACGATTACAAACATCGTGCAGCCTACCAGAAACACCAATTTTTGCACGCGGGTAATTATAAATACTTACTACCTACCTCACTAACACGTTCCCCGATCCCGCAAAACCATTTTAATTATTTTATGTTTTGTTTTTGTGTTTTGTTCTGTAATCCGCACACACACACACACGAATTTTTTGTTTGTTCAATTAATTCAATACAGATGTGATATTCCTAGAACGCCACATCGTAGGGCGCCCGAACTGCCCGGGACCGGAAGTCGTACGGCGCCACGTACAACCAACTCAGCTGGGATGAGTTCAATAGTAGGAATTGGTGAGTACACGGATTTTGGGTATTTTTTTTTGGATTGGGGGGTGGTTTTTGGGAATTTAACAAAAATTAACGAATTTTTTCTGTTTTTTTTACTGTACATATGGTGTTGTAGTATTCTGGCGTAATCTGGGCAAAACATTTCATATATTTTCGTTAAATTTTCAATTAAACACACTCTAATTTGTTATTTATGTGTATTTTGTGCGGGTGCTACATTTTTGGTATACTTTACTAATTCATTCGCAGGCGGTGGTCGTCAAAGTATAAGCCAAGCTTTAGCCACGGGTGAAATGCTTCGTATGGCTGGTGGTCCAGCCCGGGGATGGTATCCAAAGCAGCGCCACCATAGACCGGCATCGACCGAGAATTTAGATCGGTTACATCCACAGGGATCGATACGTGCATGGGATGCCGCGGGTACGGGTAGCAGAAAACCGCTCACCCTACCACCAAATCTTACACCTAAATTTTTCAACAAATCGCCACGTGAAGCGTTGCGACGTGTCACTAGTTTACTCATTCGAAAAGGTACGAAAATTCGGTTTTTCCGGCTAAATCAAAAAAATTAAAAATAAAAAATCGATAAATTTGTTAAACTTAACGAAAAAACTTTTTATATCGTGTATCGATATTTTGTTTCTCGACTTGAACGAATAAATATGATTCGAGTCTTTGATATTAGCACAAAAAATATTTTTATGGTTCGTTCATAAAAATTGTTCATATAAAAGTTTAAAGTTTGTCAAAAGATGGCGGTACCTGGCCGAAAATGAACAGCCAAGTTAAATTATTTTGTTGTTGTTTTACCTTTTTTTTTTGTTTTTTGTTGAACTTGAAAATGCTGAGAAATTTGTTTTGTTGTTGTTGTTCAAAGAAATTATAAATTCACATGAAATGATAGAAAAGTGTTGAAGCAGTGGCGTTTATTGTAGGGGATTGATAGTGCGCGCGCTTTTAACTACTATACTAATCGTTCATCATAATTCATATCGTATGTACATATATAGCGAGCTAACAGGAAGTTTGTGTTATAAAAAAAAATAAAAAAAATATTTGCGCTATAGCACACATTATAGACTTAGAAGCACACACATGGTTTGGCTTAATAAAAAACAAATTTTTTTTTTGGTAATTTATGTGTAGAAAATTTAGTCGGTTTATTGTTGTTGTTTATGATAACAGAAACAACTATAATTTATAAACATATCATTTTTTATCATTTAGTTTTGTTTCTTATCAAAAAAGTTGCACCCCTGAAATAATGATCGGCGGCGTGCACATCACACACAGACCCAGCCAATAGTAAATTTTTACGATTTGTGAACAATTTGAAAAATTTGTTTGTGTTTATTTGCACAAATTAGAAAATTTTATAAAAAATATTTTCTGAGTAATGCGCACTGCTGTATTTCCCTAAGTGAAAATTTTCATATGTTTGTTGTTGCATATAACTCATCTCACTTGGAAAATTGAATATTATTTAGTTTTGGATTCGTCATGGTTTTTGTGCAGTCAGATGGAATTTATTATATTTTGACTGTATGTGGGTGGGTGTGATGGTCGTGATGATTCAAATTCATATTGAACAAAATTGAGCCATTATTCATTACAGTGTACCAAGAATAAATTGAGCAATAAAATTATTAATTCAATTAATTTACCTGTCATCGAATATACAGAATACAAAGATTTTCGTTATATTTTCTGGATCGAATTCACGTGATATACAGCTACACTAACCAATTTGAGCAACTCACTGTTCCTGCTATAAATGATTGACATATTGTATGATTTATTGCGTCATCGATTTGTGCGTAACATAACTGGTACATTTTTCGTTTTCGAAATTATTAGGGGCAGCTCCTTAGTGACTTCATGGCCTGTAGCTTAGTTTTGCTCAATTTTTAGAAATCATCAAATCATAGCAAATTTGTTAAATTTTCAAAATTACAGAATAGGGCTTGCTTTAAAATGTTCAATATTTTGATCAAATTGAATCTACACATCTAACAACATCTAATTCCGAGCTTTTGAAATTCTTAAAATATCTTTAAATGGTAAAATGTGTCAGAATTTAATTTTTTTCAAATTTTGAGCGATTTCTATTATTTTTAGAATTTGGAAAACATAAACTCAAGGCAAGTTGCTGATAAATCTCGGTTCAAAATTCATTTTTTTAAATTCTAAAATTTTTTAAATTCAAAGGTGATTCCGAATAATACAATTTCTGAAACTTGTCTAATTTGAAATTTTAGAATACAAAAATTTAGGGACATGTTCGAATTTCTACAAACGTTAATCAATTTTCAGATTTCAAAATAGTGAATTTCCAAAATTTTGATAATGCTTGCGGAAAGTAATACTTTTAAATATAGCGGGGTTTGTTAAATTTTTAAAGTTTGATTTCGTAAATTTTTAGAAGACTTCAAATATTACAAGATAATCCAAAATGCTTAAAATTGTTTAAATTTAAAAATGATTGGCTCCGGTTTCCAGTGTCCCATGCCACTTTAAATCCTCGTTTTGAACCATTTTTAAATATCGCAAAATTCTAGTTTTTATTAAGGCTGGACGCGTGTCTTCGGGCTCCAATATGAAAGGATTATTATGGACATTAAACAAACTTTGCACCTTGCTCTGCCGTATGAAACCCCGTGACCTAGGAATCTTTTGAAAATTTTATTAAAATACTTTTGATTAATTAAAATTTATAAGCGACCCCGCAGTCATGAGGCGACCATAAATTTTATTTTTAATTCCGGTAGATCAGTTTTGCTCAATTTTTTAAAATCACAATTTCTATTATTTTTAGAATTTTAAAAACATTAATTTCTGATTTTACCGAATAAGGCAAGATGCTGATAAATCTCGATTCGAAATTCATTTTTTTTAATTCTAAAATTTTTAAAATTCAAAAATTTCCGAACAAAACAATTTCTCAAACTTATTTGAATCCTTCCAGAAAGTAACAATTTTAAATGTTGATGCTTGTTACATTTTAAAAGTCTGATTTCGTAAATTTTCAAAAGAAAAACTGTAAATATTAAATTTATTGTTGATTGAGGGGCTCGATGGAAGGTATTTTCTTTTCAGCGGATTATTTCTTTGGAGTCTTCGAACTCCATTTGTGTTACTCATACCACGTAACTCATCATATTGATTTTCTTTGCATGAATTGTTATCTCTTCGCTGACGTATTCCATCCGGAGGTCCCTATGTAGGTTATCGTTTCTTATGTACCAAAGAGCGTTCACTATTCGACGTAGCACTTTATTTTGAAAAGCTTGTATTATTTTAATATTGGTTTTCTTAGTACAGCCCCAAAGCTGAATGCCATAAGTTCATATAGGTTTTAAAACTTGTTAGTATAGTAGCTTGTTGGTATTGACTGGTCTGAATATCTTCCAATTAGCCAATACATATTTCTATATTTAATAGCATCGAGAGTCATGTCAAGATATTTGGCGGTGTTAGCATAACGAACTTGATTGGTATTTAGTTCTATTGGTATCCGCAGTTAACTATTTGATTGGTAAAGTTAACGTCCGTTGATTATTCTTCATTTTTTGGTCCAGTTACTTGGTGGATTCGTAGCCCCTCTGCAGTTTTCTGGTTGCTTCGTCTACCTTATAAACAGTAGCTAAAATTGCAGTATCGTCCTAAGTCGCTTGTGTAAAGTAAATACAAGACTGGCCCCAGCACGCTAATCCTGAGGGGAACCCCTGCAGATACCCTCTTTAGCTCGGAAAATTCTTCTTCACATCTAACGCGAAAATATCTGTTAGCAATATAAGATTTCAATATCTGAAAGTATTAAATCTCTATTCAGTTTATATTCCAATCCAGGGTGCCATACTTTATCGAAGGCCTGTGCTACATACAGAAATATAGTTGAGCATATTTTCTTATTTTCAATAATACTTGTAATCTTGTGAACTTGCTCTATGGTGGAATGGCTTTCTCGAAATCCGAACTGATGTGGTGGTATTAGGCTTCTCTCAAGTATTATAGGTGTCCTCCTTTTGTATAACAATTTCTCAAAAATGTTGTACTGGAAGCAGAGAAACGGGCCTATATGACTTTTTATGATTAGATAATTTGTTCAACTCTCGTACCATAATTATTTCTGCTACTTTCCATTGCAGACGTACATATTTGAATCGAAATAAGAGTTGATTATATATGAAGAAGTTTTCACACCCCGTTCTCAGGAAGTGCTTTCACTATTTCAACAGGAGTTACAGGTGGTACTTCCCTACAATCCTCCTTGTGCACTGTTATTATAATTTCATCTGCTGATTGTCTGGCGTATGGTTAGAACGTTTGATCAAGATGAAATGCAAAAAGTGATGCTTTCTGTTAAAATTATTTTGCTTTGTGGTGCTCGGTTTCTCTGCCATGTTTTCCTTGCTTTCCATTTTTCATTAACCTTCGCTCCTTGTTTTGGAATACAGGTGTGCTATATTATAGGTACTATTACATATAATAGTTCCACTTCATTTTCTAATTGAACCGGATGCTTGATTGGCACAAGAAGATTGGTGTTGGCTTCAATCAATTTTCTAAATAATTCCCAATTGGTTTTGTTATTTGTTAGTCTAGCTGGATTTTCTATCTTAACAATCGTGGAAGTAACAGACATAATGACTGCCGAGTGGTCCGATGAGAGTTTCACTATTTTCTAGAAAAAGGTGGTTTTCGGATTGTACGTCCTGTAATGTAGAAATCAATTAGATCCGGAGTTTTCCTTGTGTCAGTAGGCTAGTACGTTAGTTTTCCTCCACAATTGTTAGTTACCTACCCTTTGGAGTTCTTAATCTTGACATTAGAACACTGTATTATCGGATATGTTGAACATTGAAATGTTTAATACATAACATAGCTATTGTTATGAAGCCAGTTAGCACTAACTCGATGGCGTTTTGATTTGTTTAAATTAAAAAATGATTTGCTCCGGGTTCCAGTGTCTCATACCACTTTGATCGACCTTTTGAACCCTTTTTAAACTAACTTCCTCCTTACATCGCAAAACTCTGAAAATAGTTTTAATTAATAATTAATAGTTGTTAGTAATCGGGCTCCAGGATGAAGGGATTATTATGGACATTAGGAAAATTAAAAAAAATTGTCTAAAACGTTCTACCTTTCTCTGCTGTACGAAGTCCCGTGACTTAGGAGTCTCTGGAAAATCTTATTAAAATCTTTTGCTTTATTAAAATTTTAAAGTGACCCCGAAGCCTTGAGGCTACCATACATTTTGTTTAAGAAATGTAAATAAATCGGGTGGAAGGTATTGACAGACCAATATCTTAGATTTCACTTTCCAATTTAGAGAATTTGACAAAATTCGAGTTCTGGTGCCCATACCAATTTTTAGAACAACTTCCCTACATTGCAGAGTGCTACGAGTTGCTGCGCTGATTTCTAACTCACTGTTTACAATTAACATTTCAATCCTTTCAAAATTCAAAGTGATCTGAACAAGACAATTTCTGAAAATTATGAAATTTGAAAAAAATTAGAGTTTAGCCTGATTACAAATTTTAGAATACAAAAATGATTTATGGACAGAATTCTTAATACGAAATTTTCAAACTCAGGAATTGATGTCGAAATTTAACTGAATTTTCACTATTTTAGAGATTTTATAATTTTTGTAAAATAATCATAAACGCAAGGAAGTTCCAACTGAAAAGTATCAACTCGATCTATTAAGCCCCTCTCATACCCAATTTTCCTACATCGAAAAGAGCTACCTGGTAAATTATTTTTTCTGGCTGGACGCCTCATTATATTAAAATTGAGAGTCCTTAACTGCCTCATGCTTAGTGTTCAGGGGGGTAAATAATGTCAATATTTGGGGGAGAAATGGTTGACAAAGCAATTATCGATGGGGACGTAATGTCTTGGACTTTGCACCCTAAATTTGAGAATTTGACAAAATTCGAGCTCTGTTATCCCATACCAATTTTGTGTGACCCAAATGATGTTTGAAAATAGCAAAGTGATGAAACTCCGGGCCACAAATTGCTGCGCCCTTTTTTAACTAAATGCTTACAAATTATACAGATATGCCTCTACTCGCTAGACAATCTTTTCAAATTTCCTATTGATCCGAACCAGGGGTCAAAGAGCTCTTTATTAAAAAGCTGTATATTTCTGTACGGAGCCCAATGACGCGGAGTCAGATCGCTTTAAAATTTCAATATTCGAATAATTGTCATTATTATTGACGGGGTTAAACAGCCCGTCTTATAGCCATTCAACCATGTTGTCATTACGCGTAAAAATAGCATCTTCTCTCCATCATCTATACAGACTAAATAGTATAGCGCGAGTACGTACATACGACCTTGACATTTTATCATCGCGACACATACACATCATAGTTCTGTATGATTATCTCTCAAGTTATTTGTATTTGTGCGCGGCGGTGTTTGTTGGTGACATCACACCATTTTCTTAATGCACAATCAGATTTTATTCTAAGAAATTGTAAAAAAAAAAAATCGCGAATGACTAAACAAAAAAAAACAACAAACTACTTTTTAGAGTTCATCATATTCTGTCCGATCTGCTTCTTCGGCGTATATATAGCTTATGATGACTATTCATAAAAAAAAAATGATTTTTAGAAAATTAGAAAAGATTTCATAATCGCGCAGCAGCACAATAACCAAATAATAGTTTGGAATAATCAAAATAAGCAAATTATTTAATTTATGTATTCATGAGATCGCGCGAATGAATTAAATTGTCGTTTGTATAACACATACTTATGTGCGATATTAATCGCGATATCCAATGAACGCCGAATTTTACACATTTAATGTCTTTCGCATTTTGGTGTGCGCTCGCGATAAGAAAGTATTATAGATTAGAGGCAATATGATTTGGTGGCACGGTTAAAACCGAAAGTATGAATCATATAGCGTACGATAAGCGCATAATATTACATAACACACTCGATGATTGTTGTATGTGTGCGACCGCGTATATTTATGCATGGCCGGTTTAATATTTAATTTAACCAAAAAAAATTTTGTGGTTCGGCACGTTTTATTTACTCGCGCTGTGCGATAAGAAATCAATCAGAAATTCTGTTTGTTTGTTGGTTATGTATACAAAATACAAGTACAGGACAAGGGCGTATGTATAATTATTGCATTGAAATGTTATAAATAAAAAAGGGTCAAGATTATAAATATTTATACGCTATCGTTGTGACGAGAATTACTAATATGTGATATGCGTCCTAAATTACCAGGTATTTGGTACAAAAAAAATGTATATACGAAAATAGCAATCGCGCGGCACAGTATCTGTATATAGTCGGTATTCCTGGAAAATGTGTATCGTTTAATTTAAAAATAAAATTTCGAAATGATTCAACCGCAACTGAATTCACAGAATCTCACCGCACAATAAAAATGTTTCGTTGTACACAAGTTTTTATCGCCCGAAACGAACGATTTTTCCTTTTTTTTTTGTTCCTTGTTTTGTGTTGGGTATGGGGGAGGGGGAGCCGGTTTTAGACAATCAAAATTAATTTTCCTAATAGAGTTTTCCATATGTACATTTTTCATGAAAATTGTTCACACTTTCATTTATTTTTTTTTCTGGGTCTATATACAAAATCTCGAACACAATTTTGCCCCAAATCAAAAGCAGAACGTATAATCCGTACATGTATGTATACGCATAATAATGATGACATAAATATCCCAAAATTATGGGAATAGCAGGAATATTTATGTATACTCGCATAAATGTATTATGTTTTATGCGATGATCGGCGTGCGTGTATATAAGAAGAAAAACATGGAAAAAGGGGAGATGAAAAACACTAAAAAGTTTTTCACATTCACCCACAAAATGAGATTATTGTGTTGTTGTTGGTTTCTATTTATTTTTTTGGTCTTAAGAATTTTTATTGATTTTTCTCGTTTCGAAGCAAGTCGCTTTTATACGAATTTTGTGCGGGTTTGCATACCTAGAGGGAATTATTTTCATTTAATGTTTTCGCTCGCTGCGTGCTGAATTCACACTGTATATGTATAGGTGGTGGTGGTTTATGGAGTTTAAGAAAATATAGGTCGATGGAAATCAGCTGTTACCGCGGAGATAGTTAAATTGGTATGATTTTTAAATTTAAACCGAATTTGATCTCAACCCAACTTGCCAAGCATGAAACTCGAGTGATTTTAAAAATCGTCAAAAAAAAATCGTCAAAAAGACGTTTATCAAAGACTCTAGACCATCTCTTCGTAATAATTTAATATAAATTGTTAAATTTTAACGAACATCTGAATCGGATATTGGTCTTTGATTGAGCAACGCTTCCCAAAGTGGCTCAGTCAAGTTTGGCTAAATTATAACCCGATTTCTAGTGTTAGACCTTAGTATTAATTGTATGGCATTTTTGACGCTACACTATTCTATAGTGTGGTTTTGCTCATCATGCTATTGTCAGAATTGAACGTGATCGAAAAAAAATCGAAGAAGTCTTAGGCCAGAAAACCTCTCAGGTACTGAAATCAAGCTGAAAGCTAATCTCGGTATATCGATATGGCGAGTTCTCAGCTGGTTCAATATAATTACATACATCATACATATATCGATAGGAATTCCTCACAAATACCTAATCAACCACCACAATCAACAATTGGTTCCGCTCAATCAGCAATTGGTACTACGAAGCATTTACGATGCTACGAAGAACATTGTTCTGAAACATCTGCATCATTTTGGCGTGTGTTTGCTTGGTACATCCCCAAAGTGTGATAACGTAGGTCCATATCGGTATCACTATTTGCCGACATAGCAGCAGCTTGTTGTAAATTGTAAGCTCACAGCCTCCACCTGTGAGCCAATACATTTTTCTGAGCTTTATGTTTTGCTCTTTTTTTATTTTTGACGTCCTCTCTCCACTAAAGCTTGGCATCGAGGGTCATGCCAAGGTATTTAGCTGTGTTTGGATATGGTATCTGTTGTGAGTTAATTTCTGTAAATACCTTATTTATAGTAAATACCGGATTGATCCTAAGAGACTCCCCTGCGGGACATCGGCAGTTATTTTCTTTAGTTCGGCGTATTAATCTCATATTTCCCACGAAAATGTCTATTGGATAAATAAGATCTTAGTATGGCATAGAATTTTCTTAGACCACTGTGCCAAACTTTATCGACGTCCAGGAATAGCTTGAGGATACTTTTTTACATTCTAAAATCCTTTCAATTATTTTTGTGATTCTATGAACCTATTCAATTGTATAATGCTTTTTCAGGATCCAAATTGATGTGGAGGAATTAGTTGACGGTCCTCAATTATTGGTTTAAGTCTGGAAGCAAAGAAATTGGCCTGTATGATATTTATCATTAGGTGATTTATCAAATTCTTTCCGTTGTCGTACTCTGAGGCATTTTAACATTCATGTTACTTTTCACTTCTTCTTTTAATACTTTGAGAGTTACTAGGCGTATGTCAAACTCATCTATATAGCTTGTGCATTTACATTAAATTTTCGTTGGCAGCTTGTCTTGGTAGTGGTTGGAAAGTTTATGGAGATACTCCGCAAACCAATCAGAATTCTCTTTGGAACCTCTTGCCCAGGTCCCATTATCCTTTTTAAGAGGAGGCACTTGCATTTTGGGTCTTTTGAGTCTTTCGTTGCCTTCCACAGTGAGTACTCAGAATTTTGTTCATCAGTTAAGTTTACTATATATCTGTTGATTGATTCATTTTTGACTTCTTTAAGAAAGGATTTGAGACTGTTACATAAATTGTTAATAATTGTTTTTTTCTCCAGTGTTCGATTAATTTGCCAGGTTTTACGTATTCGTCGTTTTTCTATTACCAGCTCTCTAATTTCCATTGGGTAGGATATGTTAAGCGTCTTCTTAATTGATTCATTTAGTTGTTCCAATTCGTCTTCCAACTGGTGAGAATTTCTTATCGGTACCAGGAGATTGATTTTTTCCTCTATTAATTCACGAAAGAGATCCCAGTTTTTTTGATTTGGTTAATCTAGGTGTATTGTCCCTTCGAATTACCGTTTCACGAATGTTATGCTAACCGGTGAGTGATCCGATACTAGAGAATTGCTGTTTTCAATGTGGATGGAGTTCTTGCTACATAAAAGTCTATTAGGTCCGGAATCCTAGCTACGTCCAGTAAAATTCACATTTTGATGTCTGCCCTTCTTGAGACAATTCTTTACTCTTTGACGTCGTAAATCTAGATAGGCGTTTTTTGCAATAAAGTGACCTCCAATAATAAAACCACGTCCTAACGATTTAAATAGTTTAATGTAGTCCTCCCTTTTCAAGATATGCCGGGGAGACCTAGGCACTGGCCCTCTGGCTCAAGAAACTTGTGGCTCCGATTCATGGTGGAATATATCAAAATAGTATCGAAATATGGTTAATACCATAATAGCTTCCGGTTTTGACAAAAACGTTGTTTAGCTTGTACACATGTGGTGTTTGGACAAATGGTTTTCGTAACGTGAAATTTTCCACAACCAGGAAATGAGCGATGATTTGATCGGCTTTTGGCATGCGACAAATAACTAGTAAATTTTAGAACTGTTGAGGTGCGCTGATTCTTCTGATGTCTGCCGGCAATGAGTTCCAAGTGGCTGCCCCATCAAAAAAAACCTAAATTTACATTACGCGTAGATCTATAAATCTGTATTCTATTAAAGAGATGCAAGGGCATTTTATAACTTATTACCTAACTTGAAAAGGAACATACATTTCCTAAATTTCAGATAATTTTTAATTACTAGATTCAAATAAATAAAATGACTAACTAGCAAACTTGAAACAAGTTTTTTACGAATTTCAGGTGGGGCTATCTAAAATGTTAGAACCCTTTCAACGCTGAATAAACAACTGGTCAAATTTTATTAAATTACTGTTCCCGCATGTAAAAGTAGAGTTTACTACCACGACAAATCTTAAGAGCGTGTGTTTCAAAGTGACTTCGGTCTTGAAGGTAGCTGCTTATTAGGTTTACAGCGGCGTCAGACCAACAATACTGTTTTTTAATTTTCTTAACAGAATTTGATGATCAATTAAATCAAATGCTTTAGAAAAGTCTATTTCACTTATAATGGCATCGGAAATGGCCAAAATAGCTGTAACAGTACTACGCTTAGACCGAAACCCGGATTGCAATATACTAATAGGTCTCAAGTCTTTCAGTTCTTTGGGATCACTATATTTAGCTTTAGGAATTTTTTTAGATATTTTATGTCAAACAAACATTGATTACAGGACACAAAAGTTTTAAAAATTTGAGTGAAATGCCGTCATACCCTGTCACATTAAATTTAATAGAGAAAATTGCTATATAAACTTCATCTATTGGAGACATTCCTAAAATTAAAATCAGGTAGTCGGGTTTCTCCACAAGCATATCGCGGATTTGTAGAGACTATATTGGGTTGTGGAGGTTCTGAAACAAAAAAAGAGTTAATTTCATTCGGTTCAAATTGCATTGCTGTTGGGTTGCAGGTTTATCTGGCATTAATCCGATATTCCAAAAATATACTTCCACATTTCCTTCGACGGCAGGTTTAGCTGCAATTTTCTGAATAAAAAGCTATACGTTTAGCAGGCCGTATCAATGACTTCGCATGATTTCTAGTTAGGCGATAGATATCACGATTTTCCACGGACTTTGTTCTTTTCCATACAACACAAATCCCGATTTACTACTGCTCGTTCAATTTCGGCTTTAGACCACGGTGGAATAGTATTAATATGAGATTTGACTATATTTTTGACTTAAGATAAATTTAATTCCATGGCATTTCTTGCGCTTCATTGATAAGCATTTTATAATCTATATTTTTAAAATTTCTAATAAATATTTTACATTTATACGAGAAATAAATAAAATCATGGTCTAGAAAGGTTAGGCCAAATTTACCAAACATTCCTTTAAAACATCTGGTGTAATAACTAAATCCAGATAGGAATTATAATCATGCGAGTTTTACCGAAGTACCTCGGTTAGTGTTCAAATCAGACAAGGATGCCTCAAATTCCGTATAGCTGTTGCGTTTGTTTGGATTGTAAACTACACCAACAAGAATGATAAAACCGGTTAAAAATAATTCAACAGATTCGCTGGTACTTGTTCGTACTATTTTGTGGCACTTGGTTTTATTGACATAAATAGCTAAACCTCCTCCAGATTTCTTTGAAGTTACCATGGATTTTCTGTCATGTTTCGTTTGAGTTTAGAACCCGGAATTGCAACTGACTTATGATAGAAGGCCTCAGCCAAGTTTCCGTAACAAACACTACATGAAAGTTAATTTTAACAATTAACCGAAGGATTTAAAAGAAGTAGCATTTATTTGAATGGGCCCAGTTGAAGTGAATATTCTACATTCTGTAAGTTTGACATCTTTGGGCTGTTGCTTATTAACGTTATCCAAAATACTTTGAGTGGTAATCGCAACCAGAGCGACATTTGCAGAAATACGAATGTGCACAATTCCATTTGTTGTGAAAACTGACCAGATTTTTTGCTTGTTTTTCATTTCCATTGCGGCAACAAAAATGGCTTGGTATCGCTTCTTTAGATTCTCATATAGGTAATGCGAAACACTGACAATAAATATACTGTTTTCGGTTATGTAACAATTTATTGTTCTAGCGATTTGATTTAAATAATCCATGAAATTTTCAGCCTCTAAGGGGATACCTCTAATTTTGAGACTATATACGGCATTACGTTGACAGTAAGATTTTTTAACTTGTTTCGAATAATGTAACAAAAAACCACACCACAGATATTTATTATGATAGTTTTGCCTGCGGAACACTCATACCATAAATCAGTAAATGTTGGAAAAACGCAACTGGATCATTTGGCAAGAGGCACATGTACTTTTAATATTTCCTATATCGACTCATCAATTCTCGGCCACAAAGCTTATCAGCATGGCCGTGTTTATTGGCCATGTTTGTAAGCGAGTAACAATCATCACAGGAAGCAATCTGTTGAGAGATAAAATTTCCTACCATTGAGATGATGGTGAAACATGAGAGACCTAGGCAATGGCCCTCTGGCTCAAAAAACTTGCACTGGCTCAGATATCATTCGAAAAAGCATCATTTTGAAGATTGAGCCATCGTGAAAATTTTCACAACCAAAATGACCGATGATTTGATCGGCTATTGGTATGCGACCATTTCATGAAACGGTTTAACAATAAGCCGCAGATTTAGGATCCTTTATTGCGTAAGAATTCGCAATTAAATTCTTTTGCATTATTTCGTCAATTCAGATTGAGTTTTTGATTTTACCACCAAAAACTGATTTAATAATAGCTTCGACTTTGTTCCAATTTTAACATTATGAAACGCTGATAAATACATAAATATTGACCTACATCGAACGGCATATCATATATGTATATATTTATATGCGAAACCATCACGATTCATTAAATCAATTCCCGCTGATGCATACAAATTTTAATTTAATTGACCATAATTAATTTAGTAGCGTTACATTTTAATATTTTGATAAACAATTTAAAAAAAGTTAAATTACACAAACTTTTTAAAACAATAATAAATTTATTCATGCTGATAAGTCTAACACAACAAAAGAAAATTTTTTCATTTTTCATGACTCAGTCGTGTGTGTAGTAGTGTGAACTATACATGTACGAATATTATGAAAATTAGTTCAATTCATACATGTGTGTACATTTTATATTTGTGTACAGTACAAATAAGAATTTCAAGAATATCTGCAATCCTATATATGTATACTACCTCGCCCCCATATATGTTATATAAATGCTTAGCTGCAATCTTTTATATATATATACAAATAAGATAAACATCTTTATTGTATACAGATTGAAAATTTCGCGTGCAATTAACTGTTAAGAAATTGGGTGATATGCCGTTTATACAGCGCTGTCAAACAAATTACTCATCGCCCCTAGCTAACGTTATAAATATTTTTTTATATTTAGACACACAACATATGTTAGATCATTTTAAGAAGAAGAATTTTTTTATCATATGTTATCCGTATGTACACATACTTCAGTGTTTCTCAACCTTTTTGCAGCTACAGACACCAAAAATATTCATTGGAATTTTTGATAACAAAATTGGATGAAGTGATCGAGTATTACTAAAATATATTTCATCGAACTTTAATTTAATTCTAGAATTTCTGAATGATTTGGGATTTCATAAAATTTCAGTATTTTGGAAAAATAATTCTGACCCCGGACTATTCATGTAATGTAATAGAACAGAATTGCTTCAAAATTTTGTTATATATGAGCTCCACATCAGAAAATCCGAAACTGTTCACAAAATTTTAAAATTCGACAAAATTTCATTTCAAAATTAAAATTTAACAAGTTTGACTTAATTTTAAATTTTTTAATTTTTTATTTATAAATTTTATAATTTCTTCAAACTTTAATTAAATTCCAGAATTTTTTTGAAAAATTCGAGATATCATAAATTATTTTGATTAAAAATTCTGACCCCGTACTACATGAAAAGAACTTCATAAATTTGTTATTTATGAAAATTTAAACGAAATTCAATGAATTTTGTGATCTATAAATTTAGAAATTAAATTTTAAAAGATTTGATATATTTGGGCTAAATTTAAAATTTTTAAATTTTTAAATTATTAAATTTCCAAATATTTAAATTTTTTATATTTTTATTTAAAGTTTGTAAATTTTTGATTGAAAATTTCCAAACTTTTAAAAATTTGCTTCCCAAATATATTATACTCAAATTCATTAACTTACATATTTAGAAATGTTACATAATATGTCTAACCTTTTAATTTTTAAATTTTAAATACATAGTTATATTTGGAAATTTTTTAAAATTTGCCTCTCCAAATTCTCCAAAATTTGATAGTTCAAATTGAACACAGTATTTAAACAAAATTGGTAATGGTTTGACTAAATTTTAAATTTTTTAATTTTATAAATTTCATAATTTTAAATTAAATATTATTGAATTTTTAAAAATTTGCTTCTCAAATATTGTACTTCAATTCATTGCAATTTTTACTTTCAAAATTTGATGATATGTGAAATGATTATTTATATACATTAATTAATGTCAACTGAAGTGATCGAATTTTACCAAAATATATTTTATCGGACTATAATTTCATTCCAGAATTTCTGAAAAATTCGGGATTTCATAAATAATTTTACGTAAAAAATTCAGACCCCAGACTACATGAAATGAACTATGTACATAATTTTGTTATTTGTGGGCTCCACATTAAAATTTACGAAATTTAAAAATTCAACAAAATTTCATATTCTCAAAATTAAAATTTTTTTATTGTTCAGAATTTGATAATTTGAATTGAAATACATTTAGAATATAAACAGTATTTCAGATTGAATATGAATTTTGTGATCTACAAATTTAGAAATTTTGTTAAATTTTAAAATTTTGCAAATATTTTGACTACATTTTTAATTTTTAAATTTGTATTTATAAATTTATACATTTTTAAATTTTTAAAAATTTTAAAAATTTGCTTACCAAATATTGTACTTAAATATTAATTTTTTTAAAAATATATTGCATAGAACTTTAATTTAATTCCAGAATTTCTAAAACATTTGAAATTACATAAATAATTGTGGGTAAAAAAATTTTAACCCCGGACTACATGAAAACAACTTCATAATTTTGTTATTTATGGGATCCACATTAGAAAGTCAAACTATTTAGGAAATTTTAAAATTCCACAATTTTCATAATCTCAAAATTTAAATTTAAATATATTTTCAAAATTTGTTAATTCGGATTGAACTATACTACAATATTAGTATATAAACAAAATTTAAACGAAAATTAAGGTTTTATGAATTTTATGATCTACAAATTAATGAAATTTTGCTAAATTTTAAAATTTTGGAAATCTTTTGGCTGAATTTTAAATTTTTAAATTTCTAAATTTTTAAATTATGAAATTTCCAAAAATTTAAATTTTGATATTTGTTTATTTTTTATTTAAAATTTATAAAAATTTTTTATTTAAAATTTATAAATTTTTGATTGAAAATTTCCTAATTTTTAAAAATTGGCTTCCCAAATATTATACTTTCATTATATCCTTACAAATTTAGCAATTTTATGAATATTTTGTCTAACTTTTTAATTATTAAATTTTTAAATTTTTAATTGTGATATTTCCATATTTTTTAAAATTTGTTTTCCAAAATGCAACAAAATTTCGAAATCTCAAAATTTAAATTTAAATATTTTTTCAAAATTTGATAATTCGGATTGAACACAAAATTTAAAAAAAATGTAAACTAAATTTCAGGATTCTGAAATTCACTTAGTATTTAAACAAAATTTAAACGATATTTCGAACTCAATATGAATCTTTTTTTCTGCAAATTTAGAAATTTTGTTAATTTCAAAATTTTGGTAATGGTTTGATTAAATTTTAAATTTTTTAATTTCTAAATGTTTAAAATTGAAATATTTTTAATTTTTAAAATTTATAAATTTTATAATTTTTAATTGAATAGTTATTAATTTTTAAAAATTTGCTTCCTAAATATTGTACGAAATTCGCAAGTATTGTAAAAATTCGGGATTTCATAAATAATTTTGGGTAAAAAAATTCTGACCCCGAACTGCATGAAAAGAACTTCATAATTTTGTTATTTTTGGGCTCCACATTAGAAAGTCAAGCAGTTTACGAAATTTTAAAATTTCCTAATCTCAAAATAGAAATTTTAAACATTTTCAAAATTTGATAATTCGAATTGAAGTACACTTAGAATTTAAACGAAATTTCGGATTGATTTTAGCTAAATTTTAAAATTATTAATTTTAATTGAAAATTTCAAAATTTTTAAAAATTTGAACCAAAATATGGTTCTTAAAATTAAATAATCTCTCTTATCTGTTGAAATTTGAAATTCTGCTTCAATTTATAGTGATATTTTATGTTATAACAAGTATTAAACTTATGTTTTTGTTTGTTTAAATTATAATATTTTTAAACATTTAAATTTCGAAATTTCCAAATGTATAAATTCACTTTTTAAAAATTTCTTCTAGTCATTAACTTTTCAAAACTAATATTTCCTACACTAATTGCTTCCTATTTTGGGCGCAATTCAAGTTGAAAGCCTGATATCGATTAAAAATTATCATATTTGAACAAATTACTCATCGCCTCTAGCTACGTCATAAATATTTTGTATATATACATATACATACAACATATGTATGTTAGATCATTTTAAGAAGAACGATTTCTTTATCATATCTTATACGTACATATGTATACATATTTCAGTGTTTCTTAACCTTTTTTTAAATATACTTCATCAAATTATCATTTCTAAAAATTCAGCATTCCATCATTTTTCAGAAAATTTTAATTTCGTAAAATAAATTCTGACCGGACTACATGAAAAGAACAGATTACGTTTGCTTCATAACGTTGTTATATATCAGCTCCACATAAGAAAATCTGAAACTGTTTACTAAAATTCAATAAAATTTCAAAATCTTAAAATAATTTTAAAAAAATTTTCAAAATTCGATAATTCGCATTGAAATACACTTAGTACGAGTATTTAAACAAAATTTAATCGAAATTTCAGAGTTCGAAACATTTGGAAATGTTTCGGCTAAATTTTAATTTCTAAATTAAAAATTTTATAAATTTTTAAATTATTAAAATCCCAAATATTTTAATTTTAATATTTTTTAAATTGTTAGTTTTTTATTTATAATTTAAAAATTTTTGATTGAAAATTTGCTTGCCAAATATTATACTTAAATTCTTTAACATTCTTTCCTTACAAATAGAAATTTTGTAAATATTCTGGCTAACTTTTAAATTTTTAACTTTTTAAATTTTTAACTTTTTAAATTTTTAAATTTTAAAAATTTTTAAATTTTTAAATTTTTAAATGTTTACGTTTTCAAATATTTACAAAAAATTCATTAACTTCCTCTCAATTCAATCTTTCTTGTTTCTAATTTTAAGTATATATTTTTTTTCAAATGCACAATTCACTTCAAATTCTAAATTATATTTTAATTCAAATTATCAAATTTGAACAAAAAAAAAACATTAATCTTTTTTTGGAAGCCGTACATCAAATTACTCATCACCCCTAACTAACGTCATAAATATTTTGTATAAATACATACAACATATGTGTTTTAGATCATTTTAAGAAGAACAATTTCTTAGCATATGTTATACGTATCTATACATATTTCAGTGTTGCCAAACATTTTTGCAGCTACGGACTACCAAAAATATTCATTGCAATTATACATTCAAAATTTGATGATGCATTAATTGATGTCAACCGAAGTATAACCAAAATATATTTCATCGAACTATTATTTCTGACAAAATTAAGGATTTCATCAAATTTCAAGATTTTTTATTAAATTCTGACCCCGGACTGCATAAAAAGAACAGTTTCCGTTTGCTTCATAATTTTGTTTATAGGAGCTCCACATCAGAAAATATGAAGCTGTTCACAAAATTTTAAAATACAACAAAATTTCTAAATCTCAAAATTAAAATTTAACAAGTATTTTAAAATTCGATAATTCGGATTGAAATACACTTAGTAATTAAAATAAAAATTTAATCGAAATTTCGAAGTGAATATGAATCTAGTGATCTGAAAATTTAGAAATTTTGTAAAATTTTAAAAGGTTGACTAAAATCTTAAAATTATAAATTTTATTTGAAAATGCCTCAATTTTTAAAAATTAATTTTCCAAATATTGTACTTAAATTAATTCATTTTCGTTCAATTCAAACTTTTTTGATTCTAATTTTAAACATTTAATTTTTAAGTACATGCACTTCGAAATTTTATTAAATTTAAAATGCTGGAGATAATTCAAGATGAAAATCTTATATCGGGTTCAACTAAGTTCAAATTCTAATTTGTATTTTATAATGTTACCCGAACTATCAAATTAAAAAAATATAATTTTAATATTTTGTTAGAATAAATTTAAAATTGTTTAATAAAAAACTTAGTCAAATTTTATGATATTTCTAATAGTTCAGAAATTCTGAAATTAAATTTGTAATTCTGCTTCATCCTAGAGTGATATTTTATGTTATTCGAAGTATTAAATTTATGTTTTTGGATAATTAAATAATTTAATTTTTTAATTGTTTAAATTGTTAAATTTTTAAATTCACTCTTTAAAAATTTGTTTCATTTAATTTTTAAATACAAATAGTTGTTTTCTTGAAAGTTTATCAAATTAAAAATTATGTGCGCAATTCAAGTTGAAAATAAAATAAAAATATATTATTTTTTGTTGGAATAAATTTAAAACTTTAAATTAATTAAAATTACTTTATATTCTGAAACGTCGGTTTGAATTTTGTATGTTTCTGATATGTATATTTGTTCCTCTCGTCAATTTTGAAATTTCCAATATTAAACAAATCATTTAAATTTTTTTACATTTCTTTATGAAATTCCGAATTTTTCATAATCTCTGAAATTTAATTATAATTAATTCAAAAATGACAACATCAAATTTTAAATTACCAATAAATTTACATTTAGATATTACACGAAAAATGAAATTACAATTTTTAATTTTTGGTATATTATGCATATTTGCAAGTCCTAAATTGAAGAATAAAAATTTTAACTTTTTAAATTAAAAATGTATTCAATAAAAATTCTGATTCAATTTACTGAGTCACTGTAAAAATTAAATGTTCAAAACTATAAAATTGGATTAATGAATTTATAAAAATCAAGGAATTTTTAATTTTAAAAATCACACAATTTTTATTTTCGGGAAAATACTTGAAATTTATAAAATTAAGGTTTAGGGAATTTAACAATTCCAATCAAATGGTTTTAAATTTTTCAAAAAATTCTTAAAGTTAAAATTTTTATTTAAAAAATTCTCAAAATTAAAATGTTCAAATTCGATAATTCTGATTTAAATACATTCGGTGTCAGATATTCAAATTAATAAAATATTAATTTAAAATTTCATTTAAATTCGAATTTTGAAGAAACAGATAGTTTTTAGGTAATTAAAAATCATCTAGAAGTATTTAAAAATTTGGTGACTTAAACGGTAAAAGCTAAAAATTGAAAAAATTAAAAATTGGATGTTTACACCTCATCAAAAAATTTAAAATTGTATAAAAAAAATTCTGAACCCAGGCTAGAATTCGGATTAAAATACAATATAAAATTTGAATCACATTGAATTTAGCTCTACATTTAGAATTTGGCAAACTTTCAATTAAAGTCAAACTCCGAGAAACCAATTGGAAACAAATAAGTGAATGAATTTTTAAAAATTGGGGAATATAGATTTTCACGAATTATGGCGTTTAATAGTTCCAGCTGAGGAGTTTGAAATTTTAGAAAATTCAAATACCCGAAATTTATAAATTCATATATTACAGAATTACATTAAAATTTTTAAATTTTTAAATTCAAATATTTAAATTTGATGTTGCAGAAGACAATCAAATCCATGATGTTATTGGTAGTTAAAAAGAATTATAATTTGATTTCAAAATTTCGGAAATTTTGCGAAATTCCTAAAATTTTTAAATAAGTTGTAAAGGAAATTTTATAAATAAATGAATTTAAATAAATATTTGGGAGGCACATTTTTAAAAGTTAAGGCATTTTGAAGTTTAAGAATTACGGGGAGTCTAATAATTTCAACTAAAACTATTATTTTTGAAAAACACGATCCATTAACCTTGGCCCCCTATATTTATAAGCTGTACATCATTCATTAATCTTTATCTTTCAACTGTGTATGTCTCTTTGCTACAATTCATATTCTAAACAGCATAATATACTTCAAATATACCGATATACCCCATAATCCGCTCTAACAATGCCATAAATATATTGTAATACATAGATACATACAGTTGTTATTACCGAAACAGAAAATCTAATTATTTTTAATTAATTTTAAAGTTAATTTACACAATTAACGATCGGTTGGAAGAAACAACGCGATAAACCTTAAAAAAAAATTTTATTTAAGATATTTTTTCAGTGGTTTATGTGGTTTTTTAGGTTAATCTGTAGTTAACAAACAAAAAAAATGTTTTTATTTTTAGAAAAAGTTATGATTTTCTCGGTTTTCAAAACAAAACTAACACAACACATACAGTATTTATGTGGGTGAAATTTTAGCGGTTTTAATTTTATATAAGAGTGATGAAAATTGAATTTTCCTTGGATATGTGCGCGAATACATAGAATATCATCGATTTCTAATGTGAAATTAATTTGGGTTAATATAACGTGAGACCGCTAAAAATACCGCATGCATAATGTGCGCGCCGCGCGTATCAAAAATATGGGTCACGTACATATACATAAAATTGCCATAAAACTCTTATTTTTATGGTTATCGTACTTTTATAACTATAAAGTTAGTAAGAGTGTATATAGAGTCAATCAATCAAATTAAATGTATTTTTATCTCTATACCCATACGTCTTGGTTTTGTTGTTGGCCGTTGACTAAAGAGGTTTTTGGAAAAGAATTTCGTTTTCTTTTTTGTTTTGTTGACTAATCCGAAGGTAAATGAACTTTACTGATGATCACACACTCACAAAACTTCGTTTGGTTAATTACAGATATTTGTGTTGCGCCAATTTTATATTTTATTTCGGTATGCTGTAAAAAGGTTCAAGGTCAAGAAACTTTCTCTATGCCCACTTCACATTATTTGCAATTCATCTTGTATATATAGTATATGTCGTGTATATGTTTGTTGAGCGGACGAAAAAAGAAATGTACATATGTACATAATATACAACATATATATATATGTATATATAAAAGAGATATGTGACCAATCCAAATTAATTCAACCAGTTTTCTCTTCACCAGATAGATCTCTTATTTTATTCTTCGTTCCAATATTATAAAAACCTAAACCAGTTTCATGTCTCTTCGGTTGGGTTTTGATAAAAAGGTTTTGTGTGTGGCGTATACATATATACGATTATACGAGTATATAAGATAAGAATTTATAATTGTTCATCTCAACCGAGAGCGCCGCACACATTTCACTGGCATTCGAACATCAATATGGGTGTCATGGTCGAGGCGATACAATTCAAAATGAAAATATGGACGACTGAGACGGGAGAGAGAGAGAGGTTTGTGCGCCTTAATTATCGCGAAAACATGTTCGCGCTCTTATCAATGGAGTTGTTTTGTATTATATTGCAGCAGTATTTTGCGATAACATTAATTATTGGGAAATAACAATGCTGTGCACCCTTATCAAAACACATAACGCAACTCAACCGCGAAAAAATACGCGATTGTATGTACGTAGTGTGTACCAAACAAACCTAATTAATCTACAATTAAAATCTTTCATTATGAGAATTTTTACTGTATGTATGAGTCATTCGCGTTATTTTTAAAAATATATTTCTAAGGTCAAATCGGTGGCTGGCTGCGTTTGCTTTAAGTAAAATGATTTTTCTTTTTCAAAAAAACATAGAAAGACGGAACATTATTGTAAGAGACAAAATTGATCAGTGATTCTTAATTGGTGTGCCGCGGACGTTATATAAAATTTCAACAAAAATGTTAAATTATTTTCGATGTAATACTCAATTCATGTTTAAGCCTTGTGTCAACACGACATGTATGTAAATTCATAATTAACAACCGTAAAAATTGAACTGACAGGGTTTAAAAATTTCTAATCTGAAATACAAAATTTTGAAAATTTCTAAAACTTCTAAAATTTATCTTGTTCATGTTTTAGATCAAATTCTGAATTTTAAAAATATTTCGAATTTCAACTAAATTCTAGAAAATTTGACAGTTTCATCTCATTTTTATATTATATAAATTTTTGAAGTTTTATATCGAATTCTCAAATTTTATGATATCTCTATATTTGATGACAGTACATCATTTGAATGAACCTCTCAAAATTTGGTTAGTTCCAAAAATAGGTTAAGGTAAAATTTTGTTTGACTTATGATGGCTTTGAAAAATTCAATGACTTATATTGAAATAGGGCACAAAAACTTTGATAATCCCAAATTTCAGAAAAAATCGATATTTGCAAAACACTTCGATATTGTCCAAAATCGAAAATTTAAATTAAAATTATAACCTAAACTACAATAATTTAAAATTAGACTGTATATTTCTAAATATTATAGATTCAGTAATTTTAAATTATTAAAAAATTTTCAAAAATTTTTAAATTTTATATTTAAGATTTGTTAGACGAATTGGAACTAAGAAATATAATCGGTAATTTCAAAAAATTTAGAAATGTATAGCAATACAATACAACAATAAATCGACCAATTTCGATGTCAAAAATTTATGAATTTAAAATTTAAAATTTTAAAAATAATTTGGAATTTTTTTTTCGAATTTTAAATCGTGCCAAATTCTGAACTTATGAAGTTCGGCAATTGTATGAAATTTTTTCAAATTTTTTAATATTTGCCATTTTATTATTTATAATTTCAGAATTTTAATCAAATTTTCATTCTGAAATTGGGTGGAAATTCTGTAGATTACGTTAATAAAATTCGCAAAATATTAAAATCTCAGAACCGAATTCTGCCATTTTACATAATATTAGGCTGGAAATTAGTCAAATTCTGAGTTTTCAAACTGTTTGAAATTTGTCTAAGAATTTAGAATTTTCAAAATTCAAATAATTAATATTCAAAATTGCAACCTCAAAATTGTAAAATAAATTTTAAAAACTGAATTGTATATGTTAAATTCGGGCCAAAATACAAAATTCGGTCAATTAATTTGAACTTTGGCTTGATTTCAAAATTTCAATTTTTCGAATTATACTTCAGTAATTCTAAATTCTTAAGTATTTAAAAAATTTGAAACATTTAAATTTATGATGTAAGGAAGATTGAAATTTAAAATTTGTAGAGTTTTTTTAAGTCGCACAAAATTGAGAATTTATAAAGTTTACAAGAGCTTTGTTAGATTCCTTGGATTTTGTTCGAGATTAGATCTTATAGATGAATATTACCAATTTTATTGAGCTCTGAATTTTTATCATCTCCTGAATTTGCAACGATTCTTGGACTCTCTGATGTTTGTCTTGTACAAGTTTTGGATCGATTTCTAAATGTTTGTTTTTCTAGTTTTAAACTGTTGTATGTTTCTGTATATTTTTTCAAATTATGTTTGATTTTAACACGATTCGATAAATTTAATAACTTACACAAAATCCGACATGATATTACGAAAATTTAGAAAAATTCGAAATTTGCATTTAAAATTCACAAATCCTTAAATTAAAATTTGACATTAGGCGGTACAAAAAGTTAAAATTAAGAATTATAAAACCTAAAACAACAGTCGACTTGCAGAATTGCCAAGATTCATTAATTTAAATTTTTGTTAAAAAAAAAAAAAAAAAAAAAAAAAATTTAGAAATTTCGAGTAATTATAAAATTTTGAAAATCTTAAATAGTTAGAAAAATTCAAATTCAAATTCAACTCAAATTCGTTTTCGAAAAGAATTTGACATGATAAATTCAAAATTTTAAAAATTCGTTTAAATTTTGAAATTTTACAAAATTTATTGATCTCTGAAATTAAAATGAAATCAGAGTTTCCAATTCGGAATTTAGTCAAATTATGAGTTTTCGGATATTTTCTGAATTTGTCTTGTTCATGTTTTAGATCAAATTCTGAATATTTTTTTCAGTTCTAATTCCGAAATTTAATGGAAATCTGAATGACTAAAGTTTAGTAGTAGCTCTGTAGATTTCGATTCGCTAATTTTGATTTTAGAAACCGATTGGAAATTTGTAAAAACCACAAAATTACTCTTTGATATTGCCCAATATCGAAAGATCAAACATTTACTATATAAAACTTGAAAATTTGGAATTTTCAAAATTCAAATAATTCATATTCAAAATTGAAACCTGAAAATTGTAAAATGTATTTTCTAAAACTTTGAAAATTTAAATAAATATTTAAATATTTAAATAAATAATTAAATAAATAAACAAGTTATGTTTCAGGTCAAAATGTAAAATTCGGTCTACTAATTTGAACTTTTACTTGATTTCAAAAATACAATTTTTGGGATTATACTTCAGTAATTCTAAATTCTTAAGTATTTCAAAATTTGAAATTGTAGAAATTTAGGAATCTATACCAATCAACCCACAAAGTTCAATGTTTTGAAATTTTTAAGTCGTACCTAAATGGGAATTTATAAAGTTTACAAGAGCTTCGTTAGATTCCTCAAATTAAGTTCAAGCTTTAAAATTTTATAGATGAATTTTATCAATTTTATCGAGCTCTGCATTTTTATCAAATTCCGAATTTCCAACCATTCATTCTTGGACTCTCTTGTTCAAGTTTTGGCTCGAATTCTCAATTTTTGTTTATGTTTTTCTAGTCTGATTTTAATACGTCTAGTTTGATTTTAATACGATTTGATAAATTTAATAACTTATTAAATAACACGAAAATTTAGAAAAACTCAAAATTTGCAAATATTTAAATGTTTCCTTACGGAAAATCCTTACGTTACAATTTGACAATGCAGGGTTAGCCCACATTTCAAAATACTCTAAATTTTTGAAAATTTTGAAATATTAACGTTTTTGAAAAGCATTTGACTTAAAATGGTATATTCGAAACTTAAAAAATTCGTTCAAGTTTTGTAATTTAACGTTTTTCGGACTCTTTGAAATTGTTCTTATTCTAGTTCTGGATTTGCAATACAATTACAAAAATTAAATATTTAAGTTATAAAAAAATTCGAAATTTGCAAACGTGCATAATTTTACAAATCAAAATTTCATAATTCAATTTGGGAAGTTTTAAAAATTTAAATTTAATTTTTAAAAAAGTAAGTTAAAATTTGTGGAATTCTCAAAATTTTGAGGTACTTTTCGAATTCTATGTTCCGTCAAATTTGAATTAATAAAATTCGCAAAATATTTAAATTTCAGAATTGAAATTTTACATATCTCTGGAAACAAATATATCTTGTTCATGTTTTAGATTAAATTTTGAATATTTTTTCAGTTTTTATTCCTATATGTGATGGAAATCTGAAAGACTAAATTTTATTAGTAATTCTGTAGATTTTATCAAATTATGTTTGATTTCAATATACATAAGTTCTTCAATTACGTAAATCAAAATTACCCATTTCAGAAAAATTTGAAAAAAATTTCAAAATTTCTCAATTTAACCTTCGCGGTTATCAAAATTTCGAATTTAGAATTATAAAATTCTATTGAAAAAATTATAAATAAGCATTTTCTTCCAAATCATAATTTATTCGAAATTAAATTTTGTAACAAAAAATTAAAATTTATTTATAAAAATTTTTAAAATTTTCAAAGATTTAAAATATGCAATTCGGCATTATAAATTCTAGCATTTTGAATGTTCAAGAAAACATTCGAAAATCTAGAATTTTCAAAATTCTAGAAATTAATATTGAAAATTAAAACTTCAAGAATGAGAAATTATAAAATTTGGTAAATTTTTAAATTCTGTAAATTTTTTTAAAATTTAAAATCATTTAAAAATTTCAAACGATTCAAAATATACAATTCGGCATTATAAATTCTAGCATTTCGAATGTTCAAGAAAATATTCGAAAACCTAGAATTTTCAAAATTCTAGAAATTAATATTGAAAATTGAAATTTCAGGAATGAGAAATTTCAAAATTTGGTAAATTTTTAAATTCTGTATATTTTTTTAAAAATTTCAAATCTGGCAATATTTTAGCATTCCGAATGTTCAAGAAAATATTCGAAGATCTAGAATTTTTAAAATTCTAGAAATTAATATTGAAAATTGAAACTTCATTAATGAGTAATTTCAAAATTTGGTAAATTTTAAAATTCTGTATATTTTTTAAAAATTTCAAATGATTTAAAAATTTCAAACGATATAAAATATGCAATTCGGCATTATAAATTCTAGCATTTCGAATGTTCAAGAAAATATTCGAAAATCTAGAATTTTCAAAATTCTAGAAATTAATTCTTCAGGATTGTAAAACTTGTTTAACAAAAAATGATAAATTTCAACATTTGGTAAATTTTTAAATTTTGTACATTTTTTAAACATTTCAAATTTCAAAATAACAATTAAATCAACTACGAATTTTTTTTGTTGTTACAAATCCAAATTTATCGATTTTCGAAATTAAATTTGGAATTATCAAAATTCGAGAAATTAATATTGAAAATTGATACTTCAGGAATGAGAAATTTCAAAATTTGGTAAATTTTTAAATTTTGTATATTTTTTTAAAAATTTCAAATAATTTAAAAATTTCAAACAATCTAAAATATGCAATTCGGCATTATAAATTCTAGCATTTCGAAAATTCTAAAAATTAATATTGAAAATTGATACTTCAGGAATGAAAAATTTCAAAATTTGGTAAATTTTTAAATTCTGTATATTTATTAAAAATTTCAAATGATTTAAAAATTTCAAACGATTTAAAATTTTCAATTCGGCATTATTTTAGTATTCCGAATGTTCAAGAAAATATTCGAAAATCTAGAATTTTTAAAATTTTAGAAATTAATATTTAAAATTGAAACTTCAGGAATGAGAAAATTCAAAATTTGGTAGTTTTAAATTCTGTACATTTTTTAAAAATTTCAAATTTCAAACTAACAATTAAATCAAGTACGATTTTTTTTTTCATAATTACTTTGGTAGCCAAAGTGTATTTATATATCTCTACTATATACACAATTTTATACGTTGGTTTGTTAATTGGACCAAAACAATTTCACTTTTTATTCAATTTAGTATAGCGTACGATAGACGCATAGAAGAAACTTAATAAAACGAATCGAAGAAAAGTGATTTCTATGATCAGTCAGTGAGATGAAGGTCAATAATTATTTTGATCATTATCTCGTCTGCTTTTTCTTATAGGTATATAGCGCAGTACAACTAAATTGTGTGTACCGGAACAAATACATATATAAATATTTGTTTGTTAGAATTGAAAAATTCAGGTTACAAAACAAAACCATATTTCTATAATATATCGATCTATCATTTTCATGTGAATTTATTAGTTTTTTTTTTCAAACCACTCAGCATCAAGTTTATTTTATAAATTATGTATTGATACAACCGGTTAAACCGAATGGAACAACTTTTTGTAAAACAAAAAAATACGGTTGATTAAATTTTTTTTTTTTTTCGTCTTTAAAAATGTTTTCTAATTTTCTAACAAAAGTTATTATTACAAAATAAATTTTTTTAATGAATTAACAAGAATTGATAAAATAAGTAAATTGAGTGACATCCTCATTATGCTCATCATATCCTCCTGTAAAAAAAAAAAAAATCTTTTATCATGCACCACATTTCTAAGCACCTACCTACCTGAACAATCAACTCTTATTCTTCTTCTTCTTATATTAGAAATTAAGATAATTAGAAATGTTTTGTTTATTTTATTTTTTTTTTGTTTTTATATATATTTTTTTTTGTATGTGTCGTCTTCTATTTATAAATCGTTTGAAAAATTGAGTGTTTGTTTATCTATTAAGAAAGCGATTGGTGGCTAATATAGAGAAATGAAATTTCCAAATTTGATAAAATTTTGATTCAATTTTTCAATCAAATAACTCGCGCGCTTTGAGTTAAATCGTTCGTGTTATCATTTTGCCTCTTCGCGTTCTCTCTTTTATAACAATATCCTACCTTCTTCTAGAAATTAAACCTTTTAAGAAAATTAAATTTAATTTAATTAAAGAAACAATTTTATTTTATTTTTATCTAATTTGCATGATGTCTGGATTATATTAGAGCTATTTGAGCTTAGTTTATTGTTTCTTCAATATTTATCTAATTATTGTTTAGTTTTTAGTTTTATTCAATGAAGGTTTTTTGATTTAATTTGTTGTTGCTGTTGATGTTGTTGTAAATGAATGCACACACGCTATATACTGTGTAATGTATATCTCTAGATAGACAATATGTATATATACATATATATTGCTATTTGCTAGATAAAAATTAATTGTTTCAGATTAGTGAAGCGGGAAATTTTGGTAATACAAGTATGTAAATTATAGAAAAATTAATTTTTTTTTTGTTGCTATACATTTGGCGAATTTTGCTTATTGCTCTGCTAGACGTACGAAATCAATTGAGCGAGACATTGGAGTCGGTTTAGTAACTGGGTAAAATTTTGTTCGTGTGTATATCTCCATAGTAAAAATTAGCAAATTTACACGGAGGCTATCCACCGGCTAGTGCGAATAGTAAATCTCAAAAAGAGATTTTTTCTATCTTTTTAACCAACTTCCTTACATCATATAGTTTAACCCCCATTCCAATTGTTGAGCCATTTTTTAGTTAACTTTAATTAGAGGAAGTTAAAATTTGGTAAATAGCCTCATATTCCAAACGATTTTGTTTTATTTGTCCCATTTGCCCCCTCAAAGTGTTAGCGCTGAGTGTATATTAATTTGTAAGAGTTAACTTCCGGTTAAGCGCCCCATCGTTAATCATTATAGATCGTTATTATATTACATTTATAAATTTCGAAATAATCTGATAAGAAAATGTCGGTATGCGTTCGCGGGCTGATAATTAATTGATTTTCGATTGGCAATAAAAAAATAGTTGTGAAAACAAATTGTTGATTAGTCATGTTGAAGATTTATTGCTGATTTAATAGAGGTCCAGGCAAACACAAATCCAATCTAGTAAAAAAATTATCTATGTTTGGAATTTGGATGCCAACTTCACATCAAATAGGTCAGTTGAAGGCATGTCTGTATCTTTCATCACTGTCATAAAGAGTAACTAGCTAATGGATACCAAGACTGAGGTGTTAAAATATTTTTTAGCCTAACGCTAATCTCTTCTCTAAGCATAGTTTCCCTTCATTTTTGTACATAAACGATTTCATGCGTCTATATCTCCACCATCTACCGATTATTGAATATGTATTTGTATGCACCTGACATCTCCCAGCAATCTTATCTCCTTGGAAAATTTAATTAAAAATTTTAAAATTCGCCAAAGTGTTGGTGTTATGGAGATGGCCGTGAATTTTTAAATATTTTAAAGCCAAACTTATCGCTCAATCTTAATTTTTGGTTTTGGCTAAAGATTGTAGGTTCGAGCCGAAAGCTTTGGAGTATACCTATTGATTTAAACTAATACTTATTCTACGTAAAAATACTTTTTCAAGTTCAATTTAAACATTTAGAGTTTTAATAAATTACGCATGCTAACTATGGAGCCTTTGTCACCATGTCCGAGAAGTGTTTACTAAATTTAGTTGCGGAGAAATTTGTGCTAAAATATTTATACTGAGCTGAACTTCGAGATTTTGCACAATGGCCATATAAGTACATTAGACTTGCAATACGGAGAAGCTATCCCAACAACACACGCAGTATACGAAATTAACTATAAAACTATTTTTGGAGCAATACGTATATACACGTAAAAATCACGAGAATATTTAATGCCAAAATGCCTAAATACATTTGGCACAATGACAAATTCAATTTGATCAGAACTAAGCAGATTAAAAATTCCGAACAAAGAAGACAGATTTCAAATTTTGTGTAAAATTTTATGAATAGCCAAATTCCCATAAGTTCTTATAAATATTATTGTGCCAAATGCGAGAAAAAATTAAACACCAACCGAGTCTTTATTTTTTGAACAAAGGAACTGGTTTTCTTCCACTACACTGAAATCTCAAAACACAAAAGGCCAATTATACTGAATCTGGGCCAATTGCCACTATATCAGATTTTAAGTCAACCTGATCAATTTTTGTAGAATTATTTGCCATCTGTTGATGTGTCATTGTAGATAATATCGGCTCATAAACTCTGCTCAAAGTTTTAAAAATAAAAACTAACAAAATGATTTTGTTCAGAATTTCACCCAAAAGTCAGCTTAGAATTCTATTTACATCCGGCATATTGCATTTCATCATAAACAGATGGCCATATGCTAAAACATCATCCAAAAATCATTTTAAATTCTATTTCAATTCAACATACCGAGTTTTATCATACACGACCAAGATCCCGCTGACCATATTCCAGAACTTCGTCCAAAAATCATTTTCGATTCCCAATTTCATCCAACATTTCTAAGTTTAACCTAATCAGTTAAGAAATAGCCCAGTTTCGTTCCAGTTGGCTATATTCAATAATAGTTACCATGGACTGTTTCGTCCTCGTCTAATTTTGTAATATCCGGTTTCATACCAAGTACTGTTTTGTACCTAATCCTGTTTAATGTCACTCAACTGCTAACATCCCATTTTGTGGTATGTACAGTTTCGTACTTCGTAAATACATTCTGGTGTTGGATATGAGCACATAGCTCATCATCAATAGATTCATAAATTTGACTATTGAACTGTGGTAAATAAAGTTTGTCGATTATCGTAGCTACTTCCTCATCAGGATTTTCGAAGCTAACGTTTTGATCACCATCAAATATAAACCTGTACTGTCAATCGTTCTTTCGAAATCTTACCGCTTTTGCAATGTTCACCACGGGAATCATAGCGCTTGTTAGGCATTGCTTTAAAAAAAAGAACACATTCGTCTGCATTAAAAACATCGGCAGCCACACACCCTCGCAAATTTTTCTTTAAAATTCTCCATAATTTCATTCGAAACTTAATTTGATTCCCCTGACTCACCCACTAAAAACCTCCTCTGCTCTTTCAGACATCACTCCATCCTGGAACCGGTCTTCGCATTACTTCACGATGGTGTCTCGTATATCGCCTACATATAGGCTCCTACTTCTTCTTTCGCTCCGTTCCCATTGCATAGTCAATCATCATCCGATGGTTTCCCTTTCATCTCTTTCTCTCCAGCTGCTACCTCTCTATCTTCCATCTATCACATTTGGCAAATGTGTGCTCTGCATCATCGAGGGTAGAGTTCTCGTAGATGCAAGCTGGATCCTATATATTCCCCATATTGTGCAGGTATTCGCAGAAATACCCGTGACCCGTAAGAAATTGGGTGATATAATAATTTACTCTCCATTCCTTCCATCCAGCCACTCCGCCATTTTACCGAGCAATCTTCTTGTCCAACTTTCGTGGACCTCTGTTTCCCACCTCTCTTGCCAAGATCACATGATGTGTTCTTTTGTGGCAGTCCTTGCTTCTACCACTCCAAGATTGTCCTTCGTTTCGTATACTCTTTTCCGCTCTTGTGCTATCACACCTATTGAAATAACCCCAGCGATGACTAGAATAGTCGGCTCAGATACCGTTTTATAAAAGCTAGCTATCCTGAGCGCACCTCGTCGCTGCACCGCAGCCATTTGTTTACGACGCCACTTTTTCTTGAGTGAATTGGGCTTGATGGATTTCTCCGAGGCGTGTGCCGTATTTGTTACTGAAAGGTTAGTTTGTGTTCAGGCGAACCCCGTGATACTTTACTGCTGTTTTAGAGAGTAATGACACGGTTCCCACTTGGCACAGGATATCTGTTGCCATTCATCGCTGCGTAAGCACGACCACCACCTTTGTCTTCTCCTTTGCTAGATTTAATCCATGGTCGCATAGCCAGGAGCTAGTTCTTCGCATTACTTGATTAAGGTTGCACTCCGCACCATCTGTGTCTCGCGCAACTATCACTGCCGCAATATCATCCATATAACCCATCAAAAAGGTGTCTTCGGGCATCTCTATACGCTGATGCCATCATATGAGATGTTCCACAAATCGGGAGCTAGGATAGATCCCTGAGCTATGCGTCCCGTGATCTTTCTACAGCATGGGTCATCCGCAGTTTCAAACAGCAATATCCTATTTTCTAGGTAGCTGATGCATCATTCTAAGTATGCAATCTGGTGTATGGAACACATCCAGCGTCGCTAGCAACACTATCTTCTTAAAGAAATGACTTCCTTGCTGTGCCTTCTGAAAGGGTTTGACCACTTCTTCTATGGCACCGATTGTCTATGCCTTTCTGAGGCCATACTGTCTCTATTATAGATCTCCTACCCCCTGGATCGCACAAGTATATACGTTGCAGCTGGACGGTTCGGGTCTCCTTTTCCTTTGCTAATAAGCACCAGTCACTGTTTCTTCCACACCCTGGAGAAAACTCCTTTCTCAAGGCAGCGTTTGTACATATGGAGAGGCAGTCCGGGGTGTGATCGAGCAATCGCCTTCAGCGCCTCCGCGGGAACTCCATCTGGTCCAGGTGGCTTTCCTCTGTGGAGTGAGGCAATGGCCTGCTGCCGCTCCTCGTCCGTAAACATAGATTCATCCTCCGGTTTATTGGGCGCAACCTGTCGGTTTTCTTCAGCCTGCATAGGGAATAGGCCGTCAACAATGCTCTACATTCGCCCGGTCTGCATCACTGGGTTGGGCGCCTGAGACCCAAGCTTACGCATCACTATCCTGTAACCAGCCGGTCTCTCGTATTACCGCAACTATTCCACTCTCAACGGTTGCCGAGAGGTTTTCTGCACACATCTTGGCCGCATTCTATCCTCTCACTCCACTCGTATTCCACCATAACTCTCCAGCCTGTTACCTCCTGGACTATCACGTCCGACGCTACAGTGATATCCGGTATCGTTTCTGCGTAGCCTGGTCTTCTGAACGTTGACACGTTACCCTCGTTTACCACTGTGAGTCGTGTTCTCGCCACCATCTCAAGGATGTACCGTCCTCTTGTATTTGTGGTGTTCATACCCCACTCTGGTGCCCTGGCGTTAAAGTCCCCAGAAACGACAAAAACGCCCTCTATCTCCCATATCTTATCCTCCAATTTATCAATGTTCGCCCGGAAATCGGAGGCCTACTCATTTGGAGTAAAGTAGCAGCCACATATATAATGTCCCTGCACTTTACCCACACAAATCCTTCTCCGCCACCATGACTCTCGACTATCTATCAGAATATGATTATCAGATCTATGCCTACATCCTCATTTGGTCTAGCTGAGCATCCGCCGTCCTCCTTCTGTGAAGGTTTCCCCGCGGAAACTTCAATTCTTGTTCCTAGCTTGGTGAAGAACGTGCCTAAAAATAATGTGACTGAGCCGGCCGGCTGTGTGTTTAACGTGTTCGTCGGGTCCTTTGCAACTAGTCTGAAGGTGTAAGGCCGAAACAGGCGTAGCATATTATTACCAATCCTGAAGTTTACTCATCCTATTTTGATACAGAAGCCGCAGGAGCTCCGATCTCCACGATGGCCGTCCGCAGATCTCTGTCAGTGACACTCTGAGTTTCCCCGCAAATTCCTTCAAGTCTCTCTTGATGACTTCTATTACCTTGTCCTCAGACGTCAAGCAGCCGAGGTTTCTAATCTCGAGAGTGGTCATTGGATCGAGCCTGCGCACCGCCGCCGTCTCTCCCAGGGCACATTTCAAGTCGTCGTAAAATACATTTTAGTTCGACGGACAGATTTAATCTGCGTGTTAGATGATTTCGGATTAAACTTTTCTCGGATTTTCTTAAGCACCTGTGCATAACTTTGCCCCTCCCCAGGCTTGATCAACAGAGCCTCTGGTCTAGTTCTGGGTGGTCAGGTTTCTTCTTCCTTTTTTGGAAGGTGTTTCTGAGATTATATCCTTCTCAGCCGCATCCGATTCCTCCCTTTTTTTTGTTTTTCTTTCATTCTTCAAGCACTTGAAGAGTATAGAAATTATATTTTTAATGTTCGGCGTTTGGTATATAGTGGGCCAATGTGTATACGGTTTCTACATACATATATAGTTTCACGATATTCCCAATAGACGGTGTTGTCGCGTGAATAACGAATAAAAATATCGAAATTGAATTTATAAACCAAACAAAATTCTTATCAATCATCGTCACGGCATGTAGAACAAACATTGCATGTAGTTTGATGTACTTGAAATATATCGATACTCAAATAGTTTGAACATCATTCAAAAAAACGATTACTTTCAGATTCACTTTTCAATTATTTATAACACATCGCTGACACACAATAAAATATAATAAAATCTCACTCTTGCGTCCTCAAATTAATTCACTTTCGATTATGTACAATAAAATGAAAAGTGTTCATGAGTACGTAACATATAGTGGTTTTGGTCAATCCAAACTATTGATTTTTTTATATAAATACATAGAATTAAACATGGTTGGCAAATTTACGTACGTGCCTTGGGTTTTGAGTGAGAATTTTTTTTTTTTTTAATCGAAACGGAATATTTAATGAAGTTGTAGAATATTTAGGCGTGTGCGTTGTACATATATTCGTCGTTCGACAACGCACAAAACATATTAGTGTGTATATAGGAAGAACGAACGAAAAATTTAAATGACTTTTTATGTTTGGAGCCCTTCCTGTTTTATTAGGTATGTATGTATGTACATAGATAGATGGATGGATGGAGTGGAGTATACGCATAGTTCACTAATCTGAAAAAAATCGTGCGGATTCATTTCGAAATTAATTTATTTTTATTTTTTCGTTTTAATTCAAGCAATAATTTTCTATTTCTCTTTGTTTTAATTTTTTTTTTAATTTTTTTTATTACATTTTAAGAACTTGTAAGCATAGTTAAGATTACACAACACTAATATACGATTTGTTTTCTTCTTTTTTTTCTTTATTTTTATGTTCGACTCGCAACAATAAAATTTTTTTTATTGTAATTATTTGTTTGTTGTTGTTGTTGGATTTGATATCGGCACATATCTAACACTCACATTACAAATATAGGAAATAGCGGAAAAGAAAAAGAATCGAAGAAACTTAACAAAGAACCACATGATCGTGATATATTTACAACAGCGGTACATCGTTCACCAGGATCAGCTGGTAAGTAATTTTTTTTTTTTACTTTCTATATCCACATATTACTTAAGAAACAGTAGCTAAGTATGTCAGAGTTGGGTGTTCTTATCGCAAATCAAAATATGCTCTATAAAAAGCAGGGCTGCTTAACCTTTTTAGAACTAGGGAACATAGTTGAAAGGTAGCACAACAATTCACAGAAAACGATAATTGATAGAAAAACAATTCTCCGAAAACGACAATTCACCGAAAACAACTCAAGTCACCGAAAGCGCAAATCATCGAAAACGACAATTCAACGAAAACGACAATTCGCCTAAAACGACAATTCACCGAAAAACATTTCATCGAAAACTCAAGTCAGCGAAATCGTAAATCATCGAAAACGACAATTCAACGAAAAGGACAGTTCGCCTAAAATGACAATTCACCGAAAACTCAAGTCACCGAAAACGCAAATCACCGAAAACGACAATTCACCGAAAACGGCACCGAAAACGACAATTCACGGAAAAACAATTCATCGAAAACGATAATTCACCGAAAACGACAATTCACCGAAAACGACAATTCACCGAAAACGAAAATACATTATGAAACTTGATAAGTTCAATGGAAATTGTTATGTTATGATGAAACTCTGTATGTTCTACAGAAACAGGATTTTGCTAGAAATATTTGTTCTGGACGGTTAAAACGGAATTACCTTGAAACGAAAAGTTTTAATTTTAGATTTTGCTCTTTATAAACATTACTGCTCGATACTGCTTAGAAAATTTTTTATGAATTAAATTTGAGTGGAAATGAAATTGTAGAACCGAAATGCTATTCCGAACGGCAGCAGTATGATATATCTTTGTTGACAGTTTAATTGAATTTTAATTTGGTTTGTTCTTAATTTAATTTGTAATTTATGTATAAAACAATAATTAAACTCAACAGTTCACCAGGCTTACTCGCCATCTTACTTTAACTAAGTAACATAGTCTTAGATTTACACTCAATTCTATAGTTTATGTATTAATGTTAAGAATAGAAAATGGCGATTTTCATTCAACATATCAAGTTACATGATAATTGGTCCAAGATGGGCTAGTTCCGTTCCAGGTGGCCATATCCCAGAATTGTATCCAAAAATCATTTTCCAATCCCATTTCTATCAAATAATTCGAATTCATTGTCGTTTGAATTGTCGGCGAATTGTCGTTTTCGTTGAATTGTCGTGGAACCATGTATACAAACGTGTTTATCACAAAGTTATGGAATTGTACTGCTTTTGATGACCTTCTAAGGGTGGGCCAGTTAAAAGTTTAAATTTAAAAACGCAATAAAACAAAAACGGTTTGAAATTTTTCCAAATTTATTTTTTTGTTGTAAAGTACAATTGTTCCGATTAGAGATGGAATATTATTTCATTTATATAGCTGCCGCGGCTGGCCTCAGAGTACCCCATTCGATCGGACCAATTTTTGAGCAGTTTCTCGAGTGTATGGGGTAGTATCTCGGCGATGGCATCACGAATATTGGCCGTCAAATGCTCAATTGTAACACTTGTCTGTAACGGCGCCCCACAGAAAATAGTCCCATGGTGTTAAACCGCAGCTTCTTGCCGGCCAATTGACATCACCATTTCGGCTAATTAAACGGCCATCAAACGTTTGACGCAATAAATCGATTGTGGCATGAGTGTGTGGCAAGTTGCACCATCTTATTGAAACCAAGCATCGTTCACATCAATACCATGAAAAAATCGGTTATCATTGTGCGATATGTGTCTCCTTTGACCGTAATGGTTGCGCCGTCCTCATTTTCAAAGATATATGAGCCAATGATGCCTCCGCTCTACAAGTCGCACCAAACTATCACTCGTAATGGATGCATTGGCTTCTGTAAGACCACGTGTGGGTTTTCTCAGCCCCAAATACGGCAATTTTGCTTATTAACGTATACCCACCAAGATGAAAATGAGCTTCATCCGAAAGATGATTTTATTGGCAAAATCGACATCATCGTGCAATTTCTCGTTGGCCCATCTAGCGAAGTGAAAACGAAGCGAATCATGGCGTCATACAGTGATCTTTTCACAGAATTCGACGTAAACTGGTGCGTAAAACGTATGTACATTCAATTTTTGAATTCAAGTCTCACAACTACCGCAAAAGTGAAACTGAATATTTTTATTTTTGTTGAGTCCAAAACAAATTTTCATAAAGCTTTTAAACTCAAAGTTTAAATATTATTTTCACATCATCGACTAAAAAGTGGATCATTACAAACACTCGAGCTTTATTACTAAGCTTTATCTAACAATACTGAAAACTTCGGTTGTCAGTGCTGCTCAACAGACTTTAGGTATAGTGAAAGTCAGACCCAAGAATGATTGGTTTGATGACGAGTGTCGTCTTGCAGTTGAGCAACAAAATATAGCCCATAATGAAGTGCAACAACGTCTCACAATCGCGAGGAAAAACAAGGCTGCTCTTGCAAGAAGGGCAGCTAAGCGGATTTGTAGACGGAAGAAGCGAGAATGGTGGAAGGCCGAGGTTCTGAAAGTACAACAACTCAGTAATGAGCGCAGTTCGCGTAATCTCTTTAAAGGAATTACTGGACTGAACCATACTTTCAGGCCTACGTCAACCGCCATTCGGGACCGGGATGGAAACCTCTGTGTCAACATCGACGCAGTACTTGACGCATGGAGTGGACACTTTACTGACCTGCTTGATGTCCATCATGCGTCACAGACTGTTGTTGAGCCACCTCTAATACAGACTGCGGAGATTTGCACTGAGGAGCCATCCCATGAGGAATTCACTAAAGCCATGCAGAGATTGAAACGAAACCGTGCACCTGGAGTGGACTGCATTAATTCGGAGCTCTTGATATTCGGAGGGGATGAACTGTCGTTGAACTGTCTTTTCGACCTTATTCGATTAGTATGGCGAACCGAAGTTATGCCTGACGAATGGAAAGTGGCCGCGATATGCCCCATCTTCAAGAAGGGAGACCGCTTGAAGTGTGAGAATTATCGCGGTATAGCTCTCCTTTGCACAGCTTACAAGTTACTGTCATACATTGTATTGGATAGAATCACTCCTCTGGCGGAGGGCTTGGTTGGTGACTATCAAGGAGGATTTCGTCCGAATCGATCAGTCACCGATCAGGTCTTTTCGCTGCGGATGATTCTATCTAAATATTATGAGACATCCATCCCCGTACATCAGGTGTTCCTGGATTTCCGGCAGGCCTATGACTCGATCAATCGAGAGAGTCTATGGTCTGCCCTGGAATACCTAGGAATGCCAACAAAACTGGTACGACTATGTAGGATGACAGTGACGCAGTCTCAATGCTGTGTTAAAGTTGAGAACAGGCTATCGACAAGTTTTGTAGTTAACTCTGGTGTTCGGCAGGGAGATGCTCTGTCCCCGATACTCTTTAATCTCATGTTGGAGTACATCTTTCGTAAAACTGAAACACCGCAGCGTAACATCTTATATCGCCAGTCCAATCAGGTGCTTGCATATGCAGATGACATATGCGTGATTGGACTGAATAGCAACGGAGTGAAAGAAATACTTGATCCGCTTGTAGAGTTTTCAGCTTCTGTTGGACTTCAGATCAATGAGTCCAAAACGAAATACCTGATCTCAGGTTTTAGGGACAGTGGCACACCAGATTTTAGTAGTGGCCACCACACGTTTGAGGGAGTGAGGAGGTTCAAATATTTGGGTTCTCTTATCACTCACGATAATAGTGTGGGTGGGGATATTAAAGTGCGGCTGGCAGCTGGCAGTCGTTCTCTGTATCCTCTAAGGCCACTGCTAAAATCTAAACACTTATCAAGTGCCGTGAAGCTGAAGCTTTACAAAGCGTTGAACAGGCCCGTTGTTATGTTTGGATGTGAAAGTTGGGCTCTGACGGATGAATACGAGAGATGGCTCCTAACATTTGAGAGAAGAGTCATGCGTGTGATCTACGGCCCAAAACGCGAAATAGATGGTACCTACCGAGCTCTGTACAATATCGAGATCAGAGATCTGATGAAGATCCCCGATATTGTACATGAAATAAGATCTCAGCGAGTACGCTGGCTCGGTCACGTTCTGCGTGCTGATCCGGAACGAATTGTGCAGCGATCTCTGAAAGGAGAGCCACCATATGGTAGGCGCAGAGGTCGTTGCCGGCGACGATGGCTCCACGATGTAGAGAACGACTTGGCCTCTTCAGATTGTCTTAGACAGTATGAAGACCATGCTCAGGATCGAAACCGTTGGAGCCGGGTTGTTGACTCAGTAAGGGGCCAGTAATGGCCTTTAATACTGTTTATTATTATTATTATTATCTAACAATGAGCTTCCTTATATTTTAAACCGATGAATCGCTGTCCTCTACTAAATTAGAATGCCACTGTAAGAATGTAAAATCTCTGTTATTGCAATTATTGGCGTTACCAAAAAAGTGGCGAAGAAGCTTTCCTAAGCTTATTGCTTTCGAAAAATTTTAAATCGAGAATTATGATTACGTCTGTCTCCATTAAACGAGTTTCTAAAATATCAAACATTACAGCTTTTTAGAAAATAATTTTTTGCTCAATCAAATAATTTAAAAAGATCTACAACCTTTGCCAAACCTTTCAAGCGATTTAATAACGATGAGAGCTTTTCACAAAACTTTCTTAAACATACAATTTTTTTGTTTCAGTCAGACCTATTGAAAGTTTCTTGTGAATTATGACCCATTATATATTAAGCTTCTCTCAACAAAACCTTTCAAGTGTCTAAGCTTTCATAAATTTTACTAATTTTTTTCAATATTTTTCCAAGCTTTAATATCGATTCATTTTATTTTGTAGCTTTTAAGTTCTTGAATTAAAAGGTCTCATAATATTGGAAAGCTTCTATATGTTTTTATATTATTCGAGGATTAAATTACGATCAATATCGATTTATCAATTATGCATAAACATCAAAGTTGATTAAAAGCTTGCTGGAGCTTTTATGAAATTCCATTCATTTATTTACATTTTCATCTCCAAGTTATAAATAAGTCGTAATATTAAAGTTTTCTTACATTTTTAAGTCCACGAGGTTTGATTTTCTGTGAGACTAAGTTTTTCGATAGTTACGGACACGTTATGGTACATTAAAACCGGTAATTTAACTTTTTCGAATCTCATCCAATCTAATTGTTATAAAAGTGGCCAAGTATATCAATTCATAAAAACTTGCACATCAATTGGTGAGTTAGAATCTCACAACTCTTGCAAAACTGAAGGAGACTAAACATTTTTATTTTTAATGACCGGCTCTATCTACTTTTAAAGCTATATCTAACTTTTAGCGTTCTTATATTTTGAAACCGATGAAGTGCTGACCTAAGGCCTGTTATTGCAATTATTGGATCGTCAACTAAAGCGGTGAAAAAGCTTTCCTAAGCTTATTGTTTTGCGCATTTTTTGAATAAAGGATTATGCGAATACATCTGTCTCGGTTAAACGAGTTTCTAAAATATCAAAATTCTCCCGCCTGCTGCCTATAAGCAATTATAAAAGCTCAACTTAATCGAGTCTCATTTGTAAGAGACTGAAAAAGCTTAAAGCTTTCAACCCAAAAAAATTGTGAAGTTGTTATCAAATATACTGTCAACGGATCCATCTTATCAAACGATCGAGCTTTTGACAAAGCTACATCAAATTTTGAAATTGTAAAATCTAAGATTCGTTGATAAAATGTAACGAGACTTTTTCGAAAGAATACGTTAATGTCGTATCCAATAAAGCTTTCCATAGTTTGAAATTTCATGAAAAGTTTTATAAACTTTGAAACCAGTGAAGTGGTAACCGTTCACATTTATGATAACTTGGTTTGCCAATTAAAATTATTTATAAAAGCTCTGAAAAGTTGTTACCTTTGCCAAAACTTTCAAGCGATTTAATAAAAATGAATCTGATCACATTTTAACAACCTATAGACTAAATGTTACTAAAAGATATTCGAGTAACTTTTTTTTGTTTTAGTCAGACCTATTGGAACCTTCTTGTAAATTATGACCCATTATATATTAAGCTTACCTTATTATTAAGCTTATTATTTATTATCCAACAAAACATTTCAAAGTGTCTAAGCTTTCATACATTTTATAAAAAAACCAAACAATTTTATCTTTTTTCAATATTTTTCCAAGCTTTACTATCGTTACATTTTATTTTAGAGCTTTTAGGTTAAACTAAAATGTATCATAATATTGGAAAGCTTTTAAATTACGATCAATTTATGAATTAAGCTTGCTGAAGCTTTTACGAAAAATCATTCATTTATTTATATTTTCATTTCTAAGTTCCAAATATGTCGTAATATTAAGGTTTTCTTACAATTTAAATTCCACGAGGTTTGATTTTTCTGTGGGACTAAGTTTTTCGATAGTTACAGACCAGTTATGATAACATATCTATTATCTTGCTATCTGCGAAGTGATAAGTGCTGCTTTGAGCACCTTAATCAAAATCTAAATCCTAAAGTTTTCGGCTTCTAATCTAAAGTGTTCGCTATTTTTTTAATACGAAAGCTCCGACCTCATTTTAAAGCTACCGCTAAACTTTAACAAGTTTAAAAAGTTGTTTAAAAACGATCAGGTAAAATATAAAAATGGAGAATATCGAGAATAGACCGCGGATCACGCCTAACTATCGCTGCACGCTCTATATAGTAATGAAAGTTGGAAAAATTATTTTATCGAAAATTTGGGGCGTTGTTCAGTTTTATTTTTAGTAAGTTTTTTCCATTCTGATAAAATGACAAAAATAAAGCAAAAATTATATGTAAATAATGTTAAATTACTGATAAACATATATATATATTGCATGTATAGAGCAACAGAGTGGGTAGCCACCGCCGCCGGCGCCGCAACATTGTACTAACATAACAAAACTACTTGTTGTGTATTCATCGTGCGGTGCATTCGAAAAAACAAAACTAATTTAATCTATAAATAGGGTTATCCGAATATATCCTCATGCTTATTTTTATTTAAATTAACCAGAGATATGTGTGATAAGCAGATTATCAAAATATTCAAATCGCCGGACACAATCCGTGATGGAAATACGTTATGCGTCGATCTATATAGACGACACTGTTTGTTGGATAATATATGTAATTGAATAATTCATGTAATACAAACTATATATAAATTTTTGTTTGCTATATCATTTTATGCTCGGGTTCTTATCACTTTAATTATACAAAAAATTAAATACGAAACTTTATAATTAGATTGTGATTGTAAATTTATAGTACACAGCGATATCAGTCAGGCGGAAATTTTATTTTTTTCTGATAAAAGTTGATTGTTTTATGGTCTGTTCCGAGTAATTTAGGCAGATTTGTAAAATGTTTTCGCTAATATGCTTCAGCCAATGTGTTAAATTAATGGAAAGAGAAAGTTAATTATAAGCTTAAAACACTCAGTAAATTCTGAAAGCTTAAAGTAAAGTGAAAGCTTTAAATCATTTCTACAATTAATTTAACAATTACTGGAAAAGTCTTTTAGCTGGTGCTTAGGTAAATTACTAATTTATCACACCACATGCGTGGTCAAAAATCTTCGATGACATCACATTTGATTTCTTATACCAGTTGTTTTCTAATAAACATGTAAATCACTATTTCGATACGTTGTATAATGTTTTCCATCATATTGTCAAATTTAATTGCTTTCATCGGCAATAATTTTTCTATTTTTAAATTAATGCTCGCAGTGACGATACATATTATGAGAATCCGCGTATTACATATATTTTATATGCGCTCACAGCATTATATTTTTAGATGAACAATTCGATGAATGTGTTATAAGTAAATGAATTATGTAAATTACATAAAATTGTTTGCGAGTTCGGCTTTAAAAAATATACAATTTTCCTAATATTTGTGAGCATTTCTTACTGCAATGTACATGAATGGTACTGGCGAGCCGTACGCGTACAGTAGTATGGAATATGCCCACACCGTTCATCTCACCATCCAGCAAGAAAAATGTATTTATATAAACAGAAATCCATCGTTATCCAACGAATAATGCACTGTACATTTTCAAGCACTGCTGCAAACGTGTTTTCGTGTATTTTACTAAGTGAGTGTTTGGAAAGGTCGACCATAACTTGGTATCGAGAAATTTTAATATCGTAGTCAGACGATACCACATAGAAAATTTCCGTTAAAACATTTTTGCTAAAATGATTTCTTTGCGATACGTCAGCACAAACGAGACCAGTGGTATCATATCACTAATTAACAAAAACATAAGCTGTTTATAAACTACACGTGGAACGTGCAGTTATGAAACTCGCTGGCCTAAAAGTGGAGACCTTGTGTTCCAGGCCTAAAAGTTGTTATACAGTGGAGACGAAAGGTAAATAAGGCTATTTTGGATTTCCAAGCAGTCAATAACCAATTGTGTAACCATTCCTTGCGCATGAAGTTCCCCAACCTGTCGATAATTTCTGTACATGCGCCCACAGAAGTCAGTCAGCCCCAAGATAAAGACTCATAGCTCTCGTTTGTACAGCATACAAGTTACTGTCCTACATTATTTTGTAAAGAATCACCACTCTAGCGGAGGGCCTGGTTGGCGACTACCAAGTCTTTTCGCTGCGGGTGATTCTATCTAAATATTATGAAACTTCCATCCTTGGCGTACATTAGGTGCTCCTGGACTTCCGGCAGGCCTATATATGACTCGATCAATCGAGAGAGTTTGTGATGAAGTAGAATGACAGTGAAATAGTCTCAGTGCTGTGTTAAAGTTGAGAACAGGCTATCAAGAATTTTTGCAGTTAACTCGGGTGTTTGGCAGGGAGTTACTCTGTCCCCGATACATTTTAATATCATGTTGGAGTATTATCTTTCGTAAAACTGAAACAAGTCAGCGCATCATCTTATATCGCCAGACCAATCAGGTGGTTTTATATGCAGAAGACATTTGCGTGATTGGACTGGAAAGGAAATACTTGGTCCGCTTGCAGAGTTTTCAATTTCTGTTGGACTCCAGATCAATGAGTTCAAAACAAACCACATGGCCTCTGGATATAGGGAGAATGGCAGGATCAGGCCCGTTGTTATGTATGGATGTCAAAGTTGAACGCTGACGGATGCGTGTGATTAACGGCCCAAACGCGAAATAGATAGCACATACCGAGCTTTGTACAGTATCAAGATCAGAGATCTGATGAAGTATCGAAACGTGCCCAGTATATGATGCCCAGTATCGAAACCGATGGAGCCAGTTTGTTGACACAGTATTACTCAAACAGCATTATTTATTTCGTTCAACTATTTGGCCATTCGATGTTGTGCGTTGTTGGTCCAATTGAATTAAATTACTCTGCAGAGCAATCTTGGTTGGGACATGAAGGAAAATATTCTCCAGGATATACGGTGAGTCAGTGTTGAAATTTTATATTTCTGACATCTTTCAGTGTAATGTGGTCGCCGAGAAATATTTTCGTGATCCGGTATATATTGTTGTCATAATTTAGGCCATCTGTGAAATAGTTCACCGAGCAAATAGCGCAGTGGTAAAAGCTGCGACGTTTGGATCGGGAGGTACCGGGTTCGAATCCCAACAGAGGCTTGGATGCAAAAGGGATTTTTCTCCCGATTACGATCGGTGATTAAATTGAAAACATCTATGACCCTCTGTTGGAATGTAGAACTCATGGGCCGACCCATCTTCCATGTCACTGTACAGGGTGACATGGAGCTATGCAATGCGCAGGTGGTATACTGTACTTGTGTGAATGGGATGAATGGGTTGAATGAATTAGTGTGAATGTGGGTAGTGCACCGTGGGCCCATTAGTGGCATTGAGTGCTGGAGTAAAATCCGCCCAACTTTAATTTTTTTTTTTTTAGGCCATCTGTCCGAGCGATTTAAATAAATACTTTTTTTGAATGTTTTCGAAGCGACTATTATGAATTTGGTAATACGGAGACCACACTGGAACAGTGAATTCAATTTGGGATCTGACATACGCAAAATAGAGATTGAATAGACAATTAAAGTCCGTTAAAAATGACATAATTTTGCACTTGTTTATAGTTAGTCGTACTCGATTAGATTCGCACCAGCTATAGTAACTCGGTCTAAATCATCTGGCAGTGCAGATGTATCTTCATTGCTTCTGATTACTTTGAATATATTTTCATGTCGTCAGCATATATCAGCACATCAGAGTCTTGGATAATATTCGTTATATCATTAATGAAAACGATGAATATCCATGGTCCCAGATGATTGCCCTGCGGAACTCCAGAACTTACAGTAATTGGTCTAAATCTTACACCACCAATTTCGATATATTGTTGTCTACCGTTTAGATACGATGAAATCCATTTCACAAATACATTGGGGAATCCAAACATCGACAAGTTTTGAGTTACTTTTACATAGTAGATCGAATCAAAAGCTTTGCGGAAATCTGTATATATAGTATCGACTTGCAGGTGTTGTTCGATGGCTTTTATTGTTTTGCTACTAAATTCAGTCAGATTAGTCGTCGTAGATCTTCCAGGGAAGAATCCGTGTTGATCTGTTGATAAATGGCGTGGAATAATCGGCTTCAATGAGTTGCAAATAGTTTGGGAATTGGCGACCACAATGAAATTCTCTCTTTCCAGCTTTACAGATCAACTCGGCAAATATATTTGTTTAGTGTTAAAAAAGTTCCAGAAGTACTTAGGATCCTTATTGATGTTATCTTGTAATGTCACGATATAATTTTGGTACTTTAGCTCAAAATACTCGTCATACAAGACGTTGATCTTCTGGAATGACCTACTGTTGTCTCCTTTATCGTTATTTTCCATTTTTTTTGTATGCTTTGTTCTTCCTATTTTTCAAGTTGATAAGAGTATAGTCATACCAAAGAGAATAGATACTAGTATCTATTCTCTTTGGTCATACCATGAAGGATGATTCACTTTCGATATTCTGGACATAATTTTCAAACGATTGGAAAATTAGGTCATAGAAATGTTCGACGTTCCTGTCATTTGAAGACACGTTGTCCTACCGGATGATGTTATTGAAGCAGTCCTTCAACTCAGTTACTTTAACTTTCTTGAAGTTGAAGCGAGTTTCCACATGAGGGATTGGTGAGCATGACAGATTCCAGCTATATGTTCAAAGAATTTTTCAGTGCTTTGTGGTGGTTGTCATTTGTTATACGAATGGAATCATTGAACCATTTACATCAAAAATGTCCGAATCATTAGAAAGGATAAGGTAAAGGTATCAACCGAGCTTGTTAGAAATTTTGTTAATTTAATTCAAATTAGAGTTAAGAATGGAGTCTTTGATTGTATATTGCAATTTATGTCGGCATTGAAACACCAGGAAATATTAGGAAGATTGAAATCACCTGGCATGAGAAATATGTCCGACGGATCACTTAAATTTTTATAGGACATAAGCTGTCACTAAGTATCGGTTAATTTCAGGCAAGCATATAATTTTCCACATACCAACTCCAATCCTGACTGGGAAACAGCCACAGTTTGGTTCGGGATAGATGACTTAAACGCAATTAGAACTCCTCCTCCTGAAATTTTAGGGCTGGTATATACTGATCTGTCACAACGATGTACAATATACTTGTTGGGGAAGAATTCCGTGCTCAAGATGTTGATGTTGAATGATGTCTTGTTGAAAATTGTTTTTTTTTTCAACATAGTTGTAAAAGTTTGCAGCTTTAGACGATATTATATTCTGTTTACGATTTGGAAATATAACGTAAACAGTTTCATATTAGAGCTATTTTCAGGGTTGGTTTTGGAAGGAATAGGAATTAAGATTACAGGGTTCTTTGATCAACAGTCCAGGTGGCCACAGTTTAAATTTGACGGCATTGTCAAATGGTTCATCAGGTAAGCTGATACGAAATGACGTATAGTTAAACTCCCGTCCAGTTTCTTGGTTAGGAAGCATTTCGACACAAACCGCACAATCCTATTTCATTCTAATTTTGATGACATTTTCATTTTGGTGCTTGGTGAGCTATTCTGCTCAGGAAAAACCATCGTCGAGGAGCGACTAGCTAGATTTCATAGAATGAAAACTGCGTTGATTGTTCCAATCGATTCTTAGTTACTGCAGGAGATGCTATTGAAGATGGTTCTTATGGTAACACTTTAATTGATACATTCGCTTATGAGTTAGTTGGTGTTGTTTGAGGTACTTCAGTTGATTCAGCTAAATTTAATTGGCGGGCAGCCTTGGATTGGGATCTTGTGATACGGCGTTCCAATATATAATCCAGGTCTTCATATAAATTTCGTTTTGCTTGTAATCCTCGGCACAAAATATATGCTGGATCACGAGTGAAAAGGATTCGTATATTTTGAAAAGCAAGCCCAAAACTTAAATCAATTTTTATTTTGAATCAAATTCGGTAAGGCCGCTTGAAATTGTGAAGCCTTGTTTCTTATTTAAATGCTTAGATGCATCAAAAAGTCACATCTTTTTCTTAAAAAGGAGTTTTACAACTTTTTCGTAATAACCATCAGTTGTAACGTAACGCATTCGAAAAGAATTTCCAGCGGATATCAAATTTGAGGAAAAACACTTGCAGGTGATTATATTTGTTGAAGAAACTTTATTGCAAAGCATTTATTTTAAAATTCTAACCCTCAGACTACTTAAACATTCAAACTCGTGATACCATCATGTCCCAAGTATGTTTCTTCAATTCCAGCAGCATTTGATAATTTATACGTAAAGCACTTTGGTCAGGAACTTTATAATTATTGTGTAGATAATTGAATTCATCGAACAAAATTTTAGCTACTCATGACATACGTAACGATTCTCGACCTTTAGAAAAAATCGTTGATTTACTCCTGTAGCCTAATTCTATAACGAATAAGATAACGTGAAAACGCGAAAACGAGTACTTTACTCGTTTTCATACCAAAATGGTATTCTATAACTTTACACCAAGATAAATTAAAAAATGGCTAAGATATTAAACGTCAATAAATTACACAAACAATTTATCTTGTGTAGTTCGTTTTCACGGTTAAAAATTTAAAATTCAAAACTAAAATTTCACGAAGAAGGCGGGCTAATGCCGAACAAAAAAACCCATGTTTGTCCTTGTTACTCTTTATATTATATTATGAAACGAAACACTAACGAAACGTCAAAGTGGTTTTAGACACGATAAAATTATTCAGCAAGAAAAAATTTACACGCTGACTACTTTGTTTTATAGAATACCATTTAACCTAAATAAGATAGAAATTGTGTAAATTTTTTTTGTGTAAACTTTTTCAATATTTCGTTTTTTCACATTATCTTGTTTTTACAGAATTAGACCACTGTTGGATTTATTCTCTTGGATGACCATCTTCGGACGTTTGTTTGGTTTCTTATGCATTCTGCAAAACACGTCACTTAGTTACGCAAGACACCATAATTCATTTCATCATCCACTCTTTTGTTTTAGATTTTGTATACCCAGATTAGGTGAGCATCTTTTTAAGTAATGATAAATGAGCCTCTCAGACGGTTGTGGCCTGCAATCATTGCACCAGATTATTTTTTGCTGCTCCAGGTTTCTTCATAAAATTATCGAAAGAAACAACGAATTCTGAGCACTATTAGGTTAGGTTAGGTAAGGGTGGCCGTCCTAATGGACTAACATAGACACAATTTGATCTGCAGCTGTACCACATTTAAGTTACCTCCTCTTCACTCGTCAAACCATCCTGAGCTTACCAAGAAGCGTTGAAGGGACTTGAAGGGACTTACTAAGATCCGTCGGGTCGTCTAAATGATAACTTCTCATAAATTTTATTCTGCTGAACGCTAAACTAGGACAGATGCAGAGCTGATGGACAATAGTGTTTTCCTCCTCGTCGTCACAGCTACGGCAGAAATCATGGGCGGAAGCACTCAGTATCTACCCCAATTAGACAATGTCTCGTTATAGCTATAGTTGGCCGGATATGGACCGGTCAAGTCTAAACCAGATTTGCCTGGTTGTTACACACGAACTAGCGTTAGACCATCTGTCGTTCGGTTCTTTTATGGCTTCCTCCTAAAGCAGCAGTTTACAGAAAGCAAGCGGTATCTTTATATCCAGCTTATCATCAGCCTTTACATTCCCTACGATATTGAAGTGCCAATGGCACCCGCCTCTGAGATATTACTTTATACTTTAAACAGTCTATGACTACCATTATCGCGATAAGTTCAGCTTGAAGTGTCTAGTGTCTCACAGAATAACCACCCCCTCTATTCTTTTTTGAGCCGTCCATGTAGAAGCTTAGCGCCTCATTGTCCATAATCGTCTCAGTTACCCACCGATTGCCTCTATTACCGTTCTAGTAGAATTGTTATTTTAATTTAGCTTCGTGTTGTAGTCATCCAAAAATGGCCGGATATCCGAGAATCCTGAACGTCTCGACAAATTGCGTTAATTTTTTGCAACCGTATACTGCTTTGATACCATACATATATAGGGAACGCGACGTTGGTGTCTACAATGAATGCCCGATCCAACTGAGTTCCCGCCCCAACAAATTACGAAATAATTGTTTTTCCCGTTCAATTCACAATAACGGTGAACTGTTGCGCCGGCAATAAGAATACAGTTGTAAAAAGCTTAGAAGTTGTGTTTTTGATTTTGCGAAATGTTTTATTCACGTACATATCAGAAGTAAATTCCTACAATATGTTTCAGAGGCTACACCGTGCAACTATAATGCATTCCATACTACAATTATTATAAATTTCAGCAGTCCATTGATTTAATCCATTGTTAATGGATTGATAATGTCATCTTGGACGTTATTAATCTATAACAAGGATTACGTAATATTTGATGTTGGCCCAACTTGTCGCTGACCAAAACTGATTGTAGTGCCATAGTATCGAATCGGGGACCACTGTACCAATTTAAGACGACCCCCATTTCGAGCGAATAGATTGGACGTTCCTATATAGAACAATTAGCACCAAGAATAGAGGAAGGTGTGAATAGCTAATTTTCTGTGAGTTGCAACAGTTGACATTTTATATCACGACTAAAAATGCTAATTTGAAAGGAGGCGGACTTTATCAAATAAATAAATTCTGTCATCTCATGCATAGTGAATATATACATATATAGCCAACTCCATTAAAAAGCGTTTACATTCCAATAAACCAGTATCAAATATATGTTAACGATTAATAAAGACTTCCTGATTTATTTTTAGGGATGGTAACGTATATATACTCGTATCTATATCTCGCATCATCATGATTAATGATCATTTCAATTCAGCAAGACTTCTTGATATGTTTTTTCTTTTTACCAAACCAATTTTTCATCTATATCCATCATCTTCCAAGAATGTTGATAGATGTATAATTAATAATGACGAGTAGCAAGATTTATAGCATGTATTCCTACGATTCCTATATAAAATCAATTTACATACATAATTTGCCCACTATATACAAATTGAGCAACACCCTGTCTCGAATAAATTCAGAACAAGTCATCCCAAAAAAAAAAAAAAAAGGATTAATGTTTTATTAATCTAAACAAACACAGCAGGATGCGTATATATTGTTTAAACATTTGAGATAAATTGCTAACCCTTTTTTCGGGAACAAATGGTCATTTTGGGAATGAGCGCGCGGCGAAAGGATATCTCATTTCGACGAAATACACAAAATAGTATTTGTTTGATAGAATCAAATAATCAATACAGAATTCATCTAAACTTCCGGGTAATGTTTTTTATCTATAAAATTAGCTGATTTCATTTATGTTGGTTTTTTGCATATGGTGTATCGTGACATTCTTGTCAGAGATCCCTAAATACTAGGAAGTATATATACGCATAATTAAGTTGTTGCGCCGGAGATAATCAATTTCCGGAATCGATATTTTTTTGGTAATATATACACACGATGTATGATCCGCTGATAAGGTTTCCAAACGTATACACAACATTTGAATTTTTAATCAGTCAGTGGATTGTGTACACCAATATATGTATGGTACAGAATATAATTTATGTACGAAACAACTTGTACGGTAATAAACTAACTCGAGTAATTTTTTTTATTTTACGACTCTTACGTCGTAATAATATGTAGATGTAATATAAAACAACTAATAGCATAGTAAAAATGTACCACCCCATCACCCTCCCACCACCCCTCTCATTTACCGCCACTTAAACAAAAGAGTTTATTGTAGTACGAAAATATTAAATACCCCAAGCACCAGCACTTCAGTCTCTTGACACAACACACACACACACACACCATCACGACTATACAATTTAATCTAAAAGTCATAAATCAGTGGTAGGTAACCGGTGCTTTGCGGAACGTCCGTGTCCCGTTTGGACTTTATCGAAATATTTTACCATTTTTTTATTTTCTTCAAAATTTCAATCAAACTGGGTTTCAATTTGGCACACACAAAATTTAAATTAAAATCAAATTTCAATTCCTGACATTTTTGATAATTACTTGACTGGGATTTAACCATAATTTTAATTTTTCTTGTGAAATTCATTCCTAATTCTGTGATTCAAAAATAAAAGTTTTAACTAAACGTTATACGATGCTTTCAAACTCGACTGAAAAATATACGAGAGAGGCTTCAAACTTCAATCAAATCTGCCTGAGTTGGCAAATTTAAGTTTATGCCAAAAATGTCAAAAAATGTTAAACCTTTCAAACCTGCTAAAATTTGACTTAGAAATAAATATAATTGGATTAGGGGCGCTAAGCTCATTTTATTTCAAAATATTTTAAAATTTGTTGGGTCAAAATCTCTTAAAGCTATAATCAATATCAAACAGGATACCTGCAGAATCGAGAAAGAAAATCAAATGTCTAAATTTTAGTTCAATTTAAATTTTTTCGCACAAACATTATTCAAACTATATTGACAGTTATCTTTGTAATCGGACAATAATTCACTCTATTGTGGAGTGCATGAACAATGCTACAACTCTTCAGCAAAATAAAATCAAATTGGAATCAAACTAAAATGTTAAAATATTTGAATTTGATTAAAATTTGAACAAAATTTAATTTTTCAATTATAGTTAATATCCAATCCTAATTCAGGGTAAAAAAATTTAAATTCCACGTATTTTTAATTTGAAGCTTTCAAACTCGACTAAAAAAATTGAATAGTATATTCAAACTTTCTTCAAATATGCTCAAATTTGACGAAAATTATCTATCAAAACGAATTTTAAATTATTTGTTAATTCAAATCAAATCACAAAATTATATTTGAACTTAAATCTAACTTCGCATTATCTTTCAATTTCATTTAAATGTTAATATTTAACTTCAAGTTAATTCGGTTCTCAGACTAAATTCAAATTTATCTGGACTTTCATACACAATTAATATCAAACTATTGTCAAATTTAATGAATGCTACTCCAAATAAAAGTAACTTTAAAAAGAATCCGAATACCAAATTCAGTTTACTTTTTAAAATTTGTAAATACCAAATTAATTCAATTTCAAATCCATTTTTTTCTAATTTTTCATAACTTTTTTATATATTTTTGATTCTCAAGTTATGCTCAATTTTATATGAATCGTTCAAACTCGATTCAAAAACTGAAATTAAGAATTCAAACTTCATTCAAATTCGCCTGAATTACTTTAAAAAGTAATTAAATTTTATTTATTTCGAATACCTACTAATCAAATATAATTCAGATTCCGAAAACTTTCACACAAAGCTGGGACGTGCCAATAATTGATTAGGCGAGTACGGGAACATAAGAAATAAGTTAAGAACAAAATTCTTGATAAGCAGATTTGAGTATCGTTTGAAAATAATTTTATCTCTCGCCAATTCAGTCTTAACAATATTCATGTCAAATTGTAAATTTATTATTTATACTATTCAAACGGGTTTCAAACACGTTCAAAATCGACAAAAATTTCAAAAGCTCCACCAATATTTTTTTGGTATTGTATCAAACTAAACTCAATTTTTTTCCAAATTTAGTTAGGTAATGCTTTAGTCAAATTTAATAAACGAAACTGGATAAACTGCATTCTGTAAATTATTTTTAATTTGAGTAGAATTTGATTGGAATTTGAACGAAATTTATATTTTTCAATACAATAATCCAATTCATTTCCATTTCTGTGATATTAAATTAGAATTACATTAAATGTTATACGAAGCTTTCAAACTCGACTGAAAAATTGAAAAGTAAATTTTCAAAGTTGAATCAAAATGGCCACAAATACCGTTAAGAATAATTAAGTTAATTATTAGAGTTTGTACAAGGTTAGGACCAAATTGGTGCTAGGTAGTTTGAGTGTTGAATTTAGAAATCTTGTCCTGCCAATTCAGTTTTTAGAAAATCTAATTTATACTATTCAAATTCAACTCGGTTCAAATTTTACTAAAATTACGTTTTACTATATGCCAATCGAATATTACTGCTAAAACTTCCGCAGACTAGCTTGTTTAGTGGTTTAGTAAAATTTAATGGTTTGACACATAAGTAAGTGAAAGAAAATTGATAACTTAGCTGAGAAATTTTCTTTACAAAAAAATTTTAACTATCTAACAAAATCTATCAAAACGAATTTTAAAATTTAACTTCAGGTTAAATCGGTTTCGGACTAAATTCAAATTTATCTCGACTTTCATAATCAATATCAAACTATTGTCAAATTTAATTTATTTAGTTACTCCAAATAAAAGTTAAAATGAATCCAAATACCAAATTCAGTTTGTCTATCAAACTGCCATTTTTTCTAATTTTTTTATATATTTTTGATTGAAGTTTGACTAGAATTTAAATTTGTCAAGTGATACTCAATTTTATGTGAATCGTTCAAACTCGAGTCAAAAACTGAAATTAAGAATTCAAACATCATTCAAATTCGCCCGAATTGCCTCGAAAAATAATTAAGTTTTATCTATTTCGAATACTTACTAATGAAATTTAATTCAGATTCTGCAGGACTTTCACACAAAGTTATGACCTGCCAATAATTGATTAGGCGGGCATTCAACGGACACACACACACACCATCATTACTATACAATTTAATCTTAAAGTCATAAATCAGTGGTAGGTAACCGGTCCTTTACGGAACGTCCGTGTCCCGTTTGGTCTTTATCGTAATATTTTAGCAATTTTTTATTTTCTTCAAAATTTCATTCAAACATTTCATACAAAATAAAATGTTTAACTATATGTTATACGATGCTTTCAAACTCGACTGAAAAATATTCGAGTGAGGCTTCTTCAAACTTCAATAAAATCCGCCTGAATTGGCAAACATTTAAGTATATGCCAAAAATGTCAAAAAATTTTAAACCTTTCAAACTCTCTTCAAGCCTCTTAAATTTGACTTAGAAATAATTAGAATTGGATAAGGGACGCTCATTTTATTTCAAAATATTTTCAAATTTGTTGGGTCAAAATGTCTTAAAGCTGTAATCAATATCAAACAGGATATCTGCAGAATCCAGAAAGAACATCAAATATCTAAATTTTAGTTCAATTTACCTGGTTCGAATCCCAACAGAGGCGGGATGCAAAAGGGATTTTTCATCTCCCGATTACGATCGGTGATTAAATTGAAAACATCTATGACCCACTGTTGGAATGTAGAACTCATGGCCGACCCATCTTCCATGTCACTGTACAGGGTGACATGGAGCTATGCAATGCGAAGGTGGTATACTTTAGTTGTTAGAATGGGATGAATGGGTTGAATGAATGTCAGTGTGAATGTGGGTATTACACCGTGGGCCCATTAGTCACACCAAATTTTAATTTTTTTTTTTTTATCTTTGAAATCGGACAATAATTCACTCCATAAAATACTGTGTGATTTTCTACAACCCCTCAGCAAAATAAAATCAAATTGGAATCAAACTAAAATGTTTAAATATTTAAATTTGGTTGAAATTTGAACAAAATTTAATTTTTCAATTAAAGTTAAATAAATTCCTAATTCTGTGTTAATAAATTAAAATTTGACGTATTTTTAATTCGAATCTTTCAAACTTTCAAAAAAACTGAAACTTTGATTTCAAGCTTCATTCAAATAAGCCTGAATTGCGGTTTAAAAAAAATAAAGTTTCATTTATTTCGAATACCTAATCAAACTTACTACAGTTTCTGCAAAAAATTCTATTATTGTTGAATACAAAGTTAGCGCATCTGCCAAAAATTGATTCGAACAATTCAATTTGAACTGATAGTTAGCTGAAAATTTAAGAGACAAATTTTTGCCAAGTTAAATTCATTATTCTTTGAAGATAATTTTGCCGTTTCAATTCAATTCATGTCAAATTGGAAATCAATTGTTTATACTATTCAAACTTGCTTCAAATAAACTAAAATTTGACTAAAACTCGATTTTAATACTATTGGAATTTGAATGTTACAAATAGAGAGGGAAATCTACTTACAATTAAATATAACTTGATCAGGTATACTTGAGTTCTCTAGTCTATTTCTGGCCTTGACTCAAACTCATTTAATTTGAATGCTAATGTTTGAATGCTAATTTGAATGCTTTTTTATAAATTTTATAAAATTGATAATTTTGCAAAATAATTTTGAGTTTATTCCAAAACCTATCAAAACGAATTTTAAATTATTTGTTAATTCAAATCAAATAACAAAATTATAGTTGAACTTAAATCTTTTCACGCAAATATTATTCAAGCTTCGCATTTTCTTTCAATTTCGTTCTAATTTTAAAATCTAATTTCACGTTAAATCGGTTCTCAGACTGAATTCAAATTTATCGTGAAACTGTTTCATTCTAAATCAATATCAAACTATTGTCAAATTTAATGAACGTAAGTTTAATGAATTTAAGTTTTTAAATACCAAAGCAATTCAAATTCAAATCAAACTGCAATTTTTTTCTATAACTTTTTAATATATTTTAGATTGGAGTTTGGCTAGAATTTAAATTTGTCAAGTTATACTCAATTTTATATGAATCATTCAAACTCGATCCAAAAATTGAAATTAAAATCAAACTTCATTCAAATTCGACTGAATTGCTTAAAAAATAATTCAGTTTTATTTATTTCGAATACCTACTAAACAAATTTAATTCAGATTCTGCAAGGCATTCACACAAAGTTAGGTCGTGTCAATAATTGAATAAGCGAACACTTGAACGATGCTCGCTGAAAAGTCAGAATCAAATTCATAATATCCAATTCAGTTTTAACAATATTCATATCAAAATGTAAATATAATTTTTATACTATTCAAACTCTATTCAAAAATTTCAAAAGCTCCACCAATATTTTCATGTTATTCCTTCAAACTGAACCCAATTATGTTTTCAAAATATTTAATTGCCATTTTATTCAAATTTATTTTATTGGCATTCATTTTTCCTCGAGCTAGCTAATGGTTTAGTCAAATTTAACAAACGCAACTGACAAACTGTTCTGTAAATTATTTCTAATTTGAGTATAATTTGAATGAAATTTGAACGGAATTTATATTTTACAATACAAAAGTTAAATTCATTTCCATTTCTGTGATTTTAAAATAGAATTATACGAAATTGTATACGAAGCTTTCAAACGCGACTGAAAAATTGAAATTGAGTTTTCAAAGTTAAATCAAATTGGCCGCAAATACCTTTAAAATAATTAAGTTAATTATTAGATCTGCACTCAAAATTAGGACCAAATTGGTGGTAAGTAGATTTGAGTAATGAATTACTATTCAAACTCGACTCGGTTCAAATTTGAATAAAATTACGTTTTATTATATACCAATCGAATTTTTGTGCTAAAATTTCCTCAGACCAGCTTGTTTAGTGGTTTAGTCAAATTTAATGGTTTGGCACATAAGTAAGTGAAAGAAACTTGATAACTTTGCTGAGAAATTTTCTTTCCAAAAAAAATTTAACTTTCTTCCAAACTCTATCAAAACGAACTTTAAATTACTTCGCATTCTCTTTCAATTTCGTTCCAATTTTAAAATTTAATTTCAGGTTAATTCGGTCTGAGACTAAATTCAAATTTATTTCGACTTTCATAATCAATATCAAACTATTTTCAAATTTAATGAACGTTACTCCAAATAAAAGTAACTTTAAAACGAATCCAAATACCTTATTCAGTTTAGTTTTTAAATTTTTCAATACCAAATGAATTCAAATTCAAATCAAACTGCCATTTTTTCTAATTTTTTTTATATATTTTTGATTTGAGTTTGAGTAGAATTTCAATTTGTCAAGTTTTACTCAAGTCAAAAACTGAAATTAGGAATTCAAACTTCATTCAAATTCGCCAGAATTGCCTTAAAAAATAATTAAGTTTTATTTATTTCGAATACCTACTAATCAAATGTATTTCAGATTCTGTAAGACTTTCACACAAAGTTAGGACGTCCCAATAATTCATTAGGCGAGCACTTAAACCGATGATCTGCTGAAAAGTTAAAAAACAAATTCTTCATAGGCAGTTTTGAGTATCGTTTGAAGATTATTTTGTATTTCCAATTCAGTTTTAACAATATTCATGTCAAATTGTAAATATAATTTTTAGACTATTCAAACTCTATTCAAACACGTTCAAATTCGACAAAAATTTCAAAAGCTCCACCAATCTTTTTTTGGTATTGCATCAAACTGAACTCAATTTTTTTTCAAAATATTTAATTGCGATTTTATTCAAATTTCAGTAAATATTTTTAATTTGAGTAGAATTTGATTGGAATTGAACGGAATTTATATTTTACAATACAATAAATAGTTCAATTCATTTCCAATTCTGTGATTTTAAATAAGAATTATACGAAATTTTATACGAAGCTTTCAAACAACACTGAAAAATTGAATTCAAGTTTTCAAAGTTAATTCAAAATGGCCACAAATACCTTTAAAAATAATTAAGTTAATTATTAGAGGTGCACACAGAAACAGGCCCAAATTCGTAGTAAGTAGATTTGAGTAATGAATTTGGAAATTTTGTCCTCCCAATTCAGTTTTAATAAATTTGTATACAATTCAAACTCAACTCGGTTCAAATTTGACTAAAACTTAATATTCGAATCGATTATTAGGGATATGAATAGAGAGCGACAAACTTTTCAAGATTTGATGGATTATAATCAAACTTTCTGCCACATTGACAATGGGGGTAGTGATTCGCAAAAAGGTTAAAAAGCACTGCAATAAAGGTTACGGATATTTAAATTAATTTGTTGTTGTGTTGTATACATATTATATCGATTCAAAAGTTTATTTTTCTCACAGCTTTTTTTTAAGCTTTCTCATTCTTTTCGTTTCTCGTCTTAACAAAATTGGGGTTTTCGCATGAAACTTTATCGTATTAAATACACACACATACACATAAAAATCTCTAAGAGTGATGATTACGATGAATACAGCGTATTTAGCGTATATATATGGAAAAATAAAATTAACATTTTCACAATTTTCCCTATTATGCCAATCATCTGTAATTCAATAATTATTATTTTTTTAAGAAAAACTTTCTATTTTGCTCTTGTCTATTTCCATCCCACACACACATACATACATAATCTATTTGGAAAAGAAAAAAGTTTCGATACTTTTACAATTTGAATCGTATCAAAAGTTGTTTGTTTTTTTTTTTTTTTGGTCTGCTAATTTTATACACAAGCGCAGTTGAAATGAACTCATCCTCCCTGTCGCCATAGGATTTTTCGGTTTTTATTGAAATCTTTGTATCAAATTCATTTCCTCTGAGACCTTTTATATAGCGATTTTATTTTTTGTTCGAGTATTTGTTGTTGCTGATCCGAGTACCATCGCGCACATCTGGTTGGTTAAACATACACGATATTATCGAGTTCAATGATTCCGGTGTACATTCATACTCGTATTTGTAATGATAATGGGAAAATATTATTCATACGTATATATCGGGCACTGGATGAATCAACTCTCTCGTATTTGTACATTTTGATTTGATAAAATTGGAAGTATTGTTGATTTAAATACTTACTTTAAATTATTGATTTTGAATACTAATTAAGTTACCAATAATTGAGAATTGATTTATTATGCCTGTCGTATGAATCGATTGATTTGTTTGCTTATACGGTTAATAAAATATAAGTAAATGATTATTTTTTGTATGCGTATAGGCATACGTATATGTGCTGGCGATGGACTGAGTTTATTTTAATTGGCAGCCTTCGGTTTAGTGACAATTTGCCATCGATATCTGACGAATTTTAAATAAATGTTAGTTAAAAGCGATTTGAAACTAGATTTTCAACGGAATTGTTCGTCCATTATTGCTCAACTCCAGTTTAATGAAATTCTAAATTCTGATTAAATTCAAAAAATTCAAAACCACAGTTCTAGAATTTCGAAAATTATGAAATTATGTTCGAAATTTCAACTTTTATTTTTTAACTTATTTCTTTTGAAATTTTATCAAATTCTGTCATTTCCGTTTTTGCAAATTTCTAAAAATAAAATTTTTCTCGATTTCGAAAATTCGAAATTTTCAATAAGCCAAAATCCACAAATTAAATTTGGAATCTGAATTGTCAATACTAAAATTATAAATTTGTAAAATTTTTGAAATTGAATTTAAATTTCTGAATTATTCTGATATTTTAAAATATTTCAAATACTCAAATCATCGAAAATTAGTTTTAAAATACTTTTGAAATTTGACTTGAAATTTAAAAACTAAATTGTGTACGGTAAATTTGATGCAAAAAAAAATAAAATTTGCTTTAGACTTTGGCTTGAGTTTAGAAATACGCTAATTCAGATTTAAATTCTAGGAAAAAATTTCATAATTTGAGATTTTTAAATTAAAGATTGAAAGATTGAAATTTAAAATTTTAGTTTAGACGAATTTCAGAATTAAAAAATTTTATAAATTAGAATTTAGCAAATTTAGGATTATACCAATAATAGAGCAAACAACAAATTTTGTTGTTATAAAATTTAAGAATTTGAAAAAAATTAATGTGGAATTTACGATAATTTAAATCGATAATTTAGGAGGGTGTTCAGTTCCTCATACGTTAAACGAGCTGTTGCCATCACTCTACGAAGATGCAATTTGGCCTGGTTTGAATGCAGGTTCATGCAGTCCGCCAAAATTAGGAGCACCTGAAGGACGGAAGTGTCAGTTGATGTGGTTGTCCCTGCACATAGTTTTAATCTCCTGTTCAACTGTGAAACAATGCTATGGTGAAACGTACGCAGTGACTACACATTTTCTTTGCTACTTGTATACCATTTATTGGCCAAAACTAATCACGTACGGTTGACAGTAATACCTTAATGTCCGACATGCAGATGTTTTCTATGCAGATATGTCAGTAGTGATTCTGTTATGAAATGCCTAGGACGAAGCAGAATGGGATGCTTCGCTGAATAAGCCAGCGATAAAGATTTTGAGTTTACATCCTTGATTGGGTTACCCTTGCGTAGTTCCATAAAACCATCTTCACAGCTGATAATTTTAGATTCTTTATTAAACGATTGACAGCAACCACCTTTTGATAGTCGTTTTTATGTTTTATATTATCCAGAATTTGTGTGAAGGCATAATTGGCAGCATTACTGTAGCAAAGCGTGATGAAATTTAACAAGTCATTCGTGGACATAAAAACCATAGTTCACAGTTTAATAATTGAGCAGCCTTCATGCCCCACGGATATGATACGCATAAATTTAGAATGCTGCTGACACGATTAGCAATAAACGTATTCCAATCTGTTGGTAATCCGTGAATCCAGTATATAGCGCAATTTTTAACCGTCGATAATGCCGTAAGTCCCAAATTGTTGGATGAGTTTGGAGCGCTCTGAATTTTTCCTGAGATTATTCAACCAAATTGCGTATTTCGAAGGACTGGAAGATGATTAGCCAATTTAATTTGACCTACTGATAATAGCTAAAAGTATATTGAAGCGCCAATGAGCAGGTCAATCTGTTGTGGAGTATCGAGGTCCGGATCAGCCAACTGAATATTTGCAGGGTTGTTGATATGAGATATTTTAATTGGCACGATTAGTTGGCAATCTTCTATTTTGGGCAAAATCAAACAATTGATGTTTGCTGAAAAATTGCTAATTCGGGATTTGATAAGGGCTATTGTGCTATGATTTCTTACTGTCTTGCTTTTTAATCGTAAGCCAAGCCTTGTAGCTAGTTCCGTGGTCATGAAATTCAACTGTGACCCGGAGTCTAAAAACACACGGACGATAAATGGCGTTTCAAATTTACCATACACAATGACTTGAGCTATAGCAAGTATGATGTATATGACGACCTTTTTGATGGCAATGCTACTCTTGATGAAACAGAGGTCTCTGAAGTAGTCGGTTTTGGAGTGGACTGTAAATTAGTCGTTGCTGCGTCATCGGACAACACAGGAACGGCAGTTTTGTGTGATGTGGCACCATCTAAATGAAGCATAGTATGGTGTATGCGTTGGCACACATGGCATGTGCTGCTGGAGAGGCACTTGCTAGCCATATGTGAGTTTTGTAGGCAATCAAAACACAATTTCAATTGCTCCACAGCCTCGTGCCTCTTTAGAACTTCCAACGCCTTGAATAGTTTGCACTTCAAAATAGAGTGAGTCTTGGGCCTTGGCGTTGCAAAGTGTGCAGGTTGGTGACGACATTTTTGTTGACAACGTGTGGAACGTGGGTGTTTGTCTGGCCCCTTGCAGTGTTGATTGCGGTTGCTTTGTTTTCAAAGAAGGAATAGCTGGTTCTCCAATTTAATGCATCTTTTAATAATGAATTTTTTGACTACATCATCAAAAGCAATTGTTTAGGTTGGTGAGTTTAGGTATACTAAAAAGTCGTCACAATGCTCTATAGGTATCTGAAGATCCATCAACTGCCTAGGGCAAACCTTGTTTAAAGGCTTAAATGTGAAAAGAGCTTTCATATGTTCTTCAGTGATTATTTTTGCATTTTCAAATTGATCGAAAAGCAATTGTCGCGCCATCGGATAATTTTCACCCTAAACAAAATCAAAATTGTCAAGGATTGTTTTTATTTATGAAACCAGTCCATTTCATCGAATCACAAGAAAAGTTCTCCAAAACAAATTCAGGAAGCCTAGGTGCGTGAATGGGAAAGGCAGAATTTATTGACGCTTGAGTGTAAGATTTGATCTTCGACATCTTCAGTTCATCGATTCGCTGTTCGATGTCCGCACCAACAGTCATGTACATCGCCTTTATTTCATTGCCACTGACATAGACGAAGGTTCGATGTAGTTATTTGTGCCTTATGAAATTTCACCACACTTTTGATGTTGTTGATCTGGATGTCGATACAACCCTTTAATCGATAATCACCAGCCATTATTGTTGTATTGTCTTTCTCGAATATTTTAAATTGTGGATATACTTACATGTATGATACCCCACATCTGACACCATAAATGTTGACGCATGTATCATTTGTTATTGTATGTTGTTCGATGCAACACATTTAGTACCTCATGTTTTTTTTTTTTTTTTTTTTTTAGGAGGGGAAATCTTCAAAAGACACGATAAGCGTACTTACCGCCGTGTGGGATTTTTACCCACTAAAACCGCCTCCTCTCGCCGGACCGTTATTCCCCCCGGGACCACCGCAAAGTATTACTTCGGGGGGCGGTCTTAGTATTTCTACTCCCACGTTTCTAGCCGCTTCTAATCGCCTTAGCTCCTTTTGCACCTTAGTTATGGTAGCGCAGCAGCATCCCATATTTGCTGTGATTTCAGCATTTCATCCACTATGTTGTCCGGACCTAAGTTTTTGTTTATGGTAATACATAGGTACATTCTCTCAGTCTCAAATCGCGGACACTCGAATAATACGTGTTCCGGGTTTTCTACTATATTGCACGTTGGACAGAGAGGAGTGTCATCATGCCCAAAGCGATGCAGATAGCTTCGGTACCCACCGTGTCCTGTTAGGAATTGGGTTAAATGGTAATTCATCTCTCCGTGTTTGCGATTCATCCACGGTTTGATATTCGGAATCAATCTGTGTGTCCAACGTCCTTTCGTCGCATTATCCCAACGTTCCTGCCAACTTTGCACGGATTTGGCTCTTTCTGTCGTTTGGATAGCCTGACCGACTGTAGAACTGTGTTTCTTAGCCTCGTATATTCTTTTCGCCTCGTTCGCCATGATATCAATCGGTATCATTCCGGCTATGACGCATGCTGCTTCTTCTGAGGTGGTTCTATATGCACTGATGACCCTAAGGGTGCTTAGCCTATAGACTTGTGCCAGTCGTCTCCTGTTGCATTTTACCTCCAGTGCCTCTGACCAGATCGGAGCCCCGTACAGTAGCACTGAGCTTACCACTCTGGACAGAAGAAGACGTCTACTGCTTCTTGGGCCACCAACATTTGGTAGCATATTGGAGAGCGCCGAGTACACCCTCGATGCTTTTCCGCACGTATAATCTATGTGACTCTTGAAGCTTAATCTGTCATCAAGCATAATTCCCAAATATTTTACCGCTTCTTTGGACTTTATGACGTGGTTCCCAACCTTAAACGATACCGTTTCTCGTTTTTTACGGCTACTAATCAGCACTGCTTCTGTTTTTTGCTCCGCCAGTTCCAGGCCAACGGATTTCAGCCAGTCCCTCACTATTGCAATCGCCTCGTTAGTGATCATCTCAATTTCATCCAGGTGTTTTGCAGACACCACTATCGCGATGTCATCGGCAAACCCTATCACTTCTTGTTCATCTGGGATTCGTAGCTTTAGTACGTTGTTATACATAATGTTCCACAAGATTGGCCCCAGAACGGAACCTTGTGGAACTCCAGCTGTTATGTTGTATTCCATGGGACCATCCTCAGTGTAGTACTCTAACACTCTATCCTCGAAGTAGCTATCTAGTATCTTCAAGAGGTAGGCCGGAACATTCAGCTTTCGTAGGGAATCCATAATATGGGCCCAGTTAGCTGTGTTGAATGCGTTTTTAACTGCGAGTGTGGCAACCGCACAGTACTGTTTAGTTCCTCCTTTCCATCTTTTTCCCTGTAAGGCTCCTTTGGCCTTAGATACCACTGCATTAATGGCAACCAATGTGGATCGTGCCTTGCGAAATCCGAATTGTTGAGACGAGAGACCGCCATCTCCTTCTGTAATCGGGAGCAACCTATTCTGAATAATGCGCTCCAGTATTTTCCCCCCTGTATCGAGCAGACAGATTGGACGATAAGAGGATGGTTCACCTGGTGGTTTTCCTGCTTTTGGCAAGAGTACCAATCTCTGCCTTTTCCATATCCTGGGAAACACTCCTTCCTCTAGGCAGGACTGCGCTATATTGACGAAGAGGTTAGGGTTACTTCGCATAGCCACTTTGAGCGCTTTGTTAGGTACTAGATCTGGACCAGGGGCCTTGTTCACAACCACTTGGCCACACGCGTTCAATGTCTCTTCTACCGTCACTTCCGGTATTTTCTCCATATATTCCTCGTGTGATCGTCCTCTCGATTACCAGGTTTTGGAAGGTGCTGCGGGAAAAGAGTCTTGACGATCTTTTGCAGCATCTCTGGACACCTTTCTTGAGGGGTTCTTTGGCCTTTTATTCTGGACATGACCACCCTGTAAGCGCTGCCCCATGGGCTTGCGTCTGCCGCGTCACACAGTTGTTTGAAACTCTCCATCTTGCTTCTCCTTATTTCATCACGAAGCAGTTTCCTCAGACTTATGTACTCTCGATTTATCTCCTCATATTCGGGGCATCTGGCAGATCTTTGACTTCTTCTTCTGGCCTTGTGACATTTAGCCCTTAGTTCCTTAATGTCCTCGTTCCACCAGTAAGCTGGTTTCCTTCGATGGTTTGCTGTCCTTTTTGGCATATATGCGTCACATGCACTGTAGAGTTGCCTGGCCACGTGGTTGACTTTGTCTTCGGCTGTGCTTGCTGGTATACTAATGTCTTGGACCAATTCCCGAAAAAGTTCTTCGTCCAGAGCATCGGGCACCCAGCCTCTTCTTTTCCAGGTCATTGGCTTCAATTTTGCCTTGCTCTGAGATCCTACTTCAAAAAACACCGCTTGGTGATCACTATGAGTGTATCGTTCACTGACATGCCATTTAATTTCCCTTGCTAATTGACTACTTGTAAAAGTAATGTCGATCACGGATTGGTGACCATTCTTACGAAAGGTGCTGGTGTTGCCTCTGTTCACTAGAATGACGTCCAGTTGGGAAAACGCCTCTAACAATGTGCTGCCTCTAATGTTAGTATATTTGCTACCCCACTCCTCGTGCCCTCTTGCCTCCGCCACAATTTTAGCGAGCATCGCTTCGTACTCTGACAGATGTAGACTTGGAGGGGCATAGCAACTAAAGAAATATATATTATTGATCTTTGCCAGTGCATATCCGTCCTCTTGCCGCACTTTAGCTTCCTGGAAGGGATATTCTCCGCAAACCCATATTGCCGCCTTTCCGGTCCGGTCTGTTATCCATACATTATTTATGGGTATTTTGAATGGTTCCGACATTAAGACCACGTCTAATTTTGTTTCTCTTACAACTTGCCCAAGGAGATCTTGAGCTGCCTCACAGTGGTTAAGATTTATCTGTATTACTTTCATCTGCGGGCTGAGATTTCCCTCCTGTATAGTGGACACCTACTGCTCCCTGCGATATGCCCTTGTTCACCAGTGCAGACCATGCACTTTGGATCCTTCTTGCATGTCCTCGCCATGTGCCCGATTTCGCCGCATCTTCTAGAGAGTTTAGATCTATCGCAGTTGTTGCAGTCTTTTGCGATATGACCAAACTCTAGACACCTATAGCATATTTTTGGTTGAATCAGCTCCCTAACTTTACAAACTACCCAGCCAATCTTTACTTTCCCGGCGTTTAATAGTTTGTATGCTGCTTCCACAGGAAAACTAATTATTGCTATCTGTGTGCCCCCATATGCTTTCCTCAAATTCTTGATAGCAGATTCGTGCAAGTTTTCCAGCCCGAAAGCTTTAAGCGCCTGCTGGATGTCCTTTTTCGTTGTAATTTCATCTAAGTCCCTGCATTCTAGGGTGATTTCCTGCGATAGGGCTCTAACCTTGGCCTGTTCTCCTAACGTAGTTTTCACCAGCTCCCAATAGTCAGAGCTCTTCTTATTGGAGTCTCTATTGAATTCGAGCAGCATTTCGCCACCCCGGGTTCTTCTAATGCGGCCAACATTCTCACCTAGCTCTTTCAGGTTCGGGTCGCACTTCACTTTGCGGAGAATATCGGCGTATGAGACATCTCCTAGTTTTTCAACGATTATAGCGTCCGGTTTCGGTTTCTTGCGCTTTCTTGCGCCTCTACTCTTCTTCTTTCTGGCTGATTTGATGGTTACTTTCATCCATTCTTCCGGATTTGCCCTTCCTTTCCTAAATTTTCGCCCGTGTTTACATCGGGTTCCTTCCTGTTCACCGGGTTTACCATCCTGGTATCATCTCTTTTCTTTTTTTGATCGGGGGTTCGCCCGGACGGATCACTCCCCTTTTCCTTTTCCCTTCTTCTCTTCACTGAGTCCCCACCGGTGCCACTTTGGTTCGATGGAGGCGTCATTATTTTCGGAAGGGTATTTTCCACTAATATTCCTCCTACTTGTGGTTTGAGGATCCAATTGTGAGGTACTTTAACCGCTTCCTTTGCTTGTTGGACGGTGTCCTCAGGTCTGGTACTCACGCATCTGATCTCCATCTCAAGATCGCCAAAAGATGTCCTAATCAGGCGCAGCATCCTTTTTATCTCCTGATGGACGTTGTGCCTATCCTTCACATAAAATTGCAAGCTCTCGATATGCGACTTTAGTTTCTGTAGTCTCTGGTCGATTACATTACCATCGCTCTCGCTCGCTGCCTTCTGCCTTGGTTCGAGATGGAGTGGCGGAAGTGCTGCCACACTAGGCTGACTTTCCTTTACTGGTGACCTCGTCACTCGGTTGCTCCTAAAAAAGGCTTCCGCCTCTGTCGTACGCGTACTTGTAGTATTTAATGCACCAACAGCCAAGTTCTCCACTGCTGGAGCATTGCGATTACTGGATGACGACGGCTGGGAGCCCGACTGCCCACTCCCAAAAACCGCCGGTACTGGGTTTCCTACTCCCTGCCGTTCCTACTCCCACCGTAGTCAATTTTTTTTTCTCCTGATCTGGCATCTTAGATTTTTATTCAGGGATCCGCCCCTAGCATTTTTAGCCTACTGCCAGGACCTTTTTACGCAGCCGCTCCTCCCGGAGAACAGACGCTGACCAGAAAGCCGCCCACTATGGACAGACGCTTCTGGATTCCACTCCCATGTACGAAGCCGCACCTCCTGGTGAACAGACGCTTCTGCAAGTTTTGGTCCACGAGTGGTATATTATTTCCCACTTACCCGCCGGTAAACCAGTGAGAACATCCCCCTATCCGCCACCTGGGGACGCGCCCGATAGGAGACTTGCAACTTTCACGGGTTAGTACCTCATGTACAATTGTCCATTTGTCGTTAACAGTGTATTCGTCGTCAAGATGGTCGATAAATTGGTACAAAAACCTCCATTATTATTATTGAGCTATTTTGAGCAAAATTTGCCAAAATTAAATTTCAGCGTATAGAACTTTATAAAGCCACGTCTTCAAACATTTTATTATTTTTGTAAAACTTTTTGAATTTCATAAAAATTTCAACTTTTCATTCAATTTCAGTATTTGAGTAACATACTAGAATTTCTACAAACTTCAGAGTTAGACCTTCTCACAGATTATGTATGATCTCCAGTTTTGCAATAGCTCCAACTTTAAATTTCCTAAAAATCACCCAATTTTTGAAACTTAAAAGAATAGCGAGCGTGCTGTGATATCTCACTCATATACATTTTGAAAAAAATCAATCAAATGATCCATCATTCTTGAAAGATAGTTCAATCACAAATTTTTCAACTGACTAACCTTGACTGGTTTGGTATTTTTTTAAGTTAAACTTGTCTATAAAAAGCGTGATTACTTGACGGAGTTAAAAATATGTGTTTTCATGAAATGTTAACTATAAAAATCGATTGTAGAGATTGCTTCGATCAAACTGTTTTTATAGCTTTCTTCTATAGTACAACTATCACTGTCTCGACCAACGTTGGGTCAATTAGTTCTCTATGCAAAACTTATGTAGTCCATGGAAGAACTGGTGTAAAATTTAAGCATACTTCCATACTTGTCCTTTCGGAAACTACAGACCCGATTCCCATAATCCGTGCGGACTGGCGGGCGGAATAAGATACCATCCCGTTGGCGATGTACCTATATGTTTGGAGGAGTGAGTCCCTTTCCTTTCAACGCTGCTAGAAAGGCTACTATTGTTAAATCAGGAGAATGGAACACAAGAAGTGATTCTATAGCTTTAGGTAGTATACCCATCAATTTTTCTGATGAACTGGACCATTTTCTTGGATCCTCCTGATATAAGAAGTTCTATATAACCTGGGATTAGGCTCCTAATGCTTCAAATACTATGTCTGCTTTTGTTGTCAAGAGTTCGTCTACGATTAACCAAAATCTGGTGAAACATTTTCTGGTGATCAACCTTGAATACGACTGATTCAATGTAGGACTCACCCAGCTAGGTTTCTAGATTTGTCTGCATTTGGATCCGTACTTCGTATATTGGTTTTGTTTGTTATTAGTTGCTTGTTCGGTCGCTGCTGAACTTAAATGAATTACTTAAAGGTTTACATATTTTTCTGCGATCAACGTTTCTAGTACTCTATGCAAAAGAACTCCGTTGCAGGCCAGGATGATGAATGAAATTTGTTGAGAAGCAGTCCAAATGTTCTAATTGTAATTTAATTTAAATGTAATTATAGAGTTCGAAACTCATCAAGTCGTGACGTTTTGATCACCAATTTATTGGGTGAATTTTTTTTTTCAATCAAAATCGAATTTACCTAAATACTAAAAAATCTGGGTTTAATACCCTTGGTTAGCTCTATACACAAAGCCATAAAATATTTCAAAATCCATAGTGAATTTGGGATCAGGTATAATGTATACAAAAAATTATGTAAATCTCATAAAACATAATTTGGATTTTCCTATCTATCTAAGATATAATGTCCTAATATTTGTTTGGCCTGTATATAAAAAAAAAAAAAAATCCTGGGAAAATCCCAAACCATTTACACATATATACCCTACTTAATTTAAATAAACAACACTTAATGTCCAACTGTACATACATAGAACCATAAATTCATAAAAATAAGATCAAAACCGATACCTATATGTATGTATATGTGCGTACAATGTAACATATAGACATCGAATATTTTAAGATGCTGCCTACATATACGAGTATGTACATATATATATCCGAGTATTTATTTAAATGGACGAACAGCTGTTGAAATATTAAAATGAATTCGAAATTTTATTTTTGTCTTTTTTCTGTACACACACACACAAACACGTAAAGATGAAAATAGAAAATTTTCCTATATACATATAAAGAAAATTCCTTTATTGAATGAAAAAATATTATTTTTAATTAACGCACACACTGAGTGATGGCTATGGTTGTTATTCAATCATCAATCGGTATTAAGAGGTTTTCGATTGAATTTGTTCGATCTATATACATAGGTCATTCAATTCATTGTGGGTATGAATAAATGTACGTACATATGCTATGTGATGGTTAAATACAGATAGTAGGTTCAAATGGGAGTAACAAGTGTTGACAATATAAATTAATACGTTTATATGCTTATCTATCTTTGTATATACATCAAAATCCTGAAATTATCGTACCACCATATGGTGGTTGGTATATAACCTTTAATCAACATACGATACACCCAAAAAATATAAAACATAACAATCAACAACGCAGTCCCCAACTAAGTCCCTAAAAAAAGGATATTTTGTTTTGTTGTTGTTGTCAATTTTAATTTAATTGAAATTGATGGATAAAAAATAGGGCTAGAGGGCACACAATAAAGGCGAGTACAAATATGGTAAACAAACAAAATATGGGTTGGTATATTATAAATAGGAACGATACAAAATAACAACGTGTAGGTTCGATTTATATATTTGATTTTGGAGGATCAATCTGGGAAATTTAATCAAATTTTGCGTATTCTCGCAATGTATTTTGTGTGAACGTAGGAGAACAAAATGCACTAAATATATCTCAATTCAAGCAAAATAGATTATTGTTCCAAACAACCTCCCTTTTATTTAGTTGTCCATCCATGATAGAAAATCGATGGTTCATCAAATAAACTCATAAAACTCACATAACTTATCCATAAAATGCATAAAATAATTGAAATTCGCAAAAAATTGATAAAGTCAACATAATTCGCGTAATTTTTAAAATGCTTCTGAATTTTAAAGCTTCATAAAATTCGTTAAATTGGTAAAGCTTTGTTAAATGTATAAAGCTTTGGAAAACTCATTATAATCAACAAATTCGTGAAATCCTTAAAATTCATAAAATCATAAAAATTATGAAACTCACTCATAAGTGATTCATCTTCAAAAAGTTTATAATACTCTTTTAAAACTCCTTGAATTTATAAAGCTTCGTAAAATATATAAAAATTTGGAAAACTCATTAAATTTGTAAAACTCATGAAATCCATATAATTCATAAAAATGAAGAAACTCATACAACTCACATAACTTATTCATCTCCAAAAGGTGCATAAAGCTTTGGAAAGCTCATTAATTCATAAAAATCAGAAAAACGATGATGCGTAACACTCACATAACCGACCCATTTTCATAAAATGTAAATAGCTTCATAAAATTTATTAAATTCCAAAAATTCGTGAAATGATAAAATCTCGATACTCGTTAAAATCATAAAATTCGTAAAATCGGTTAAATCATGCAACTTATCAAGCTCATATAACTGATTAAAACCCATAAAATTCGTAGAAACCATAAAATTTATTAAGCTTTTGAAAACTCATTAAAGTTTTAAAATTTGTAAAATCATAAAATTGATGCAACCATAAAACTCACATAACTGTTTCATGAAATTCATAAGAATAAATGCACTAAAATTAACATAATTCGTCAAAATTCTTAAACTGATTCTGAATGTAAAATTTAAAAGTTTCATAAAATGTATTAAATTGGTAAAGCTCTGAAAAATTTACTAAATTAAAAATATTCGTGAAATTCGTATAAAAATTATGAAACTCATAAAACTCGCATAACTAGTTAATCTTCCTTAAATGTATAGAGCTTTGGAAAACTCAGTAAATTTTTCAAATCTGTAAAATTCATAAAATTCATGAAAATTATCAAACTCGTACAATTCTCATAACTTATTCATTTTAAAACGGTTTATAAAACTTTGAAAAACGCATTAAATTCATAAAATTTGTAAATAAACATTAAAATGATGAAACTCAAAAAACTCACATTACTGATTCATAAATTCATTAATTATTTCGCAAACAATTCATAAAGTTAACATAATTCGCAAAAAATTTAAGCTTTCAAGCTTTATAAAATTCCTTAAATTTATAAAGCTTCGTAAAATTTATAAAAAAAACTCGTTAAATTCATAAAATTCGTAAAAATCATAAAAAATTAAACTTTTAAAACTCACATATTTATTTTGTCTACATAAAATTTAAAAATGTTTTGAAAAACTCATTTAATTCATGAGAAAATCGGAAATTCATTAATTACATCAAATGAACTCATAAAACTCATATAACTGATTCATAATTTCATTAAATGCATAAAATTATTGGAATTCGTAAAAAAATTAAAAAATTATAAATTGGTAAAGCTTTATTAAATCTATAAAACTTTGGAATGCTCATTAAATTGAGAAAATTCCTGAAATTCGTAAAATTCATAAAATCATAAATTCATATAACTGATTCATCTTCAAAAAATTTATTATGATCTTCTAAAACTCATTGAATTTATAAAACTCGTAAAATTCAAGAGGAAACTCATAAAACTCGCGCAAATGATTCAGTAAATTTACAAAATTTATTAGAATTCATTAAATCCATTGTATGATTGAATTTAGAAAAAAATCGTAAAATTAACATAATTCGTTAGCTTTGGAAATAAGCTTTTATTAAATTCCAAAAACTCGTGAAAATGATAAAATCTTGAAACTCATTGAAATCATAAAATTCGTAAAATCGGTGAAATTTATGAAGTCATGAAACTTGTAACGCTCATATAAATGATTCATCTTCAAAAAAATGTATAAAGCTCTTTTGAAACCCATAAAATTCGTAAAATTATAAAATTTATTAAACTTTGGAAAACCGATTAAATTCACAAAATTCGTAAAATTCAGTAAAATGAAGAAACCCATAAAACTTACATAAATAATTCAACAAATTCATAAAATTTGTTAAAATTTATAAAATTATTAAAATTCCTAAAAAAGTTCACATAATTTGTTAAATTCTTATAATACATCAAGCTTTTAAAAATTCATTAAATTTATGAAGGTTCGAAGAATGTATAAAGCTTTGGAAAACTCATTAAATTAATGAAATTCGTAAAATTGATACTCATAAAACTCACATAACTGATTCATCATATTCATAAGAATAAATGCACCGAAAATTAACGTAATTCGCTAAATTCTTAAACTGATTCTTAATTTAAAATTTAAAAGCTTCATAAAATTAATTAAATTGGTAAAGCTTTGTAAAATTTATAAAGCTCTAAAAAATTCGTGAAATTTGTATAAAAATTATGAAACTCATAAACTCGGATAACTGGTTAATTTTCAATAAATATATAAAGCTTTGGAAAACTCATTAAATTCATCAAATGTGTTAAATTCGTAAAATGATGAAAATCAAATAACTAACTCATCTTCAAAAATTTTAAGCTCTTCTAAAACTCTATGAATTTTTATAAAATTCGTAAATAAATCATCAAATTCTTAATTTATTACAATTGATTGATTCTATAAAATTATTGAAATTCGTAAATTCATAAGCTTCATAGAATTCGGTAAATGCATAAGGCTTCGTAATATTTATGAAACTTTGGAAAACTCATTAAATTAAAAAAACTCGTATAATCCGTATAATTCATGAAAATGATAAAATTCATAAAACTCACATAACTGTAACATTAAATTCATAATATTTATTACAAATCATTAAATTCAAATCATTCGCGAAATTTTTAAAATACTTCAAGCTTTATATAATTCCTTAAATTAATAAAGCTTCGTAAAATTTATAAAACTTTGGAAAACTCATTAAATTCATAAAATTCGTAAAATCCGTTAAATTCGTAAAAACCATAAACAATTAAACTTTTAAAACTCACATAGTTTTTTTGTCTACATAAAATTTAAAAAAGTTTAGAAAAACTCATTTAATTCATAATAAAATCGGAAATTAATTAATTTCATCAAATGAACTCATATTATTGATTCATAAATTCATTAAATGAATAAAATTATTGAAATTCGTAAAAAATTAAAAAATTATGAATTGGTAAAGCTTTATTAAATGTATAAAACCTTAAAAACCTCAGAAAATTCCTAAAATCGGTAAAATTCATAAAATCATAAAAATTATCAAATTCATTTAACTGATTCATCTTCAAAAAATTTATAAAGATCTTCTAAAACTCATTGAATTTATAAAACTCGTAAAATTCAAGAGGAAACTCATAAAACTCGCGTAAATGATTCAGTAAATTTACAAAATTTATTAGAATTCATTAAATCCATGGAATGATTGAAATTCGAATAAAATCGTACAGTTGACATAATTATGAATAAAGTTCATTAAATTTATAAAGCTTTGGAAAACTCAATAAATTCATAAAAATCGGAAAACGCTAACGCGTGACACAAACATAACCGACTCATCTTCATAAAATTTAATTCGCGTGAAGTTTGTCCAAAATTTGTCCTACATTACAAAACCAACAATTAGGACAAATTTAGGACAAATTTCACGCGTCTGTTTAAAAGTTTATCCTAATACTAAATAAATATGTTTGTATTAGTGACAATAATAAACAAAATTCGGATAAACCGATCAATTTAAATTTGGAATTTGTACTAAAGGACAGGGTTGTAAAATGCACGCTTGTCCTGTGTCACTTAACTTTAAGGTTTTGAATTTATACTCAAATTTTTTTGTGTAGACTTACGGCAATATTACATTTTCAATTATTCTTATTGCAAAATTAATACTAGTTTGTGAAAAAATTCATAATAACGAGAGATTTATAAGTTTTACTAATACATTCTCAGATAAAAATGTTAGGACAATTTTAGGACTTCACACTCGTTAAAATTTATTAGATTCAAAAAATTCGTGAAAATGATTAAATCATGAAACTCATTGAAATCATAATATTCGTGAAATCGGTGAAATTTATGAAGTCATGAAAAAACTCATATAACTGATTCATCTTCAAAAAAAATGTATAGAACTTAAAACCTGGCTCCAGTTAAGCATAGGCAACCAACCTTAGAACATTTCTCTTCCATTTTTCTTATTTGATTGGTTGTAGTATTCAACAAAATTTATTAAATCTCTTTGTATATGTGTTTAAGAACAGTTAGTTCTGTCATATACTTAATTAAAAACTATTTACCCAATGTTTTGTTTTGGTGAGTGAAAGGACTGGAAATCATTGGCCCTTCATACTTTCTGCATTGGCCCCTGTTAACCCAGAAATATAGAAAACTATCTATACCTCTTCCAACGAAGAATAAAAAATACCTTTTAACTCTACAAAGTATTATTTAACAAATGTTGTTGTACATTTTAATTCAAAAGCGCCCGTCATATTGGAAAAGATGATCGACCATTTAGTACACTTTACGAAAAGCTGTTTCTTTTTATATTTACTCCAGGCTAAGAATCAACATCGACGGTAGCACTTTGTGGAGAATAACAAATATCTAGGACGTGTAAAGGAACTTTCACCTATTAAGGGTGAAAAATAGGTAGAATTAAAAGGTGTGCTTGTGAGCGAAACTAAACCTTTTTAAGCCAATTTTTTGCGAAGATTTCAATTTGAACGTAGAATATAATGAATACGATCCCTTCGATTTTTATTTGTTTTGTTTCTGTTTATAAAGACGTTTTATGTCAGAGAGATTTTCTTACGGCTTCATAAATCGGACTAATTTCTAAATTTTGGTTTGAAAATCTTAGTATGAAAAGCACAAGAAATTTTATTTAGAGTGAACTGTGGGTCTATTATATCGACGGTGTAAAGGAAAAATGTCGTAACCCACAAAACTCAAATTTTACAAAAGCAACAGTTTACTTTTCCAGATAAAATAGCTTCTGTGGCTTACAACAATTTTAAAACTGATTTAAAACATATTTCAGTCACTTGTGGCTTACGACATTTTACAGGGACGTGCAGATGGTCCCAATCTATCACTTAGTGCAAAAAAATTTTTTTTGAAAAATTGAGGGTTACGACATTTTTCCTTTACACCGTCGATATATCAATTGTGGGTGCTGGGAGTGCCTAGCTACGCTACTGGGTCCAACATTACATTTCAAAAAACATAAGTTTTGTCAAAACTTAATCATAGAGCAGTCTGGCACGTTTAGCGGATAAAGTTCTGGTTACCTGAACGATTTAGTTTTTTAGTAACCCGGTAACTCTTTTGGCCTTCCTGAACTGGAAGTACTAGATTTTATGGCACAGTCATATAGTCAGAGGACCCCGGATTATTATTATTTTTAATGCAAGTAATAATTTGGTCCCCTTGGCTAAGTAAATTCACAAAATCATTCCAGGAATTGTTTAAATTATTGACGTTGTTTAGGTTGTCTCCACAGGGATCGCCATTTACGCGTGATCTATACTATAATGTAAATACCGTAGACAACGTACTCTAGTCGTAGAGAACGTCGATAGTATAGACGATTGATAGAGTGACTTAGGAACTAGTTCTAAACTAAACATTGTCCTGATTTCTTTAGGTTTATTGTATTATACTGGCGGCGGTAATTTTATAATCTCATTCAATGTATTTTAATCTGTTTTCAAAATAGGTTAGGTTTGAAAAGTGCTGACATTTTTTTCACAAATTGAGAAGACAAAATTAGTCAAATTAGTTCACTAGAATTTTGTCCTAAATCCTAACATGAGTTAGTGAGAGTATATCATTTTTTATAAATCCAATAAACCAATAAACCTCCCAAGCTATTTCTTTTGGCATTGGTCTACCAAATATATAAATTTTCAATTCGTCTTGGGAAAGTCCTGGAAAGCTAACACTATAATGACGTATAAACCAAGATGTTATCGAGCAAATAGCACAGTGGTTAAAGCTGTGAATCATTGATTTCGATTAGGCTGATGATGAACACATCTACGACCCTCTGTTGAGAGGACAGAATCGATGGTTCATGTCAGCGCAGGCTGGTATGGAGCTATATACAAGGTGTAGATGGTCACAAATTTGACCTGTGGCCGTGCATCGTCGATTTGGCTAGCAAAAGGCTAAGGTGCCAACTATCCGAAAAATATTTCAAATTTGGAAAATTTAGGGGATTAGGAGGAAATCCTAGGAAGTTAACACAATAATGGTGTATATACCAAGACGTCTTTAAATCTAAGCTATCCGAAAAATACTTTTGTTTTGTCTCTAAGAGGACTAGTTTAGGACAACAAGTTTGGTATGACATCATAATATGTGTCGAATAGATGATTTTTCCGGATTTTCTTGGGATAATTGTAGGAAGCTAACAAGAAAGTGCCGAATATTCCAAGATGCCATTGGGTCTAAGCTACGAGTATTTGAAAAATATTTCAATTTATAGGAAAAAACACGGGATTGGAAGTTTATAAGAATCAAGTTTGATTTTATGATTTTTTCAATTTGTTACCCTAAACCTCCTAATCTTCTTCTTTTTTTAAAACTAAAATAATTTTCCTAGGATTTTCTCAAGAAAATTCGAAAAATCATTTAATATGTGTACAACGTTATTATATGAGGTCATACCAAGCATGGTTGTCCTAAACGTTCTACACCCCTATCTTTTCTAATATTGAACAATACGTTACATCGAGACATTCTGCTTTTACACTTATGCATGTATGAGGTAATGGTTTTAGTTACTTTTTAGGACAGGTTTATGACAAATTTCACATACGTGTCAAATTATTATATGTCAAACTTAACTGAATCGCTAATGTTAGTAACTGATGATTCGCATCCTCTCACATGTAAATAACGAAACTTATAGCATCTTCTTGCAATAACTTTTAAGCCAGCACCCATTATTTTATAGTATTTCGTGATCGATAAATATCTTGAAGTAGCATCTAATTTAGGTAATTCATCCGTTAAGATGAAGGTCCAATATCCGTTATATTCGGACAATCGTATAGATACGCTTAATTCACGAAGAGCAACACCAAAGCTTGCTTGGCAAGTATTTAAGGCCAATAGCAGCAGTCTTCTATTTGTAATTTCAACATGCGAAAATATCGTAAGTTGTTAACGGTTAATTGTCGACGTTGATAAAACATATTGCCAAGTAATCTACGTAATACTCTCCGTGTCGACAATCGCGTAGAATAAATTTAAAAAATTAAAATTGGGCGGATTTTACTCCAGCACTCAATGTCACTAATGGGCCCACGGTGTAATACCCACACATTCACACTAACATTCCCATTCAACCCATTCATTCCATTCACACAAGTACAGTATACCACGTGCGCATTGCATAGCTCCATGTCACTCTGTACAGTGACATGGAAGATGGGTCAGCCCATGGGTTCTACATTCCAACAGAGGGTCATAGATGTTTTCAATTTCATCACCGATCGTAATCGGGAGATGAAAAATCTCTTTTGCATCCCGCCTCTGTTAAAAAAATCAGCAAATAGCCATATGGTCTGCTGTTCATTTAAAACATTGTAAAACACCGACACAATCAGTCGACCAGTCGACGCTAGCAAGAATATTTTAACTCCTGCCGCAATAGTATACAACATAAATATTTTAGGAAACACCGATTTTGAAAGATACAAATGTGTCGGGTGCAGACGTTCGATTTGACTGATTCGCGTGCTTTGGCCTGTGTGCATTTTTCAACTCAAATGATAGGAACTTGAATTATTACCAGTATATAGATCATAGCCGAATTATAATAAACAACAATGGGAAACGATTTTTTGGAGTGATAAGGTTACGTTTTAGGAGTGAATTAATAATAATTGGTCCCAAACAGGGCACAAATTATATTACAATTGAATATTGAAGCCGCAGCAGTTAATTAAAATTTTACAAATAACTCTACTGAGCATACCATACTGTTTCGAAATAATCACATCACCCTATATACGTAACAAAACAAAAATTTGGAAAAATCCCAAAAATATAAAAAGAAAATCATAAAAAAATTTTAAATTTTTTTATCACTATGACAAACGTTCTAAATATTTCCACTATACGAGTACAGATGTATGTGTACCTGCCAAATACATAATACTCGTATATAGAGCGAAATTCCGTAAAAAGGTCATTAAAATGTAATAAATCATATTATAAACTATATTATGAATGAATGAATCACCCTATTATATCGGGAAAACTTTTATTTTATTTTATTACATAAAGCTCCGCAGAGAATAGATAAAAAATGTTTTTCATCTCATTGTTACCACATTGCATATCGCACCATACCACGTAGCGTGTATATGTAGCACCGCCCGCGCGCCTACAACAATTTCCCTTTCACTTTTTTTTTATTTGTTTGTGTGTTTGTGTGTGGGTGTGTGTGCTTTACGTTCGAGCGAATAGAGTACAATGAACGTTATTGATCAGACATGCCAATGTGCGGTTGGGTTTTTCTTTTTATTTTTCTTCGGAATTTCCACTGTGTGTTTTTCTCGTGTTTTCATTCTCTGTGTATACGCCGTTCATCGTCATCATTTTAATATTTTCATCATCATAATTCTGCGTGCATCTTTTTATATTTTCTACTTTTCTTAATCCGGAAAATTTAATTTCGATTGTTGGGAATTTTTTTTTATTTTTAATAATGAATTAGAAAATGGAATATACGTACGAATAAAACCGTGAAAATAGACTGAGGGAAAATATGTATGGTATGCAGTGATTTTTTTTTCTACTTTGCGGCGCGCTATACTATGCATACGGGTTTCTTCAGAGAAACACAAAAAGACGCAATGCGGATATTTTGATGTAGTTTTAATTTAAAAACCATGTTAAGTTAGTTAATAAATTGATCCTACATCAATTTTGGGATTGACGTCAATCATTATAACATGTAAAATTGTTTAAGGAAGTATTCCGTATTCTTTGTTTAACCCGAGGGGTAAAAAACAAAACTACAAAAATTATCCAGCCTAGATAACATTGAAATAATATTTCCCATATTTCTATAAATTTGCTCTAAGCTTACGAGCTTTACAATTAATTCCAATGAATTTACGTTGTGAGTTTTGCTGAAATATCTTATTAAATTCTGTAAAGTTTCGTTACAATACACGACATATAGTGTCGACAATAATACTCGTACTCCCACTATATTCTCACTTTAAAGCAAAAAACATTCCACCAAAAATGCAAATGAATAAATTGATGCACTTCCGTAAGCTTCCATACTCAAGAATGACACTTAGGAGCTTCGGAACTTTTCCGGAAATTTCATGAAATTTTATGAATTTTACAAAATTTATAATATTTTTGAATTCTGGTGAATTTTAAGAGTTCCATCACTTTTTTATTATTTTTGCGAATTTTACGAATTTTCTGAATTTAACGAGTTTTTCAAAGCTTTATTCATTTAACAGAGCTTTACCAATTTTTATGAAGCCTCAAAATTCAGTAAGAATTATGTTAATTTTATTAATTTTAGCAAATTTCAATAATTTTATGCATTTAATGAATTTATGAATCGGTTATATGAGTTTTGCGGGAACTATTTGATGAAATTAATGAATTTCCGCTCATGAATTTTATCCATTTGATGAGTTTTTCAAATCTTTTTTAAATTTTATGAAGACAAAAGAAAATATGTGAGCTTTAAAAGTTTAATATTTTTAGGGTTTTTACGAATTTTACGGATTTTACGAATTTTATGAATTTAATGAGTTTTAAAAAGCTTTATAAATTTAAGAAATTTTATAATGCTTGAAGTATTTTAAAAATTTCGTGAACTTTATGAATTGTAATAAATATTTATCATTTTCATGAATTACACGGAGTTTTTTTTAATTGGTTTTCCAAAGCTTTGTAAATTAAAAAGCAGCTTTATGCATTTAATGAATTTTATGAAGCTTATGAATTTTTTCGAATTTCAATAATTTTATAGAATCAATCAATTGTAATAAATTTTATGAATTTGATGAATTATTTACGAATTTTATAAATTCATTGAGTTTTAGAAAAGCTTTAATTTTGTGAAAATGAATCAGTTTTGTGATTTTCGTCATTTTACACATTTGATGAATTTAATGAGTTTGCAAAAGCTTTATACATTTATTTGATGAGTTTTATGAGATTCAAAATTTTTATACGAATTTCACAAATTTGTTAGAGCTTTATAAATTATATGAACTAATTTTATGAAGCTTTTAAATTTTAAATTCAGAATCAGTTTAAGAATTTAGCGAATTACGTTAATTATTGGTGCATTTATTCTTATGAATATGATGAATCAGTTATGTGAGTTTAATGAGTCATCATTTTTATCAATTTTGCGAATTTTATGAATTTAATGAGTTTTCCAAAGCTTTATAAATTTTACGAAGCTTCATAAATGTAATGAATTTATAGAAATTTGAATGTAATTTGAACAAAAATTTGAATGCTTAATTATTTCTGATTAATTAATGAAATTTCAAATTTGAATAGAATGAAAGTTTAAGCTCAAATTCAAATTAAATTTATAATCAGAATCATAAATTTGTCAAACTCCAACTCAAATTAAAATTGAAAATAATTTGAAAATAATTTCAATGGGATTTAAAGTTTGATTAGATTGGATTTGAGAAGGATATTGTTCATATTCCAATATGAGTTGAATGTAAACCGAACAAATCAGTTAAATTTACAATCTCTACAATCTCTTTTCCAATTATATTCTAATTCTGATCATTTGAATGGTATCAAACGAATCAAGAATGTTAAATTTGAACAGACTCACGATCTTTTCAAATATAAATTGTGTACTTGTGGCATTCTTGATGATGATTGAAATGCAAATAAAATGATTAGAAACGTTGTATAAATTAAAACACAAAATTTTAGTTAAATTTGAAATAAGTGAAAATTTGAATTAAATTTGATTATACATATTTGATAAGTCCAAATATAAAATTAATTTTTTTATCTATTCAAACCAAATTCAAATCAGTTGACAGTCAATTATATAAATGTATTTTGGAGAAATTTGAAAAAGTTTGAATAATATTTGAAACAGAAAAATATTTTCAAACCAGAAATTTAGACTTGAAAATATTTGGATGAAATTAGAAAACTGTTGGATTGGAATATTACAGAATAGCATTATACTGAATCGATTGCGTGCTATTGAAACTTGATTTGTAATTTGATCAAATTAGTAAAATTAATTTCAAACTTAATTTATGTTAAGTTATAAACTTATTAAATTTAAATTAATTGCAAGTGGAATTTGACAGAAGATTTAATCGATTTGATTTCAAATTCAATTGATTTGACTAAAATTTAAAGGTAATTTGAACATAAATTTGAATTTTTTTTTTTTTAAATTTAATCAAATTAAAGAATTACAGTAGTGTAATCTATAATAATTTAATATTGAGTTTGAATAAAATGGCTGTAAAGTTTGATGGTAATTTGACCAAGAAAATTATCCAAATTTTTAATTAAATTTAATTTTTTAACGAATTAATAGAAATTTTAAATTTTAAATAAAATGTAGGGGAACAATCAAGATCTTTTCAAACTAAAATTTTGTCATATTTAAATTAAATTTATGTTGATTTATAATTTGATTGTAATTTGAAAGGAACACAAAATTAAAGTACATAAACATGAATTAATTATTTACCTCAATTAAATCTTTCAAATCCAAGTTAGTATTCAAATCAAAAAGTTAGACTTGAACATTGAATGAAGTTTGATTGTAATTTGATTAAATCCGTAAACTTGTTTGTCAAACGAAATTTATAATTTGTTGTAAAAACGCAAAGTTAAACTAAATGCGAGTGGAATTTACAGAAAATTGAACAGAATTCAATTAGTTGGTTCAATATTTGATTGAAATTTGAAAGTAATTTGAACATGAATTTGAAAGATTAATTATTTTTAATTAATAAAGAAATTTCAATTTTAAATAGAATGTTGGTTTAAGCTCAACTTTAATTTAATCTATAATCAGAAATAAAATCTTTTCAAACTAAAAGCTCCTTTCAAATTATATTCAAATTCTGATCATTTAAATGGTATCAAACGAATTAAGAATTTTCAATTTGAACACAAGCTTTTAAGTTGCAATTCAATTTACTCAAATCAGATTCACGATCTATTCAACTATAAATTTTAAACTCATGCCATTCTTGATGATGATTGAAATGCAAAAAAAATTGTTAAAAAGTTGAATAAGTTAAAACAAAAAATTTTAGTTACATTTGAAATAAGTGAAAATTTGAATTAAATTTGATTATATTTGATAAGTCCAAATATAAAATTAATTTTTTTATCTATTCAAATCAAATTATTTTTCGAGATTAAACTTTAGAATTTACATGCGAACTAGATACAAATGTATTTTGTAGTAAAATGTAAATGTAAAATCCCAATTACCATTCAAATGAAAAATTTAGACTTGAATATATCTGGATGAAATTAAAAAACTGGAATTTATTATTGAATTAGAATATTACAGAATTGCATTATACTGAATCGATTTGGTTCATGTACTAATGAAATTTGATTGTAATTTGATGAAATCAGTAAAATTATTTGTCAAACTAAATTTTACATTTTGTTTTAAAACCGCAAAGTTAAACTAAATGAAGGTAGAATATACAGAAAACAATTTTAGTTGATTCAATATTTGTCTGAAATTTGAAAGTAATTTGAACATAAATTTGAATGCTTAGTTATTATTGATTAATTAATGAAATTTCAAATTTGATTATAATGAAGGTATAAGCTCAAATTCAATTTAATTTATAATCAGAATCAAAATTAATTCAAACTCAAACTCAAAGTAAAATTGAAAATTTTAAATTTGAAAATAATTTCAATGGGATTTAAAGTTTGATTAGAGTGGATTTGAGTAGGATATGGTTCGTATTCAAATAAGAGTTGAATGTACTCTTTTTAAATTATTATTTTGATCGTTTAAATGGAATCAAACGAATTAAGAATTATTGTATCAATTTGAACACATTGAAATAAGTTTTTAAGATGCCAATCAATTTACTCAAATCAGACTCACGAACTATTCAAGCTATATTCAAACATAAATTGTATACTCATGCCATTCTTGATGATGATTGAAATGCAAAAAAAATTGTTAGAAAGTTGAATAAGTTAAAACACAAAATTTTAATTAAATTTGAAATAAGCGAAAATTTGATTTAAATTTGATTATAATTGACAATTTTAATTTATCTATTCAAACCAAATTCAAATTATGTATTTTTCGAGATTAAACTTTGAAATTTACAGTCAATTATATAAATGTATTTTGGAGAAATTTGAAAAAGTTTGAATAATATTTGAAACAGAAAAATATTTTCAAACCAGAAATTCAGACTTGAAAATGTTTGGATGAAATTAGAAAACTGTTGGATTGGAATATTACAGAATAGCATTTTACTGAATCGATTGTGCTATTGAAACTTGATTTGTAATTTGATCAAATTAGTAAAATTGTCAAGTTATAAACACAATAATCACAAGTTTGAATTTTTTTTTAAATTGAATCAAATTCACAGTGGTGTAATCTATAGTAATTTAACATTGAGTTTGAATAAAATGGCAGTAAAGTTTGATTGTAATTTGACCAAGAAAATTATCCAAATTGTAATTTAAATTTAATTTTTTAACGAATTAATGGAATTTTTAAATTTTAAATATAATGAAAGGGAACAATCAAGATCATTTCAAACTAAAATTTTGTAATTTTTAAAATAAACTTATGGTTAATTATTTATCCAAAAATTTATTCGGTTATCAAACTATTTTCCAAACAAACCTTTCAAATCCTAGTAACTATTCAAATCAAAAAGTTAGACTTGAACATTGAATGAAATTTGATTGTAATTTGATCAAATCCGAACAATTATTTGTCAAACTAAATTTATTTTTTGTTTTAAAAACGCAGAGCTAAACTAAGTGCAAGAGGAATTTACAGAAAATTGAACAGAATTCAATTAGTTGGTTCAATATTTGACTGAAATTTGAACGCTTAATTATTTTTAAATAAATTGATTTTCTGCAAAGAGTAAAGGAAATCTATAATTAGAATCAAAATCTTTTTAAACTCAAATTAAAATAAAAAAATTGAAAATATTTAGATGTTCATAATTTTAATGGAATTTAATTCAGTATACTTTCAAATTATTTTCAAACTACAATCAAACTAACTACACAGTAAAATTAAATTAAATTTTTGTTGAATAAAAGTAAAGTTAAATTAAATGGGACTAGCTTTATAACAAAAAAATTGAACAGACTTGATTGTGATTTGAATCGAAACTACTTCAGATTCGATTATTATATTTAAATTTTACTTCGTATAAATAGTTTTGGTTTGGCATTCGCACGAATTTCGTTAGTAAATGATATGTATGGGTGACATCCACCTTTCGTTGTCATTTAATATATTACGTTAGCTAGAAATCCTGCATTGCAGACATTTAGTTAGAAAAGTGTACATATGTACATATATTTGACACATATACAAACGTACATACATTAAAATTGCTACAATAAAAAAATTGTCGTAAAATGTAATTGATCGCTTTACATTTTATGGTACGACATACATAGTAAAACCTAATCACTGTCGTCACAGAGAGCGAACAGTTGAAAAATTTTCCAATCGTCTATAAATTACCCTGTTAATCGAACACGAACTGAGCACAACAACAACAACAACACTATAGCGGCATATAAAAATAACGACAAATTTTTTTTTGCTTCCACCACCTCCACATCATCGTCTTCGTTTTCTTCTTATATACATAATTTTCCTATTCCAAATATAATGTCGTATTTATTTTCCATTTCACAGCAACAATGCGAATGGAAATTATAGAAAATTGTCTTTGTACATCAAAAAAAAAAAAAAATAAATGCTGCTGTTGAATATTTTCTTCTTCGTCTGTATTTCGTCTTATTGTTGCTGTTGTTGTTGGTTTAAGTACGAGTACATATACCTACTCGTATAGTTCAAATACCTAAGACAAAAACTTTTTTTTGTACACATAAACTATACATAGTACATCATTTGGAAAATGAGAATGAAAATACATATCCTCTAACTCTCTCTCTCTCTCTCTCTCGCTCTCGCTCTACACAAATTTGTTGTACATATTATCTTTTCATTCATAATATGATGATGAGGAAAATGAAAATGGTATATAGCAGTGAGCGCAACAACAAAGGAAAATCAATAAAATTTAAGAAGAGAAAATGAAAAGGGAAAATTTAATGCTGTGTACTCGAGATACGTTCATACAGACATACAAACGGTACATGGTAAAATGATTTTCCATTTATTTCGTCTTTGTTTGCGTGTGCGGCGGCCTTTTGTTTGAGCAAAACGGTAATTTTTTTTTCCTTCTTGTCAATTGGATCATCTTCATTAGCTAATTAAGATAATTTATTTATATAATATTGATTTGACTTTGTATACACATCTATACATACATACATCCATAGTTACAAAAAATATGAATTTTCGTGAAAAATAACTTTTCTCGAGTTTTATTTTATTTGTAAAGAGGAGCGGTGCGTGATACTATCTATATATAGGTTATAGCATAGGTACATACATACATTATATACTGAATATAAAATTGACGAAGGTTTTCGGTTTCGCAAACTTAACTGACAAAAAATGGTTGAGGGAAATTATTTATAATTTTGGTTTGAATTTATTTTTTTTATTGGGGTTTGATGAGTCAAATGAGTCAGTGCTCCGACTAGGATATAGGATCAGATATGGGATATGGATGAGTCAAAATATATCTTTGTGAGTGTGTGTGTATATACACATATGTACTAATGTAGCCTGAGTCAATTTGCTGGAAAAACTCAATTAATGATGGGTTTTGGATATGACATAATAAATTATTATATAATCGAGTTGATGCTTAGAGATCTGGAAAACATTTTTATTTATGTTTTTCTAAAAACAAAACAAAAAATACGAATAAAACGAAATTCCTTTATTCAAGACGTGCTCCAAGAATATATATCGTCTAAATTTATGTGTGTTCAAAGATAATATCAAAAAATTTCGTTTTATCCACGTATTGGAATTTGTTTATGGCTTAAATTCGCTTGTGGGCTATGTATAGAGCATATACTTGATCACTTTTCTCAGATCTGCTCTAATTTGGTGCGCGGTTTCATATCTAAACACTCTCAACAGCTTTCAAAATGGTTTATTGTTAAAAAATAGCAGTGCATTGTTCTTGAAAACTATGATAATTAGGAGAAAAACAATCCCAATGAAAGTTATAAAGGAGCGGGAGTGATAATATGGGTGACCTTGGATGACCTTTCTCGACAGTTCTAACAAATTTTGCAATGTTGATTTCCACGTTTCTTGCGTCCAAAAACAGTCAAGATCCGGCACGTCATAATGTCACAAGATTGCTTAAAATGTTGATTTTCTCTGGCTAGCAGTATCAGTTGACCATGGATCATTTACATTTATAGAATTACAGACTAGGCTTTATAGCTATAATTTAAGCTAACCGACCATCGTTCGGACCTAATCGACCATCGTTGACAGTCTATATAGGTTTTACTTCATAAAATTGAGAGATTATAGTTCACTATTAGTCACCATATAATCCCAAATAAATTGTGATTAGTTCATCATGCAGATATGACACAGAAACACAATCTTGAAAAATTCATTAATCGCGCTTATAGCTAAACCCGATAAGTACGTCTCCGATATAACAAAATCACAAATAGATAAAATTTATTAAGCGTATACCTTTGGAATATGTATATACAGGGTCATTGCAAAAAATAATGCATTTTAGAAACCTGAGCAACGTACCCATAATCTAATGCCTCAGAATAAATGTCAGACTATTTGAATCAGTAGAATCTAGGAAGTATAGAAGACATACTTGGTAGATCACAATTTACAACAAAATGTACCTAGTCTCCTGATCGTGTTTTTTTAATTTTAATTTACAAAGTGTGAGCGGCTTAGTACATCTATCGAACACTAGTGACAACTAGTATTTCTGTCTCATCTTGGTCAGTAATTTTTGCGATGGCAAATTATTTTACTTCTCAAAATTTTTATAAATAAATCGATTGCGCCAGTTCGCGGGAGTATTTTGTAAAAGCGTTCATCTAGAGGTGATTTTTTCATTTGTTTCTTTTTGACAAATGACGTATGAATAGTTTCAAACTGTCATCTTATTTTTTTTTATTCAGTGTTGTTTGCCATTTCTTTTAATAGTTATTATGGCCAACCTGCATATACCTCCATTATTTCCTCTGTGGTTACCACTAAAATGGCAACGTCATCTACAATTTCCACACCGTCAAGTACGCGTTGAGCCTTAAGACGTCATCATACATGATACTCCAAAGCAGGGCCCTCAATACTTCCACATTGTCGATCGGCGAAGTGTAAAGGACCGACACGGCTTCCTCCAATCGATTGCAAATGATGCACTCTAATACTTTGCTAGCCGTATCCAACATGCACAATGGTCAGTATGAGAATGAATCTCCTGGGTGATTCTTTGTCTTTGGCAACAGAACCAGCCGTTGTCTCTTCCATCGTTTCGGGAATACTCCTTCTCTCAAACATGAGTTTATACTCCCTCTCTCAAACATGAGGAATATTTGTAATATTGTCAGGTCCAACTGTTGAGTTTCAAAATCGTTGGTATGCACTCATGAGCATCTGTGGATTCCACGGGGACTTTCCCTGTTACACCCATGACAAGGATAAAATTATTTTGCTGTGGGAATAAGGCGGTTACAATTCTGTTTCGTGTCACTGGGCAGGTGGGAGGCGATGCATTTCTGCGCCTATTCATGCGAGGATTTTATAGCGTCTCCCCATGGGTCATGTCCACTTCACTGCACAGCTCTTTCCAGCATTGACGCTTACTTACTTTAATTGCAAGCTTAAACTGGTTTCGACCATCCAAGTATTTTTCGCGGAAGCCAGGATAAGACTATCTACCTCTGGTACGCTAATATTCCCTCCTTCCATGATGGCATTTCCGGCGTAATTGTGAAATTTGCACAGTCCACCAGTATGCTGGTCGACGATCACTATCTAGTTGTCCTTTTACCATTATAGTTTTACAGTATATGCGCGTAAAGTTCATTGACTTTCCATGTAGTGATCAACCGCATCAAACAGCTGCTGAGAAGACATCACCCTTTACGTCCCCATTCTGTTGCCCATGCGTTATAGTCATCACCAATGACATCAGAGTTTCGCAATCGGGCATCAGCGATCAATCGATTCAGGTTGTGCTTAAACTCTTCTATTGTGGTCCTAGATGGTGCATGGCAGCTGAAGATATGCAAACCATCAACTGTCGGTTGTCCGGTTACACCTTTCCATATTTTTGTAAAGCTCGCACATAATGGCAAGACCAACTCTAGCTTTATGCACAGATTGGGCAAATACGTCCTGTGCAACCTATCAATGGTTTAAGTTGAGCTGGAGGAACTTATTAGCCGCTTTGCTTTCATCAATGCCTCCATATACGCCATGCACTGACCATTCCCTGCTATATGATTACGGTTCTTCTTGGTCTGGCAAAGCATACAATTTGCTTCTTCTTTACATTCTTTTACGAATCTTTGTTTCACAAATTCGGCAGACTACCCACCCAATACGTGTCTTGCCTTCCACATTCATCCCTTTAGCTATCGAGCTTGGCACAGCCATCACTGCGGTTTGGGTGCCTCTATAGCCAGCTCTCTGTGGATTTACTACAGTTTATCGGTAGTTCTTTCGCCTCATCAAGGTCTTTAATTTCGACCATAACCTCATCACTTTGTGCTAGCTTTTGAATAGTTGCATATGCATCAAGAGAGTTTTCTAACGCAGTTTGGAATGCAAATTTCTTTGCGTGTATTTCATCCCCTAACTCAAGTAGGAGATCACCTTTTGCTGTCCTACGCATGCGAGTTACCTTTTCAGACAGGATATTCAAATTTGAACCCCTTTTCGTTTTCTTAAGCATCGAGGCATACGTTAAGGATCTTTGTTATCCGAGGTCCTTCAATGTTTTTTCCTATTTTTTTTTTTACCAATAGCCAGTCCGGGACTACTTTAGTGCCGAGCTCGCTAGGTTCATCTGGGTTTTCAGATGAAGTTTTTACTTCTATAGATTTTGGGCTTTTTCCTTTCTTCTTGTCCAGCAATCGAATTTTGTTCAATCAATCTTCTTCCTTTACTGTCGGGTGCCATTTTGACCTGGTTTTCCAACGACTCTTTTGTCTCCTCTTTCTTTTTCGGATTTGAGATGGTTGGCATTATTTGAATCTCACAGCACACAGTTATTTGCTTAGCCAATTTCGCAATTGTCTGCCTTGTCTGATTCTCGTCCTTGTTTCCACACTTCTGTGAGTGTTCGACATACAGATTTTTAATTGGCGTTGCCAGCTCCTTTATTTCATGGTGCACGTTATTCCTTCCTCTAATTTACTCGCATAAGCGATCAATTTTCTTACCCATCCGAGTAAGAGGATCAGGTTCATAAATATCCGATTGTGAAACAGACACTTCATCGTCTACAGACCTTGGACGGAACTTCGAAGGCGATCGAGGAAGCCTACTACTTTTGTGATGGCCTCATTAATGTATTTTCTTCTGGCCCTGCAAGGTTTTCCGTTTCTTCGTCGAAAAAGCTTGCTTCACTCGTAGTTCTATGATCTTCAGTGGTTTCTGGCTCTAATGTAATCACTCTTTGCGCCGTAAATGAGTTTCCATTCTGTCCACGGATGGTATTTTATTTTCCACCCTTCCCGCGACCTGGGGACGCGCCCGATGGGAGATCCTGATACTCCTCCCGGGTTCAAAGATAGTGTAGTTGGCCTTCACTATAGATAATAGAGCAATACAGTTCGATATACTTCTTAATAAATTTAAAACAAAGTTCGCAACAAATTTCCACTGTCTATATAGTCTGCATACATATACATAATATAGAATTTACAATATGGCACGTACTTTTGAATTTTTCATATCGTCTCACCAGTGTTTCTTTAATATAATTCCGAAGAAATCATAGACACATAATTCAATTACGTTCGTCTATATATAACGAAATGGAACGAGACCAATGCAAACTGCATTAAGTAGTGGCAATAACCGCGCGGCAAAATAAATAAAAAATTTATGAAATTATTTTCGTTATGTACTCGTACACAAGAGAGAGTATCTGTTCCAATTTTATAGAAAATTATATGCGGACTTTGTCAATCCACTTGAGAATTATATATGTACGAGTAAGTGTATATATAGAGTTCAAATGTATGTTCACCTTTATGGATTTTTCACAGCACGTATAATCCGTTGTGATGAAAAAATTGTTGATCTGCGGCTAATAATAAGTCACAACAACAACAACAACAAAAACCTGTGATTTGTCACATCGTATATACGTACATATCGTAATCGTAAGTAGCTTGCTAATATTTTCGTGTGTCTATAGACTTAATGTACATGTACATATATATGTGTGTACATTACAAAGAGACAAAATAAAAAATAACTACTGTCTGCAATTACTATTTAAAGTCTAGACTTGTCGTTGCTATATGGCATTGTTATGTACAACAACAAATGTGTGTGTGTGTATGTGTCTGGTTATGTATAAGACAAAAACGTCTTAAAACTATATGTATACGAGAAAATGGTCCGGAAATACTGTGTCACCCTGCATTTGGAGCTAATACACGAATATATTTAATTTAGATTCTAAATTGCAATTCTTATCTAATCACGAAGAAATTTTATTTTTTTTGTTCGCTTTCTTTCACTCAAATCACTTTGTTATGTTAATTAAAGTTTTTTCCCCTCCCTCCGTCGTATTTGTTGGATTGCGTGTACAAAAACAACAACAACAACAAAAAAATTAAATTAAAAATTGGATTTTTTTTTACTATTTTCAGGTGATGCTGTACCACCATCCACGACCCAAAAGAAGAAAGGTTTCTTCAAAAGTTTTTGGAAGAAATCAAAGCACTATTCACTCGAGCAATGAGATCATCGGTTAAGTATTACGACGACGAATAAAATATCACCAATTTTATTACAAAATAATAATAATAATTATGATAATGTTAATGATAATGATAAATATATTAATTTAACAAAAAATATGAATAATAATGATAGTAGTAATGATAATAATAGTTATAGTAACTCGAGTAATTTACGTACGTACATATGATAAACAAATTTATTGAAACAATTTACAGAATTTGTATAAGAGTGAAGCGCGCACGTAATTGAATATTTAAATTAGTTTTGTGCGACATTTTAATGGTGCGTGGGAGGTATTATTGTGTTCCCTTGAGCCACATCTGGGTGAACGATATTTAATTTAATTTTATTTACATAATTCTAGCAAAAACTATATTCATGTGCCTCTTGTAGTAACATCTTTGATTTTATATGTATACGACAACACTATATACACGCACAATACTTTTCAGATGTACTTATATCGCATAATCTATGTCTCGGAGACGATTAGTTTGGTAACACTTTCACTTACATTGAACCTTACAGCTAAACTTTGAAGCTAAACTGGTTGATCCAATGGCAACTTGTTCAATTACATGGCTGTACTGATTGGTTGATGGTTTCACGCTGTTATTATTATTATTCAAATTTGTTGGAACCCACGAGGATTCAATGCCACAAAGGCCCAAGTTTAGACCAAGGCAGAGAGGGCAACTGATCTAAATTTTAAGACTTAGAGTTGAATACCTGACCCAACTGAAAACTGGACAACTGCTCACGAAGTGAAGGCAGTCCTAGCAAATAACATCATGAGCTAAGCACATACGATGTAGATGATCTTTAAAACGGCCATGTCCCAATAGAACCACTACTAAGATTCTTAACTGGTTCTTTTATAAAGATAAATAATTTTTAAAAATTTGTCTACGTTCCACGATAGAACCGAAAACATTCCTTGCCCCAATGCACCTCGCAGGCGATATACTACAGAAAAGGATGTGCCTAAAATAAAGGTGGGTAACTGAGGCAAGGAAAGAATGGATTCCATATAGCAAAAAGTGGAGTCGAGGACATAGACCCAGTTATGACTCTGCAAGCAAGATTTTGTAGACCATTAAGCTTGGCTACGGAAGCCTTTAGGTTAACCACTGGCCACCACACAATAGTTGCGTACGATAGTAGTGGTAGGATCAGCTTCCATGTATAAATGAAAGAAAGCATCCTAGGCTTAAACCCCAGGATTTCCCAAAAGCTATTCTATGAGTATACAAGTTGCAAGTAACATGTTGCAAGTAACTGAGCGGGGAGGTGATTCGAAAATGCTCTCTAATGAATCTATCGACGATTCTTTCCAGAGCTTTAAGAAAAGTTGAGGATAGACTAATAGGCCAAAATGACTTAGGGTTCGTATAATCAACTATAAAACAACGATAAAAACAACTAAACACGTGCAGCCACGTATCAAGCATGCGCTATGGGCCTCGACCTCTAAAGGGCCGCGCAAAACTGTAACTTTACACTTTATTCTAAACGCATCCAGTTTGGCTGCATAGAGCCCCACTTATAATTGTGGATAAGACTCTGTGTACAATCATGCCTATTCCGTAAGTCGTTTCCACTGGAAAAAAATTCCATTGGACAATGCTATTCTGTATCTCGTTTCGTTGGAAAAATAATCATGTAAAATCTTAGACTACTGAACTTAATTTGTAAAATTAAGTTCGCCTTGATTTACAAATTACTTAATAGATTACCACAGGTGGACTCTATTTATTGGTATCTCTCTCTCTTCAGGTATTGAACCGTTTTCTACCAGTAATCTCAGCTTATCCTTTATACTTTTAGTTGCAATCATCGTTATTTTGTGCTAATTTCCTGTGTTGTAATAATCCGCCTAAGTATAAGATCATTTGGCTGTGACTGAATCAGCCAGTTTTATTTGGTTGAGAAGCGTTAAGCTGCTTGTGGCAAAGTCCACCTAGTCTTGTTTGTCGAATATCAAAATTTTGATATTCATTTGGAAATTTCCATCAAATCTAGGCGATATTTTTATGATTGAACTTCTATTTGCCAGTTCTTCAATCTTAACGCAACGGAATTTTATCTTCGAATTTAATTTCGTTGGAATTTTGCTATTCTTTAACTCGATTCCATTGGAATTTTGAGATTTTTAAGAAAAAAATCCGTCAATATATGGTTTGGTTTAACAATATATGACATTATTTGCTTTGGCGACTGGTATCGTCGTTGGGTTGCAAATTTGTATTGCATAAATATGAAAATAAAATAAAAATAAAAGAAATTCCGATATAGCGCAAAACTTATTTAACAGCCACCTGTTAAAATGAGTTTTGTAAAAAAAAAATTGAACGGAGTAAAATAGATGACAAAAATTCAAAAATTCGTCATCTAGCAAATGGTGAACGATGAACCGGTCATTAAACATTGTACATAATACATTTGGAAAACGAAACAACAAAATTACAGAAATTTCCAGTCCAACAAGCAAATTAAACTCCAATGGAATAGAATTTTTCCAGTGGAAATTTTCCATTACATTGTTAATGCGACTGTGAAATTCAAAGCAGAATTGGATATACGGGAGGTACAGTCACAAATTATATTTACTAAAAATTAAACTTAAATCATTCTCATCTCCATCTGCTGTTATGAAGACCAACCATTTTGGGAGGGGCACCAAATTCCGATCTTCATAATTTCGAAAATAAAATTCCAAAGGTTTGAGAAAATTCCGAAATCACAAAATCTCGAGGATAAGAAATCCATAGAGTTCCAAATCTCGAAAGCCTATGAAAGTTTCAAAATTCAGTTGTTAGACAACTGGTGCAGTTTTCCTTCGATTGAAAAATGTATACACACATAAAAATAAATATGATTGTCACCCCCGATCCGTGTTGTCATACTCGTATTATGTTTAAATTTAAGAAAAACATCATTCATACACTTTCAGTACGAATGTTCATTCAAACCAAATCAAATCCTATATCAGAAATCAATAATTTCGAGGAAAGCCCTTAACACATTTAAAAGCCAAACAAAATTGGTTGAATATTCACTGCTGCTTTAAGGCAACTGCTGAGAAAACCCCAAAATTGAATTTTGTACGCTCGAGATTAAATATCATTGGGATTTTCTAACCTTAGGATTATTTTAAATAAAAATATATTATATAGTGACAAAAGATTACACAAAAACATTAAAATGAACAACATTCATTTAAACTCACTTAGGATTATATCCAAATATTAAATAATTCAAACCGACGGATTTGTTTAGAGCTTTTCGGGACGAGAAACACTTCAACGGTTCGAACGTTCTCAGGATCAGTTCAGAGACATCAATCATCTATATGACACGTTCCAGGTAGGAGTTGGTACATGCAAACAGATACGAGACTCTTGCCGATGGCTCTAGATACCAGAAGTGATCGGTGGACACAAACTGCTTTGATTTTCCTCTAATAATCCACGTTGAACAGCAAGGATTACAGAGTAAAATCTCTGTATGATCGGTTTGACTGTATCAACACATCGATTACGTGTGAGAGTAGATTAGTTTTTACTAGGCCGAATTCACAGAAAAATGGAAACTTTTCAATCGTAAGGTTAAATTTTAATTAACATCCAGGTCAGTTAAAATTTTCCCCACTCCGGCCTTTAAAACGCTAACCATATCGCCCTGTCGCTTTTTCCATTACAATTGGGTTGGCCTTCGCTGATAAGAGTATCTGATGTAGAGTTCATTAGAGTACTATACCACCAGCTTATATGGTCGAAAACGGTAATTAGGAAAAGTTGATTGTCGACTGCGATTTAACACAGAATTAACAAAAATGTATGCATTCGCGTTAAGGGTAATAGTACAATTTGAGTTTATTTGATCGGATTCGAAGAGTATTTGCGACAATCATTAAAAGTATGATCTTTGGATGAAACATTACTTCAGAAGGCCAAGGTTTATCCTGACCGACGTTTCTACTCTGAAGTGCTGCCACGTCTGGCTCTCAAACAGATTAAAAATCTGTTTCAACCTAAGCTGAACCTATCAACCAAATTTACTATTCTAGTTGTTCAAATTGTGTCTGAATTTTATTTCAGCTTCAATCAGTCATTTTATGCAAGATCTTTGAAAATAAAAAATAAATTAGAAGGACGCTTGTTAATTAATTTTATTTCTACTGGAATAACAAAATATTTTTCTCTATACTCACTACTTTTAGCCCAAATTTGAATCCCTAGGGATTTTTGAGTATATTTTCAGAATTTAGATACCAAATTAAGGAATATCATCCAAAACTACTCTCAAAAAATTCTAATAGCCTTCGATCAAAATTTGCATAGACAATCTTCAGAATTAAAATTGAGGATTTTACTAATAAATATTTTGAGTTAAAATTCAGAATTTCATCACGTCAATAAAGTTTTACTTCGAAAAATATTGCCAAATTTTGGAAATTTTTTCGAAATTTATCAAATATTAAAATTTAACTAAGTTCAAGAAATCTTAAGAATTTCGTACAATCGAATTTGATGTAAGGATAAAAATCCACGAAAAAATAGTTTAATCAACATTTTGGGTCCAAAGTTGCAAAGTCCGAGTCTAAATTATTACAGTTTTTTTGGAAAAAATATGAGGACGTTTTTAATAATAAAAATATTCCGTTTAGTACGACTGAGATAGTATTCATCTAGATATGGGTCATCATTTTAGATTAAATTCTTTTTATTATACATACACACACACATACACACACCATTAATATGTCGAAAAACTATAAATTGAATTAAAAACAAATTAAAATTAAAACTAAAACCAATTGATCTCATCTCACACATACACACAAAGATAAAGCAATTCACAATTCATTAATAATTCGTTAAATTTGAACTTTTAAACTAACCGCTTTTTGGTATACATACATACATACATATTCACCAATCATCATTCCTTCCATTAATTTCCATTTTTTTTACTATATACTCTAGTTAATATATACGCAATAAAATTAATTAAAATTAAAAAAATTATAAAAATTTATATATTTACTTACGCATTACAACTAAACAAAAACGGGGAAAAAATTAAAAAAAAAAACATTTCTATTAAAAATTAAATGACGACATTATTTTAGACAAACCAAACTAAAACAAAACTGTTCTATTATTATAAATAAAATTAAACACTTTAATTAAATTAATTTAATTACATATTTAAAAATAAAAAAAATTAAAAATAATTCCTATATAACATTCTTTTGTACGATGAAAATAAAAACAAAACAAACAAAAATAAAAATTTATTAATAATTAAATTAAAATACTAATTAAATCTATATACATAAAATATTATTCTAATTATTATCTTCTACTTATACAATTACATATACATAATATATACAAAATAATAATTATTATTATTAAATAAATAGAAATTTTATTTTTTAATTACCAAGACGAAATAAATATATTTAAATTAAAAATGAATTTAAATATCTCCATTTACTATATATATACATACATATACCTAATTAATTAATTAATATTAATTGATTAATGGTAATTGAAAAAAACAAACAAACAGACAGAACGAAACACACAAAAAACATGATAAACGTAATTTTAATTAATTATATTATTGATTATATTAAATTTAAAAAAAAAATTATTAATTGAAAAAAATGGTGAAAAACGATGAGGAAAAAATTTAATTAAAAATAAGTAAAAATAAATTAATTTAAACAAAAAAAAATAATATTTAGAATTGATTTTATTTTTTTGAGAAATCGGTCGTCGGGTGAGTATGTATTAATCAGCGTCCTAATGAAGCAATTTACAACTCTCGATTTATGGAATTAATTAATTTAAACCATAAAAAAACAAACGAAAGAATTTGTGGTTGTCACACCGAATTTTATTTTGCACCATGTTCACGTCCAAGCTTACCAACCATATATGTTTATTTTACATTTTCAAACATGTATAAGGCCTTTTAATGTGAATCTTGTTTCATATTATATTTTCGTAAACCATCGTGACCACCGAACTATATACAAATTTTTAACTGCAAATATTAAATGATAGCACAATGTTTGAAAAAAAAATTAGGGCGTTATTTTTATTTCGTATAATAATGCATTATTACTATATTCACTTAATTAATAATTTTAATATGTTAATCTAAATAATATTTCTTTGTTATTTTAATACTAAATTGGCTAATATAAAATAAAAATAACGCCCTAATTTTTTTTTCATTTTAAATTTTAGTTTTATTTATTTTTTGTTAGTTACGTAAAAATCCATTGTTTTATTCATAAATAGAACCCTATTTAGAGCAGAAAGACGTATTCTACGTTAAAAACAATTCTGGAGCTTTGAAAGCATTAATAAAATTTAATTTGCAAAAATATTATTCCAGGAAATTAACAAAGACCGAAGTCAGGACCACTCGATTCGAAAGGTCGGTAGTGATCAGCACCCACGGGCTAAGTTCCATTCCGCAGTACTGACAAATATGTCAGGAAAATGGAAAGACAATAGTAGCTCACCGAATTCTCGCCTAGAAGAAGCTCAAATCTCGAAAGCATCTAGAATTTAGAAAGATTTATGGAATTTAATTTAAACCATAAAAAATACCAACAGGATAACAAAAGAAATTTATGGATGTTACTCCGAATTTTATTTTGGCACCATTTTCATGTCCAAGTATTTTATTTAAAGCGTTTAAGGAATTTTTAAAAATTATATAAATTTTAAATAGGTAAGCTTGCCACCATACGTTTATTTTAAATTTTCAAACATGTATAAGGGATTTTAATATGAATTTTGTTTTATATTATACTTTCGAAAAACTGTCGTGCCGAACTATAAACAAATTTGTGAAAATTTTTAACCGCAAATATTAATCGAAAGCACAAAGTTTGAAAAAAAAAATTAGGGCGTTTTTTATATTTCATAATATACGAGTACATTTTTTTTTTTTTTAATTTGGCTGGAACCCATTAAGGTTCCGCACTCAATGCCACAAAGGGCCCATGCACAAGGGGCACACCAGTTCTGCATCCTTAGCAAATTGGAGAAGTTTGAACCAAGGCAGAGAGGATAGATGCACAGAAATTGTCCTGGAATTAAACACATGAGACCTAATACAATCGAAAGCGGGGCAGCTGCCGAAGAAGTGTATGCTATCATCATCATCTTCAAGGCATTCATCGTATACGGCATTGCTGGCTAGTCCTATGCGATGGAGATGACCCGTGAAACGGTCATGGCCAGTAAGAATCGATACTATAGTATTCTTAAGTTATCCTTTTTTAATGAAAGTGCGTAATTAGTCAGCTTCGAGTTTTTTGTACCAATGTAAATTTAATTTGTACATGAACGTCAGCCAATTTTTGCCAAATTGTCTGCGATTTCATTACCGTCAATGTCACAATGCGCAGGTACCCACAAGACCGTAACTTTGTTATTATGGCAGAGAATATTCAAAAAATTCTTACAATCCTTCACCAGTTGTGAGTTGGTCAAAGGACTATTTAAGAAGTTGAGGACTGATTTACTGTCAGTACAGAAAATAATATGTTTACCGTTAACCGCAAAATTAATAGCTGTAATGGCACAGGGAGTAACCGCGATTAATTCAGAAGTTCTCAGACTCAGCGATGGGCAGCAGATACCGAAGGCCCTGTTCAGAAAGCGAGCCATCTGAAAATAAAATTGCTATCGATTCAGATATTCGCTTGAGAAACTTTGGTCAGAACCACATATCTCTCGATGGGTAAACCAACTCGAATGATTTGTCAAAGTTAAATTCAGGCAACAGCCTGTCATTAAACATGTCAAATATGAAACCCCGCGGACCAAGATGTGCTAAGAATGAATGACTGTATTAGAGGGGCAAAGATAAAATAGACTCCATAGCTAGAAGCAAAGCCAAAGGCATTGCTCCAGTAACAGCCCTACGTACGATATTTAGCAAACGTTGAGTTTGGCAAGTGACGTCATTGGTAGAACCAGTGATTTGTATAATAAAAAAAGCATTTTGGGTGTCAAGCCGCAAAAGTTACCAAAAGCTCTTCTGCATTGCCAAAAAATTGCTGTGGATTTTTGTAGTTTGTATTCCAGATGATACTTCCAAGAGAGTTTATTATCTAAAATAATACCAACGTGTTTGACGTAGGTTGAGCTATTAATCATACACCCAAAAAGAGATTGCACAGAAAATGCAACAGTATTCCTACGTCTAGTGAATACAACTAAGTTAGTTTTAGAGGGGTTGACATGTAAACCCTTATCAAGGCACCACTGTTCTACAATAAGAAGGGCGTGTTGCGGTAAATCAGATAAGACATACAAATGATTACCAGAAACTGTCAAGGAGATCATCAATAATTAAAAGCCACAACACAGCTGAAAGCACTCCTTCCTTGTAACAACCCCTGGCAACTTTGACAGAAACCGAGCTTTCATAAAAAGTACCCATAAGAACCTCACTATTATACAGTGATCTTTCAATCCGAGTTACAAGTTCATGTAGTGCAGTTTCACAGGATTTGCCAGCCCGGTAAGCATGTTGCATGTTACTGAGCGGAGCAATCTACAACAATCCTTTCTAAAGTTTTGAGAAAGGTTGATGACTTGGGATCGGAATAAAAATAACTCTACTGTTGCTCGAAGATTGTGAAACAAAGCTAAAAGCAATGCCAGCCAGATGCAGTAAATGTTTCGTTATAAGGGGAAATCCATGCTGTAATTCAGAAATACAAATACCATCAGAACCGGCAGATTTATAAGGTGCAAAGGAGAATATACTCCAACGCAAAACCTTATATGATTTATTAATCTGCAAGCTTAATCTGCAACGTTAAAGGTTTCGATAATATTTTCGGAATTTAGAGTGCAACAACCAGGGAAATGAGTATAGAAAGAAATAGTTCACCTACTTCCTTTTAAGAGGAAGTAAGCTCACCATTGGGTAGTCGAAATGAATCGAGTCTACACGTATTATTTCTACTCAAAGTTTTGTTTAGTCTAGCTGCAGCAGGTAGCAGATCTTACGTCTAGGAAGCTGTCCCAGTCAGCCTGAACCTAATACAAAAAGGTTTGTTCCGAGTTTTATGATTAATGATAAGTGGACACGAAATCTCGAATGCAGTTGAAATTGCTTTCGACAGTGTAGAAACCTGCAACTCGATATCCAAAAGGAGGACCACAGTTGAACAAATTTCCTTACGTAATTCAAGTATGGAACCAAGCTCAAGAGAGAATGAATCCCAATCGGTTAACACCCTATAACGGTAAGGTTTAAGCGACGGTCTTTTAATGTTGATATTAAAATAAATACACCCATGATTAGAGGTGAGTCATGTCATTCGTCACTCTCCAGTTTAAAATTAACTCAGTAATGGACATGGATCACAAACTGATGTCAATCGTTTCTCTACTAGCTGACTTAACAAAAGTTGGATGACACCCAACATTGAGAATATCAAGATCCGATGAACTTATATAGTTAAACAGAGCGGAACCCCTGTTGTTAACATTCGCACTTCCCCATAGAGTGTGATGGGCATTAGCATCACAACGCATTAGTAGAGGAATATTTTTCTTCCCACACCATGTTACAAGTTATATAAATTCCTCAGAAGGAGGAGGTGGTTTGGTCCAGTTCACCAGTTCAGTTAAAACAGTCAATAGTAATTCGTGCATCTGTGAGATTAGCCGAGCTACACTCTTCAATGAGAGAAGCGTTAACATTATTTGAGATATAAATGCACGCTCTGGTGTTCGTGGCAGAATTTTTAGAAATAATTCCACCACTAGAGGTGTCTATCCAGAAACAGAACCATCATAAAGATAGGGTTCCTGAATTAAGGATAGATCTGTTGTTGCAAGTTAATCTGTTTTATTAGATGCATAAAGAAGATTCTCCCAAGTACATACTGCAGAGACAATCCGGACCCAGCAATGGAGTCAAAGAACTTCTACCTACCCAAAATCACAGTGGCGCGTTTGTAATCGTAGCAAACTGTAAATGAACCAAGGAATCGATGATAGTTGATCTGAAGATAGATTCATTTTGAGGGTCAGACCCCAAAAATGGCCAAAGAATTTTTGTGTATTTCGAAAAATTAGCAAAAGTCTTTTGTAGTTTATATAATCAAGGTAAAATTTCCAGGAGAGTTTACTATCTAAAATGATGTGCTTGATGTGCTCTGTCCTTGTGATCGCTCTCCCAAAAATAACCGAAACAGACTAACTAGCTCTAGTAATGACAATCAGAGCAGTCTTGTCGTATAAACATATTATGTCGTACAACCTTATTATACACCATATTAAGCGTGTTCTGAGGCAGATCAGATAAGAAGTTCAGATGAATTCATCAATAACCAAGAGCTTCCTTATTTCCAGCACTAGGCCACTTTGATCGCCATCCAGCTCTGTTTCAATTATGCCCGAAATGAGTATAAAATCGATGAATTCAACAATGATCAATATTAAAATTGGCTCAGGCACTCGTGATCGTAGAAAACGAAGAACATATTCTATCGAAAGCTTCCGCAATGTCCAGAAAAGTACCTACTAGAAACTCTTTGTTATTAAGAGATCTTTCGATTCTAGTTACGAGTGCATGCAGAGCAGTTTCGCAGAACCAGCTAACTCCATCCCATATTGCATTTGGGTCGGTATAATTCAAATTGCCCGCTTTATGTATGAAAACTACTCTACAGTATGGTACATTGCTAAAAGTAACGCAGACCTGGAACAGATTGAGCATTTCAGTATACTGATGGCCACTACGTCAGGGCCACTCGATTTAAAAGGTGCCAACGAAAATATATTCCAGTCAAACATCAGTGGTGATCAGCGTCCACGGCCTATACGTTCCATTTCGGAGTACCGACAAATATGTCAGGAAAATGGAAAGACAATAGTAGCTCACCGAATTCTCGCCTATAGAAGAGGTGAGTTTGTTTTTTGAGGAATCGGTAGTCGGGTGAGTATGTACTAATTAACGTATATGACTGTGGACTAATGAAGCAATTTTCAACTCTCGAATGCATCTAGAATTTAGAAAAATTTATGATATTAATTAATTTAAACCATAAAAAAGCCAAACAGGATAACAAATGAAATTAATGGATGACACACAGAATTTTATTTTACACCATTTCCCATTGTTTAAGGAATTTTCAAAAATTATTATAAATTTTAAATAGGTAAGCTTGCCAACCATTTATTCATTTCATTTCAGATGTCACTTTGATGCGAAAAACATGTTCCCAGGTGGTCGGCCTTTAACATATCCTACGCTGACTTTCATTTCGATAAATACTACAACTATATCGGTATGCTTAGCCAGGTTACCCTGTTACCAGCCATCGAGGAGGCGCATACTCGTGTACTATTGTTATAAGCTTTTAAATTTTCGCTTAAGATAAAATCTACTGTACCGCTCAAGACGGTATCACAAAATTTCTTAAAATAGATGAGGTTGTTTGCAGCATTAAAGTAAGTTTACTTGCCGGCCACTCAACTCTTAAGTCAATAATTTGTTGATCTCTAGCTTCTTAAGCCAGTTGACAGTCATAGAACATGTGTTCTATGGCATCTTCACCCTGTCCACATTCACAGGTGCTTCAGTCCGCTAGACTCAGTCAATCCATATAAGGGGCTATTCCTTCATGCCCCGTTAGCATTTGCGTAAACCATACACTTAGAGAACTCTAATCTCGCTTTAATCTTTCACTCTAATCTCGCTTTAATGTTTGACCCAAGAGGTTTGGCTGAATTTGATCGCCTTCTACTATCACGTTTCCGTAGCTCACGTCTTGTCTTTTAATAATTTTGTAGTTGGCATATTTCTCATTTAAGAGTATATCAATAGGAATCGGCCAAGACAGGAACGGCGTGAGTTGACACGATACTTCTTTGGGCAGTAACTAGTGTACGCCGATGGTGACAGTATGAATGACGAATAAGTATCAATGAAGAGACCACAAGGCCTTCATTTATTATTGACAAAGTACGTTGCTTGAGTCCCCAGGCCTTTTTAGCAACTCGTTTGAGCACTATTGACATGTGAAGTTACTCCGTGTCTGTCGTCGCAGTCAACTCCCAGCCATTTAACAGTTTTCACCACCTTAATTCTTTGGCAATATATGAATATTGGAAACCAAAGGTGCTCTCCTATTATCCAGTGAACCTTTAAGTTGAATCATAACGGTCTTTGTAGAGGATAGCTCTATTTTGTAACTTTTGCACCAGTCTACCATACTGTCTATGGCTAATTGCGCTTTTACTTGAATACTTTGTCTTGAATTTCCAGCAAAGACATTATCGTCCGCGAATGCTACTTCTTGGACTTCTAGGTTCATGTTTCCATTGTGAAAATATTCCAATGGTGTGGACCTAGGATGGAATCTTGCGGACATCCTGTATTGACAATATTTTCAAGACTTTATTTACAAGTGTGCCATGACTTGAAATAACAGTGGCTTTTCTTTCAGAAAATTAGTTGTTAATGATGTTATAGAGATTGCATGGGCAATTTAATCTCTTTAGCTCCAGAATTATGCTGGGCCACCACAAGTTGTCGAACGCGCCAGATATATCTAGGAAAACTCAAAGATTGTACTTTTGGTCCGACTCTTTGACCGTATTGATCATTGCGTCCTCTGTGAACCTATTTTCTCTAAAGCCAAACTGTTTGCCACTATAGGTGCCACTCTTTTGAAATATTATTAATTTTTCAAATAATTTACCTAGAACAGGCAACAGCATAAATGGTCGATAAGATTTGGGACCGATTTGACACCTAGCTCCCGTTTTCCTAATGATAACTAATTTACCATTTTTTCAAGCTATGGGAAATACTCCTTTGCTGAGACAAGTATTCATAAAGTTCGTAATACAGGGCTTTATAATAGACCAAGCACGCTGTATCACCGCCACCTCGATATTGTCTAGGCCTGGCGCTTTACCAGCATTCATAGACATGATAGCCAAAGTGGCCCCTTCATCACTGAAGTGGCTCACGTTTGGTACTTTAGTTGGTACTGAGTTACGATCGGCGAGGATTTCTCTTTACCTCTCAGAGGCATTTTACTCAGAGCCGTTGGGTAGTGACTCACGTTTGGTACTTTAGTTGGTATACTGAGTTACGATCGGCGAGAATTTCTCTTTGCCCCTCAGAGGCATTTTCCTCAGAGTCGTCTGATAGTAAGGTATTAAGCAAGCATTTTGTGGTGTCCTCCCAACGGATTTGTTGTTTGTCCACCACCACTCACCAGGGTTATTCATTCGGATAGGTTACTCGTTTTCAATTTACCTGTGCTAAATTTATAGACAAAGCTCCACGATTCAGCATTACCATGTTCTGTGATGAATTCTTCTGTGATGAAAAATTTTTTAACAGACCGCCCGTCATGAGAGTGAGTCCAGTATTCGACTCCCCATTGTGAGAATATGTAAGCTGACCATCTTCGTTGATAACGAATAGGCCATTTCTTGTTATAAATTCTTCAACGAGAACTCTTCTCTAATTTGTGGCCAAAGTTTGGACTTAGCATTGAAGTCCCCAGTAATTATAATGGGATGGTCTTTTGAACCATCCATGATTTTATCAAGCTTATTCACATATTATCCACCGGATCGTCTGAATATTTGAAGTAAATTCTGACAAGATAGAAACTACCTAAGTCAGATCTCACCTCTACACACACACAGTGTGTGTCGCAGTACTGTGAAATTTTAAGAACCTCAAGATTATTGTTGAGAATGCCAATTGCTGCTTTAACATTATCATTGTTTCCAATGGTTATTCTTGAGGACGTCGTCATTTCACTTATACTCAATCGGTTATTGACTTCTTGGAAATCCTTGAGTCCCAAAAATAAAACCAGCTCCAAGATTTCCGAGGTCATCTCCACTGTAGAGCAACGTATAGCCCTGGGACATATGGCCTCCACTTTTAAGCCATCGAGTTTCTTGAAGAGCAACAATTTCCTGCTGATACGACTTTCTGTGATTTAACTTTCCAACGCTCCTGGTTTCCTAAGTGATGGCACATTATACGTGACGATCCTAAATCTCGTGTCCGGATAATTGAGTGGGGGTCCGGGGACATTATATAAACAGATTGTTCTTTATGGATGCAGGTCGTCAGCCCAGCGATCCAACCGTTCGTTCGCTTCCCATGATAAGCAAAAGATAATGTGGTCGTATTCTGGTCAAACATGTTGGTGCAATTTAGTTTCCGAGACATGTATGTGCATCTCAACCACAGAGGGTCACATACGTTGAATTTCACACCAGTCGTTAATACTAAATATTTAAATTTTCAAAATCACAGAAATTAACTTTCAAAAATAAATCATAATACTTTGCTGTAAAAATTATCGATCAGCATCTCTACGCTAACTGTATAGTATACTGGCTGAGTAAGTGAAAAAATACAACAGACAAAACAATATACAAACAAGAAAATATTAAATATTAGTCGAACTTTTAAGCACTCACATAGAAAAACTCACGATAATTGTCTTGCATCAGTGTTAGATTATTTTTCGTGTGTTTTACTATGTGAGTGATTGGCCAGGCCGACTAAAATTTGGTACCAAGGCATTTATCTTATATCCCCATTTGTATAGCAAATCATCACGGAGGCATTCACATCATTCAGATCAAATGTGTTCTTCGGCGCACATACACGTCGTTTGATTGAAAAAAATGTATAATACTTGAAACAGTTTCTATTGTGTATATGGTACTATGTATGTATGTATAGTTGTTTGTTTTAATTTAAAATGTGGGCTTGTTTGTGTAATGTATTTATAATTAATAATCGTATAGTTTTTTTATAATTTTTTTTGTTGTTGCTATTTAGCTCGCTGTAATGTGATATGCCTACGAGAGTACAATAGATCACTTGTACTTGTAATTTATGTTTGTTTTGCCGTATTACGTTCATGGCTAATTTCTATTGTTTTATAATATAGATGTTAGTAATTGGAACTAGGAAGGTCAATTTATATATTAACTGTAGTGCGCGGTTAGCTTAGAAGTTATGTTCCATCCCAATCTAGTGACTTTCATCCGAGGAAAAACAAAAATTAATTCTAACAACACGAGCGTAAAAAATCCATCCCAGAACTTTTAAAAATTATATTGATCAACCCTTCGTGATTAGGCCTTCCAAGGGTTCAGGATTCCTAAGTGACTACACATTCCACGTGCCGGTCTTAAATCTCGTGTTCGGGTACTTTTTCTGCGATATTCATTTTCCCTTTTGTTGACATTAGAAACAAATTCTTTTTTTACGGATACGGGTCAGCCCACCAAACCAATTCAAATATATATTAACAATACCCGTATATTTATCATTCAGACGTGTTTGTTGTCATGGCGATTTGTACACCACAAGTTTAAAAAAATAGATCGGTGTTTTTGTAAATTTAATTTCCAAATTTTGAAGTTTTCAAAAATCAATACGAAATCTAATTTGACGTGTACAATTCGGAATTTTAACTCGGTTTTGTAAAACTACAAATTTTCGAAAATTATCAAAATTCACAATACTTTTTAAATTTCATAATTAAATTTTAAATTTCGGAGAGACTTGGGCCTTCCCAAAAATAAACATTTTCGACATGTTGGATGAATATGGTATATCATGATTTTTGGTAGAAATATGTTGGAGAACTCTTTATTTAATACTGGCCCCAGGGCCCGAGGTATAATAATAATCCATAATACGGCACTGGTCAGATGGTATACGGTGGAAAGATTCAATGGGACATAAACAACATGATTACCGGATTTTAAAGAGGAAGTGAGTAAAACCGAAAGTGGTGCTTTTAGAACGATTAGCACTCTATAGGGGAGGTAATTTAAAGTAGAGAGTAGTGTTACGAATGCGATGACATCTATATGTATAGAAACTACATATGTCGTACGTATAGAATTTTTTCGTGGTCAACATTTGGATATATAAATACAAGAAAAAGTTAAATATAAATATACAGTCACCTTCCAGTGATCGAGCCTAACGATTTACCAAGGCGGAAACATCTTAATTCATATGTCAATATATGGCACCGGCAAGAGGAGTGTTCTGCGGTACAGTGATTAAGAACAACTGCATTTTATGATATACATTTATATACAATTAGATATACATAGTTATGATGTTATCGAAAACTATATATAAGTTTGTAAAACAGTTTCTAAGTGCGGAAGACCGCATTACACAAAATAAAAATAATTTTTAAGATAGGTGTGACTGACCCACATCGTACATAGTTACATACATATCGATATTCCTATTTCCAATATGATATCGTGACAAACAGTAATATGTGTATAGTGTATAAATAGTTGTGTCCTTTTCTTTTTGCCACTATAGTTTTGACCAAAAATTTTATAGTTTTCGTGGCATGGGTTTATATGGATTTTTTTGCAGTCCTAGGTAACAAGAATAAAACAGTATTTTGTATATCCACGAACACAAACTATTTACAAAAGCTCCAAAACTATTCTATATAGATTGTGGCCATGTCTGCGCCTATTTTTAGAATCAATAATTAATTATTGTAAATGGATCGTTGACGAGGCGGTTGACGGATATTCTAATCAATTCCATTCATTTACCAATATCATGATGTTGTTTTCGTTTTACGAAAAACGGGAGGAGGGTGTCTAGAAAATCAATCAAATTTTCTATAACATTTCACAAACAGGTTGAATGAAAATTGAATTTATCGCAAATATCTTCGTTATGGCTTTTATTATGCGTGCGTGCGGTGTATACAAATATATGAAAATGAAACCATTAACAATTTTCTATAAATTTATTGTATAGGCCATGAACTGGCGTTTGATAATCGCGAAATTGAATATTTGTTGATTTTATAATTTCGTTATTGTTGAGACAACAAATTGTTGATAAATTATGGCGATGATGGACGATGTATAATGCTTTGAACATACTTGTATACTCAAATAAATTTGACAAATTGTGAAGATCTATGTGGTAGTCAAGATTCGTAAAAAATATACCTTACTGGCCTGATATCGTGATTGATGTTCTCGTATATATAAAGTTATAGCGGTCCGTAACTATACCACGTTTTAAGTTCCCCCTCCTCCCCTTACTAATCGAACAATCCTGAACTTCCCAAGAAGCGTTAAATATTCCTGACGTCGATCCGTCAGGTCATCCAGATGGTGAGTTCCCATAAGTTTCAAGTGCAAAGACAACTGCAAAGCAGGTGTGGTACTGTTTCCTCCTCACAGTACGCATGTTAAGATTTCGACAACTCGTCCAACTTGACTAAGCCTCTTATATGCGCTACTATTTGCCTTTCTAATGATTTTAATACAGAGGATAATCTTATAGGATCAAGGTTTTTTGGGATTGCAATGAGAACTTTTTCCCGCGGTAGGTATACTTTTACTTCAGTCCATTTTCTACGAATGGGACAAAATGCTAGGCTTCCTTTGAAGATAAGTTCAAGCCAGCGGAGTGTTAAGTCAATAGTCTGCTGGACATCTGCTTAGATTGATTTATTGCCTACGGGAATTTTATTTCAGATCTTCAAAGCTACTACCAAGCACCTAGAGAAGTGCGTTTCTGATAGTAGCTCCAGAGATTCCCCACTACACGAAGTCCATGATCCATCCGGTCGGTGGCGATAACTCAGAACGATTACTCCTGTATTATACTACAGTAGAGCCTTCAGGCTTTTGTTTTGAAACTTCTTAGTGCTTACTTGTATGTTTTAAAGACTTCCTTATAGCACTCCCAATTTGTGTTAGCCTTTTTGAACAGTCTTCTGGATTTCAAACGAATACTTTACAGTTATTTCGACCCCCAAGCACCTAAAGCATCAAATAGTTTAGTTTACTAAAATATCAAGCTCCTGTGTTGATGCAGGGGAATTTGGAACCGGTAATGAGTTACTAAAAATGATGCTAAACGTATCCCAGTTCCTTTTCTTCCTATTTTGGAAAATGGGTTTAATAGTAGGATTTTTAACCATGCCATACTGGAGATAGCAATGGTGATAAAAGGAATGCTCTTCGGATGCGTTTCAATTCAATACCCTATCCTTAATCAAATCTGACACCAACGTGAGGTCTAGCACTTCTGGTCTGTTTTTAATAATAAATATTGGCTTACGCTCGATATTACATGTAATCCACACATACACTACTTAGAATAAAATCAAGGAGTAACTCACCTCGCCAGTTGAAACTTGTACTTCCCCAGATTGAGTGATGTGCATTAGAATCACTACCCATGATGACTCCGACTTTCCGTTTCATTATTACGCGTCCTAACTTACCGGGTGGTATACTTACCTCTTCTATGATAAGTATTGGGCCATCCATCTAAATGCTAGCCACCACTACATCAGAGAATGCCGGAACGAATCTTACCTTCATTTTTACGAGTAATACTTTATAGTTCGAGTTCTAAGTCCTGTAACCCAGTCACCCAAGGTTCCTGAACCAGAAAGATATCAATAGCTTCAGCTTCCCTTTTAAGCAGAATAACATCCGAGGCTGCCTTACAGTGGGTGGAGATTACTACAGAACTTTAGCATTAAAAAATACTCCGCTCCACCACGATTATGTCGAACTCACTTTAGGTCCACAGAGAATTTCCTCCATGGTAATCACCTCTAGGTTGGATTCGGGCCAAACTTCGCCTAGGCTTTCTACCACCTACTTATAGAGTATAACCTATTTGGTTGGCACAGCTAGTTAATTTACCACACACCAGTGCAACCCTCCACCCCGGCAGGGTGGAACAGGTCCATGGATTTTCCCTCATAATTTTAAGGTAGGTGGTGGTTAAGGGTTATTTCGGCTCTCGGATCTCTGTCCATCTTTTGTTCCAACGGAATGTTCTTTATCTTGGTTAACATACGCCAAGCTCTCTTCCTAGTCTGGTAATTAGACCTATACGAGCCAGCATTGGTGCCTTTTCCCTTTGAGTTAGACGAGCTAGCCCATGTCCCCATTTTAAGACCGTCGGACTCTGGCTTGTTTTCAGAATTTTTGTTCATGGCTGATCCGCAGTACACAGATAAAGCTGGATAAGTCGCAGGGCGCCAGGTATCTGGATACTCCGTGAGAGACTGACCTTGGTTTTAGACACTGGCCACTTATCGGCATGATACGGTTGACACTGTAACTTGGCCTAATTGCTTAGCGCAGTGTTTTTGGTTAAATCCATCACATAACATAGTATGCTAGTTGCTCGATGGTCACCAAGAGGAGGATAAAACAAGGTCCAAGCCAGACAAATCGCCACCTAAAGATTAACAGACTACTGTCTCAATTTTTTAATTGAGTTGTTTACAAAATTTTTAGAGTGACCATATCAGATTCTGGGATGATTTTCAAAATCCTGGGATGAATTTTTAGTTTTTTCTGGATGAGCGGATTGACATCTTGTGGTAGTTCTGCAAATCCGAAAGTACGAAATTATCTGAACTTATCTATAATTTAATGATTTTTGTGCTGCACCTATATAAATGTCTAATCAATATTATATCCGCAGAAATTAAATTTGGCGACATATAGATTAATACAACAAATCAAAGGTTAAAATTAACTTGTGTACAAAATCACTGCTAAACAATTTATCGATTCGTTTATTATCTCTATACTGTTGACCACATCGCAATTACCAATTACTTGTATCAAAATTTAGTATTTTGATAAGCCGCTCGAGTTCAAATCGTTTTCTATAAATCTATAAATTCGCGGAATTCTTATGCCACGACTTATCATTACACTCAAGGGTTTCGCACATATAATTTGCAGGTGTATAAAGGTATTATACCAGCTACCGGTTTGATTTTTAATCAGTACAACTTTCATCGCTGTCGCTGTAAATATTTCCCGATCGTATACCATTAAAATGTTTCTACTTGTGCATTACCGTTTTTGAGAACGTGTGCACGTTACACATCTCGGCGTTTAATATTTCACAGAAAATATTCAAAATACCCATATTTTGGATACTTTCGTGATACACCTGTCCAAATAGTACGCCACCTTGTATTCGTTCAGTATACACATACAGATTTAGTGGCCCGATTTACGCAACCGATAAGATAATTGATGTGTTCATCGCAACTGATGATGAATTTGATTTGGATGCGCTACAAAAAATGGAATAATGTACAAAGTTATGCGATTATTACCCGTGTTGTTGATGCCAAATAAAGTGTGCTCAACACCGTACCAGCTCAAACCACAGCCGAGCAGTTTCCGACCTCGATCACGAACGGTTCGATCCAAATCGATTTTTACCAATCGATGATGTTCACGAATGTGTGTTGGCATGCGATTTGGATTGGGACAAATAATGGCGGCCGTAAATTCATAATGCAAGATAACGCACTGTTTGATCCTATTTGTGTTGAAGTTTGAGAAACGCTTGTAATTTTATAAATGCTTAGTAAATTATCGATTTTTATTTGTTCGCCTAACCTAGTATTGATATCCTTGAATCCATATAGGCAATGGAAAATCCTAAACATATGGACATAATGTATATATGTACATAAGACAAATTAAGGAAAATCCAATTAGATTTTACTGCTCCTAATTAAAAAGCAATGGTAGATGCCAAAGGATATTGGCAAAATGCCACAAAACCAATTACAAAAACTGTCTCACTGTGGATAAATTTTGAAACGGATTACGGTATTTGTAGGAAAGAACGAAATCTGTCTTTTTCGAAATCACATGATGCGGTTGATCGATCGTGACAGTAGCATTGAAATTCAATCAAGTTTAATAAAATTCATATACATACATACATTCAAAATTAATTTAAGAATTTAAGTCAACAATCTAGAAATGTTTACGAGTGGTTTTGACACAAATCTGACATAGTTCTACAAATTTTGATTGAATTAAAATATTCTTATTCTTTGTGCGCTATCTAAAAATTAAATTACGTATATTTAACATATTACGGGGAGTGGGAAAACTAAAAATTAGTTGAACTTAATTTTATGACAAGTTTTTGTATGCGAGCAAATCGATTAATATTCATAGAATTAAAATTGATCCGTTTAGGATCGAAGAGTGTCTAAGGAGGATCTTAGGATCTAATAAAATCGTGAACAATCAATTTATGTCAATTGGTAAATTATCGAAATGTTGAGCATTCCAATGTTCTGAGTCACGGCTCACCACACAAGCTCATCCTCGGAGTTCCGTAGGAATAGGGTTATAAAAAGCCATTGTTACTAAAAATCATACAGCGGTGGTTCTTGATTTAATCCGGATTAACCTAAACGTTTTTATTACAGCCTGATTCACAGAGAATATCTTAATCTGTGCACGACAATTTTAAAGAGAAGCTTCTGTTATATAAATAATATTATGTAAAAAGCAATTTAAAGCACTTTGTGATGGCCTGTTAAAATTTCATATTGGAGTATTCTCAAATATATCTGTGGATGTGATTTATAATTATAATAAAAATAAACAGTTTTAAAGGCCATTACTGGCCCTTTACTGAGTCAACCATCCGGCTCCAACGGTTTCGATACTGGGCTTGGTCTTCAAACTGTCTTAGATCTCCACATTGTACCCAGCTAAGTATGTACCATCTACTTCATGTTTTTGGCCGTAAATCACCCGCTTGACTCTTCTCTCAAATCTAAGGAGCCATCTCTTGCACTCATTCATCAGGGCCTGATCAACGCTTTGTAAAGCTTTAGCTTCACGGCACTTGACAGGTGTTTAGAATATAGCAGTGGCCTGAGAGGATACAAATCACGAGTACCAGCTGCTGGGGGGTTGGGTTCTTTTTTAACAGAAGCTGAGTTGAACCAATAATGACCCAACATTAATATCGTTTGAAACTTAACTGAACTTCATAGTGCCAGGTGCAACATTTAATTCGATGACATTCCAAGCAGTGTATTTCGAAGAAGTTAAAAATCTTACAAGCTATTCCTCCTTATGTTCTTAAAACTTATAAAACTTCCGTTCCAGTCAATGATGCTTGATGCGATTTTCTAGGCGGGGCTCTATATTGACCATCGACCGTACAAGTTTTAAGTTTAAGTCAATACATGAATAACGTCCAAATAAAAAATTTCCCTATACAAACTGAAAGTATAACAAATAGGTCTAGCTGAGGTTAAGTCTCGATTAGTGCTAAAAATAAATTTAATTTAATTTCTTACAAATTAATTCAATTCAATTGTTCCACCCTTTACGTAGGCGTTGTCTATGTTGTTGACGTTATCCACGGGTTGTCGACACGTCAATGTAGAAAATAATAAAAGACGCGTAAACGCCCATCCATGATCGGAGTGCATTTACAAAACGAATTGCTTTTGGACACTTTCAATTCGCTTGGAGTGACTGCGTTACGATGGTGGCCATACCGTAGATGCGTATTCTAATGTAGACCGAACAAAGGAGGCATACAATGCTGTTAGACTAAGTTAGGCTAGACAAGCCTAACATAATATATGCCTTTTGGATAATAACGTTAATGTTTCTAGTAAGGCTAGCGTCGAACGAAAACGTTACACCTAGTCGGACATGAACTCAACTCTGACAACCGCTTTCTTGTATAAACTTGTCTTACACTTGCTCACGTTCAGACCCAATCGGTTGTTAATTGACCAACTACAATACCAATTTAAGTCTCCCTGGAGCTTCATGCATGCGTTTATATTACTGACTTGGGCGAAAATTTTCAGATCGTCGGCAAAAAACGATCAGTTCGCAAACTGAATGCAGTCAACGATACCATTGATAATTGACTTGAAATATGATTGCCTTGAGGTATGCCGGAAGACGCGCGAAAATAACTGGAAAGAAAAATCAAAAATTATTTCGGATTTACGGCGGTCGGAAATATAGGAATACAACCAATCAAAGGGAATGAACAGACCGATCAAATTCAACAAAAGCTATAGCAAAGTCTGTGTAAACAACGTCGAGTTGCTGTCTGGAGTTTAGACTGTTAAATAAATTATAGGAAAATGAAGGAGAACTTTGTGAACCATGGATCAAAAGAGCTTGGGTATGACGGAGAGAATCGCGATCCCCCAATAATTACACACCTCGTTTTTTCTACCTGCCTTAAAAATCTCGTCTCCACAATTCCTGACCAAAATCGATGGCATTCCGTCGTTACCAGCAGCTCTGTGGACGTCAAGCTGGAGCATGCAATCTTTAACTTCTTATTCTTTAGGACTAGTTGTCAGTTCCCACGGCATTTCAAAAATTTTGAATATAGCACGTAGAAAGTTTATTTTTTTTTTATCTAATTATAGACATAAATAGACATTGCCTGCATGCAGTGAAAAAATTATTTGTTGCTTAGTTAGAACGTCTTCAAATATTTAAATTTTGTAAAACATACTATTTTGCGCTCGAAAATATCTGGTCAGCTTAAATTAGTAGGCGCCCTTTATCCTGATTCCATACAATTTTTTTGTCTCTAACAGGCGAGAACTTCATAAATTTACAACCGCCTGAGAATTATTAACTTTCTGCACCAAAAAAAATGTGTGGTAGTGAAAAACACTTACCTATGCCTTATGTAAATTTTAAATATGTATATAACTCCAACTATGCTACTAATAGTAAAATATGGTGATATACGAGTATAAAATAGACAAAATCCTAAGCTTCTAATTTAATTACTGACTATAAAAATAATTTCGAACCCATAACGACGTAATTTTCATCAGAAAATAATTTTCCAATTATGGATATACACATAAATAACACCTATATATAAATTTGGCCTAGTTGTTAGATGATTATAAAGAACATCCTACTCACCTTTCCACACCTACCGTATACAAAATATTCCAATAAATTTGGTCCTGATGATAATAATTTAAAAAAAGGTAAATGTTTCTAAAAATGTTGGGTAACCTCATTACTCATTAGCACACACAATGTAAAAAAAAATCTGTGTATATAGTGTATATAGGAAATAATAGTTTCCATGGCATCATTTTCCCCCCACGTTCATATACATCAATAATTATGATAATTTTCAATTGAGAGACATTTAACATTCCTTTCGTAAAATAAAACATTCAAATAATTAATTTTTTTTTTTGGTAATTTATTTTCATTTTTTTTTTTTTTGTTTAAAAGCTACAAATTTTCTTTGTCTTATTTTTATAATTTCAAAAAATAAAAAAAAATTAGAAATAATTTTTCGTTCATCTTAAAAATAATATAAATAAAATACAATACACAAGTCTCCTCTCCTTATTTTAAATCTTTAATTTTAATAAATTTGTTTTTATTTCGTTTCATTAATACACAAGAAAAGCTTTTACAGCTTTTTTAATTAAAATTTTTTTTTCTCTTATACGTGAATACGTACATAATCAAAATGTATTTGTTGTTTGTATTTATTTGTTTTAATGGCACAACGCATTAATCTTTTTGCGTACTTTCGTTTCAATATGCGTGGAAAATGGGAAGAGAACAAAATATTGTTAAAAACGAAATGCTCTAAAATTATATTTAATGCAATGGGGAGTTAATGTTTTTCGGTATAAGGAAGCGCTAGAAAAAATTAGAGACCGTATTTTGTTTGTTGTTTGTTTTTTCAAAAACAAGTCTCAAATGTAAATAGAAATTATTATATGTACTTAAGTCCGTGTTGGTGGTTGGTGAGAATATTTATAGCATTGGGAAACTCAGTCGAAATTTAAATTGAAAAATAAAGGAAATGAGAATGAATTACATAGTATAGTTAATTTTTGATTTTCTCAGTTGAATTGGTATTCTTGGAATATTTCCAACAGTAATGATTTATTGAAGAAATTTAATCTTGGGACTTGTTTTTTGCCATATCCTTTTAACTCGGGAGTAAATTTGTAACAAAAACCCTTTAAGGGTCTATATTAATGATATTTTTAGGTTTTTCAATCCGCTTAGTATGAAACTATGAAACAAGCTGTGGATACAAATAATTAGCAAATCGCAGCAGAAGTCAATATAAACAGAAGTCAAATTGGTTAAGACGGGTGGGATCTGGGTCTGAAGATTATTTTAGAAGTCATTTCTATAATTCTTATAATGGAAATGTATCATATTAGGATTTATACATAAAACCAAATTCATGATAATATCAGTAATCCTCCCATCTCGAACTTTATTTTCTTAATAATCTTTTATTTTTGCGTGCGTATCCTTTCGAATTAATAATTCAAATAACATGAAATTGAAATTGTACATGTCTTTAGTTTGCCCATACCTCTTTCTAAATTAAGGAAATTGTGAAGAAAGTTGCAGATCGTCAGGCTTGTCAAAATCCTGCTATTGTTCAATGATGGCATTAAAATTTGTATCTAAATTTTTGTAAACGTATACATAAAATCTTCAACTACAATTATTTATACCAATTCGAATGGATGAGTGAAATTATTTTTATCGACTTGGAAAAGACCAAAATTTAAATTCCGGTGTATACCTGCGCGCTCAATGTTTGACTAACAAATCTTTATTAATAATAAAAATACAATATAAATAATAAATTATATGAAATAATACATTTTGAATATTAATTTGGCGATCTAGGCGCGAAATATATAATTTATTTTGTAAATTTTTAATTTATATTTTTATGTAAAAAAATCTCATTTTTATTTCATTTTCCTTATTTTTAAAAATAATTAAATATATATATTAAATACATATATATTTTATATAATATATTATAAATATATACATATATATTATAAATATATATACATATATGTATATGTATATATATACATATATATTTATTTTATTTTGCCAGTATCAAATTATTTATTATTTTATTAATAAAATTACTATTTGTTATTTATTTTTATAAAGAGCAAGCATATTTTTTTTTTATTTATTGTTATTTATATATTCATTTTATATAATTTTGTATACATATATTTTAGAAAAAAATAATTAAATTATACAATTAAATTCGCCGATTGTATCGATTGATTAGATTTGGGCGTAAAATAAGCACAGTGGCGATTCAAAAGAATTTCGTCCAACATACACATACACTTTAAATTATTTACATAATTACAGTCAATGTTTTATGTTTCAATCGATCTACTAATCGTTTTAAATAAAAATAAATAAAACAAACATTTTTTAATCTGTACCTTGAAAACGATATTGACATCCCATCTGCATCATCACGCTCAAATTCTGCTATATATTCTACATAATGTAACTTTATACTATATATAATCAGAGTGTAATTGGTGAAATGGAATTATCACAGCCTATTTATCGTAAAATGCAAAAATCTCGTGTCGGTCTGAGCAGTGATTCTGTGCGTGGGGAGGAGGGATGAATAAAATTACGTACGTACAGATTTAAATACCGAAAAAGAAATGTATATAAAAATATGCAAAGCAAATATGTTTAAATAAAATATTTACAAAACCAAAAATAAAATAAAATTTTAAAATAATTTCTTTTTTTTTAAAAATATATAATTTTTGTCTTATTTATATCCTTCCTTATAATTTTTTATTTTATCAATCATAATTTTTCTTATTAATTAAATTTTTGTATTTTGTTCTCTTTACCTTTTAAAAATTACATAAAATCATAATAAAAAACTATTTATTAATTATATTATTTTATATTTTAATTATTAATATTATTTTGTATTATAATTATTTATTTAATTAATTGTGTTAATTTCGTGAACTCTCGTCGCGGGATGAGATTTTTTTTTTAATTTTTATTTTATAAGAAATAAATTTAATTTTAAGAATACATAATTTATTGTTTTTCACGAAAATCACGACCAGTGACGTTGAGTATCAAATATATAAAGTTATTAACATTACCAGAACATGATTATACTAAAATTTGTGATTCTTTAATTTCTATTGCTATTCAAGGTTTGACATACTACAGAAATATTCGATTAAATTATAGATAAATTGAAATAAATGTTTTGACCGAATCGAGTTTATTGAAAATGAATTTCGCTATGTTTAAATCACTGCTATTTATTATACGAATGTTTACATAAACTGTTTTTTACAATTTACTTTAGTATCATACATGGTCATACCATAATATTATCACTACCTACGATTGAAGCGAAATAACTGGAAAAAAATATTAAATTATGTTTCGATACATGAAATAAACAATTACCAGAATGCATATTACTGATATACCGGCACAATTTCAGAATTAATAATTAAATCACTGGTCGCGAATGTATTGTTTATTAATGCAATCGGATCTATGTATTTACAATAATAGATTTTTATTAGGTTAAAAGTAAATTGAAATGTAATAAAGTTAAAAATATTAAAAAGTTAATTTCGAAAAAATAAAACAAAATTTCGACCTACCTTTTTCATACACATCCTGCCCCACACAAAAAAAAATATCCACATTTTCTCTTTTAATTTTACTCCCCGCCCCATCTTCAAATGAGAAAATAATAAAAAGAACTGATCCACAAAACAAAAATCAAATTAAATTTTGTATTGAAGAATAAAAATCTATTACTGTGTCCTTCCGATGTTATATTATTTATGTACAACAAAATAAAAATTACGGTTTTTCATTTAATTTTTTTTTTTTTTTAATTTATTGTTTTTCCATTTTTTAATCAAAAAAAAAAAGTTTTTCTTTTTAAATAATACAAAAAAATACACTCCTTACTTACGTTTGTTTTTTTATTATTATTTTTTTTTTGTTTTCATTTTTTTTTTTTTAAATTACATATTATAATTATTATTATTTTATTATTAATTAATAACAAAAAAAAGTAGGATTACTTATTTTATAATTAAAAATTAATTAATTAATTAAAAAAAAATCCATTTTTTTATTATATTGTTGATGTATTTTTTAAAATTTTCACGGTATATATATATTATTCCTCAAAAAATATTTATGTTGTAGTGTAATTTTCCCACTTTTCCAAATCAAGATAGTCAGAAAAAAAATTATATATATATATAAGTATATTATAATATAATTTTATAGATACGATAGATAAAAAATTAAATAATAATTATTATAGTAATAATTAAAAAAAATAACACACAATTTTTTAATTAATCAATTAATAAAAAAAAAGAAATTGTTCATTTTTTGTTGTTTTTATTTATTTTTTAAGTTTTTAAATAAAGTTTTTATTTTATCTTTCTCTCGCTGTTTTTGAAAAAAAAAAAAATTAAATACGATCTCGGAAAATTTGTTGTTATATTGTTGTGTTGTTGTTGTTGTTTGCATATTCGTTTTTTATAATTTTTTTTTTAATTATTAATTAATTTTATTTCTTATACAATAAAAATCGAAATTAAACATGTTTTACAAGCATACAAAGACCTGGAAATATAAATAAAAAGGATACGTTAGTTACCGTTATTTTATTAGAACTGCGCGTGTGATAATGAAGTCGCATGTCAACTTGAGACACCACTAGAAACTAAGTCCTGCGATCTATTATAGAAACTGAGCGGATTTAAATGCGAATACATAATCTAAAAAAAAATTCAAACCTCGTTTATATAACCGAATTCCGGTAATTTTTACGGAATTGGAAATAGAAAATGTAAATAATTTGACGATAGGTATTCGGTATATTTTGTCTCAATTATGAATCAAAAGTCAACCAAAAAAACCACTATCACTAGAAAATATTCATAAACTCCATATTTTATTTAAATTATTGGAAAAGGTCCTCTATTATAATAACTTGCCATATCCAGAACGATATCTTTCGTCTTTGTGAGATTACTCCACCAATTATTAAGGGCATCCCAAAATTGTTAAAATTCAAAAGTTAAAAATTAATTTGCACCTTCACACAGTAGTGAATCAATTATTCTTATTCTTAGGCTGCGGACCAATCCACGGATAAATCAATTACTAAGGTAAAAGTCGATTTTTAGTATTTTTATTTTATTGAAATACGTGATTTTGTTTATTTTCAGCTTACTTAATCCGTAGATCATTAAAAAATTAACAACCTAAACCTTAAATATTTACTTTTGTGTACTCGCTTTACCCTACTTTTTGATAGGGTAAATGAATTTACCGAAAAGTCGACTTTTACCCGTGAATTGGTCCGCAGCCTTAGAATAATTAAATAAATTCTAATGTATTTTTTTAAATTCAAATAAAAATTTCTAATACAGGTCTAATAAATGTTGTTCATGTTGATCGAGATGGATTTATCTCCAAAAAGGGTTTGAAATTGCAATTGGGTTCTCTTTTGAAATCAAATAAAAATGTTATTGTTGTCATTGTGACTACGTATGAAATCACCATATATTCTCATTTAAAATCCAATTTTATTTTAATACCATCGAACGGTTAAGTAAGACCGGCTTAAGTTCTATTACTGCTTTGGTTTTACTGATTATATATAAATTTGACCACATAAAAATAAATACATAAATCTTGATAGTAAGTTATACAAAACAAACCGACCGAATCTATGAATCAACAAAAAATTTCGCACATAATTTTATGTACCAAGCTCTTTATGATAACAAAGTTTGAAAAAAAATATTCTAAAATTCGTGATCGATTACGGTTGGTAAAAAGGTTTAACGATGTTTAAGGAATATCCTCAACTAGAAAATAAAATAAAATTTGATAGATCTCACAAGATTGTGCAAGATATGAGAGGCTACTAGTTAAATCGAAAATAAAATGTTGGTAAAAATAAAAAATTATCTGGGTGTGGCTGCTAATAATTTGATGCCCAAGAAAAGACAACTATTATATCAAATATCGTATGATTCGGATAATTAATTTTATCAGTTGATATAATAAAGCACAGAAACATAAATGTTATTTTCTATATAATCCAGACTACACAACCTAATTATATAATGCAGCAAATTTATTGGGTTCGTTACAAAGACAATCAGTCATAATATTGTATTTTCCATATGTACAATTTCTAATCTTATCTTTGTTAAAACTCTATAGATAACATGCGGCAACATTTTTTTTCAAATACAATAATAATAATCAAACAACAAAAACAAATTAATTACACACATACCTTAGTATCCACACGTCATAAGATAATCACCAAGTTTTTCAACAATAGATGCGGCCTGTTGTGGTTGGACCGGTTCTTCATATACCGATACTATCATAGCTATAAATATATAAAACAAAAGAAATACGTAATTAGTAGTAGGTTTTGTGTAAGATATTTAATTATTATATTACCTTGTTGTGTCTTAAAACAGTGGATACCAACTTTACCAAGTTTAGCACGAATAACACGATCGGTACCTGATAAATAGATATATCTTTGACCGGCTAATGTGACACCACCACTTGTTAAAATCTCAGCTTTATCAAAACCTTGCACCAATTTGGCAAGTTCTTCTTTTGTAACCTGCAAATAGAATAAAATTAAAATAAACAAACGGTTTTAATTATTTCTTTCAAGTTTTCATACACAAAATAAAGGCGTCATCAGCATAAAAAATAAAATTAGTATTTTGTAATTTCTGTCTATTTTTATAATATTACCCCGTGTGCTTATTTATTGTCGACAAACCATAAATAATTTTCGAAATTTTTCGTTGTGGAATTTTATTTTATTAATTATACACAACATTGCCAATTTTTCACGCCTTCACTATACATGAAAAAGCAAAATATGCATAGATGTACTTTCAGCCTTATATGTATCATGTATATATGCATTTTCATTTTCATTTAAGTTTAAATTAAATAAAATTTTCATTCGATTAATCATGAATACAGTGTATATTACACGGACAAATGAATCGAATGAAAGTAATTAACTAACATTCTCTGTTCTCTCGTTACACAATGAAACCAAAAATAATGTTCAAAAAAGGGGTCCCGATCCCATTGAACTATATTATATCTCTATCCTCTGACTCGTATACTTTTGGGGTTAAAATTTTCGTTATACTGCCAAAAAATGTACTTACGTTTATAATATTGAATCAGCAATTTATTTATAAAAAAAATATATATTTTTATTAAATTTTATATAAAATAGGCGAAGGTTGTCTATTATACCATAATAAGACTACGCTAAAACATTGTTATATAAACGGCATTCACCTATCCAAATAGAGGTATCATCTAGTCGAAATTAAATTGAAAATTTTTCTAAAAATTAAATTTTGTATACAATTTCGAAATTAATAAATTTCAAGGATCATTCGTCATGACCATAGACAACATATTATACCATATACACTACACACTGGTAGCAAACAATTTTATGGATTTTTTTTTTAAATAACGTGTTTTTCTACTTATGTGCGCGAAGATATAAAACTTTCTTTTAATGTCAGTGTATTTCGCGATGTATTTAATTTTAATAATGTGGTGTGCTACTTTTTACATAATCCCAATGACGTCACGCAACTAGAATATTCTACCAATTGTGACACATCAATTCCACCCCATCATGATGATGTCACACACCATACATGATTTTCATACACAAATTACAACATTTCTCGTTATTAAATCCGTCACTGTTATGATAATCTCTTTCTCGATACAATTTATAAATAGAATATTGAAAAAATATGATATCCAGCTGAGTTTACTTTGTTGAAATATATATAAACTATAAATAAAATGTATATATACTTATATACATCTTAATCTGTTCATATTTAAATTACATACATATATTTATGTGATATGTCTGTTATCCTTTCATTATTTTCAAGACACATAACTTTAAAACAAACCAACAAAAAAAATGTCATTAACATTTGGGCTCTTCCGTCGACGTCTTACATTTATATGTACAAAGTTTATACTGTATCACGCTCATTTGATTGAAACCATATGTTACACATTTCAATGTTAATTTTATTTATATGACGTCATTTTGGTCATAGATAGTTAAACCGGCGAAACGTTATAATAATGAGTGTGCGTACTCTTGCATAAAATTTATGTTATTTTCATTAATAATTTTGCGAAAGTTATTTTTCTACATTACATATAGAGTTGGGTGATAAGGAAAAATAAAATACATAAAATAATGATATCATGTGTACGCGCGGACCGATTTTGTATATTTATATGAAATGAGTATAGTGGACACCACAGTGGGGGCATACATAATATACATATAATATATGTACATACAAAACATTTAATCATGATGATTAGTATGTTAAATTTACGTTAGAAAAAAAATTCTATTACGATGAATCATAATTAATTTGTATTTTATATACATATACACACATATTCAAATGAACGATGTAAGATGTGTATAAATACATATTACTTTTGTCACAGACAAATGGCGAAATGACGGTTATTAGATATCGTTGAATTCGTAATGAGTAATTTAAAACGAATTTTTAAGTGTAAACCTTTATATGGATAATAAATTGATGCAAAACGCATTGGAAAATAATTTCCCTAGTTTGGATGATAATTTAACAATTCAATCGATCGAACTTGCCAAATTAGGCGATGAAAACAAGCGTGACGCGGTTTAGTGCCAATTCTGAATGTTCAGTTGAAATCTTTCTAAAAGCCTGAATATGTGCCAAATTTGCATCGAGTAATTAATATCTCATTGAAATTTGTCGCATCTAGATATGTTGTTAATCGATTGCCAATACTAAAGGTAAGGCTTTCTGAAATTTTCGTACAATAGAAATTATAATTAAAGATTATTCATTTGTAAGTTATATCAAAAACATTGAAATGGCAAAATTTGATTAGATTAACTAAACAAATAGTTGATTCACTTTATTGGTATGTATTTTATACGAATTGGACATGATTAATCGATTTTTTTCGAACAAAGTTTAAAATTTTTAATTTTAACAAATAAAATTAAAAGAGATTTAAATTAGAACCTTTGATAGAAATTGCAATTATAATGGATCTATAACTCTAAAATCGAATTCAACAATTCGATTCAATTACAAGTGAGGTTCAGATTATAAATTAGCCGACAAAATTGCAATTTTTCGAATATCATTATCTAAAATGAATTTTAATAAAATGGAATGGAAAATCACGTAAAACTATAACTAAATAATTATAGGCTGGACATGGAATTTAGAACACAACATTTGAAATTTAATATGACATTATAAAGCTACAAAAGAAAATCAACAATTAAATTTAAAGGAAATGTAATATTAAGATAAGAAAGAATTTAAAACATTTGATATATGTATTTGACCCAAGCCTTTAAGTTCAAAATATAATTAGTAATTACATATTTTAAAAGGAAACCTCAATTGTAACAAAGGCTACGCAAAAATATCTTACGATTGTATCATATTTGAGCTTACTAGAAATTAAAATATCAATTTAATTACATAATCTAAAGAAAATTCTTCCCAAAATCTTCTAAACTAAGGAATCCTATACTCGTGCTTAACATTTGGTACAGCATTTGAGTTAAATATGAATGTAATTAAACTTTGAATAGACCCAAATTTACTCGAATTATGTTTCTAGAAATATACATAAATATATTATATTCACATTTCAGCTGGACAAATTTTATTTAAAATGAATTTAAAAAATTTAATGTAATTACTATTGTATTTGTACTATTGTAAACATCAAATAAAATTTGAAATTAATTATATTTAAGTGACTTTAGTTTAATTTACATCTATAAGCTAAACCAAAAAAATTGCATTGACATTGAGTGGCATACATTTAGGACTAAAACTAGCGAAAAATAGTGTATCAATACTGTAACAACAATACATAACTTTAGTTAAATTTTATTCCAGATGTAATTGACAATTAATAGGGAAAACTTCAATAATCACAGCATCGATGAGGATTTCTGATTAGATTTAATCACAGTGATTTGTGGAAGTTACATTCATATTTAACCCGAGCCCTTTGCACATACAATTTAACCCTTGAGCCTTTGGTTCGGTTCCTAAAACTTAGTTAAGTACATACGGAAATTACTCAAAACAGAAGACTGGGAATTGTAAGAAAAGAAAAACCAAATCCGCAACGCTATTTGATTAAATATTTTTAGAGAAATATTCTTAAATTGCAATGCCTTTGTTCACAAAAACATTTAATTTGCATGAGATCGCATGAAATATTTAGATTAAAATTTGATTAGATGGTTTCACACTGAAGTTTGATTCATTATAAGCAATTATTAATTCAAGAAGCCATATTAGCGAAATGAATTAAACCAAGGCACATAAAATCCAAAAAATCAAGTAAATGTATAAACAATGACAGATGAATAAAGACATACTTGAATTAGACTTTCACAAAATCGTACAATAAGGCCGAAGCTAAAATTAATTATGTATATTACCTTATACTTGGAAAATATTTGACTTTTCGACAAAGTTTGGCTTCACAAATTTACATTATGCTTATAAAATTTGACCCATATATAAATTTTACAACAAAACAATTGCACTTATTCACCAGTTCTTCACAACTTAAATTTTTTTATACACGCGTAACCACACGAAATAATGGGAAACCAAACACTATTAAAAATAAACAAAATTATGCAAGTCATATGTAAATCTGAAGTAATATATATATACATATTTCGAATATTAGTCCGATTTATTCTTGCAGATTGAGGATAATCCTAGTGGGTCGCACACATATTTCAAGACGTATCCAGAGTTCGATGCTCTATTATATATCCATACAATATATTGTATTCTATTGCATGTGGTGAATAATCCTCATGAGTCACACATATTTATGTAAATAACCGATAATTCGCGTATAGATCGAAATAAATAAATCATTTAGCTAAACATATAAAATAAAGTAAGAAAACATCACCGGAAATTATCGTAGGTCAAAGGTGTACACATAATAAATAGAAAGGAAATCATAAATTTGATCTAGACAATGACATTCAAGTGATATCGAGAAAAAAATGGTGCAATCACCGGCAAGGACAATATAGCGCAAGATGTAGGGAGCGGTTACTTTATTTATTTTAATCAATAAACACGTGAATGTATACATTTACAATACGAAATTACAGACCCACCCAATGATTAAAAAATAAAAATGTAACCGCTAATTTCGTTTTTTTTTATGTAAGTTATAAACCACCCATTCCAAATAATATACTTCCGGTTATGCCAATGACCTTAATCACATCTTACTTTGATTTTAGCAAATATTAAAATTATATATCCTTTTAGAAAAATTTAGATAAAATTTCGCAAAAACAATAATGAATCATACGAATATATATAAAAATGATATCTAATTTTGTGGTAATTTGGTCTTTTATATATATAATACATATATTAAAACCACGTCTGCAAGAATTTTTTTTTTATCGCAGTCAGTCCTAAATGATATACGAAAAACTCGTTATTAAAAAGTAATAAAATACAAAAACAAATTTATTTTAATGAGATAAATACATAAAAATTCGAATGTCTCGAAATAAATTGCATACGTAAGAAAGAGATAAATATGCAGTTATATATTGTGTATATAAATCACAAAGATGACGCCATTTTGAAAAAGCCGGCAAAGATTTTATTTTATTAATTTTTTAAATTAAATATATAAAATTTATTAACGATTCGATTAAATTATATTTAATTAAAAGTTATTACTTCCGATTCGATTTATAATTTATATTGCTTTATTGTATTTATACTGATTTTTTTTATTAATTGTGTCTAATTGCCGCATTACCACCAATGACATTTTTTTTTTTGTATTCATCGTACACAATTTCCTCTTTGTACACCCGTCGTCTATCATGTACCAACTGTATATAAATATATATATGTACATATAAATAAATATTTATGTACGTAGAAAAATAGTAAAATGATTGTTTGTTAGTTTATCTCCGGTACAAAAACTACACCGAATCCAAAAAGGATAATGAAATGGAAAAAAATATGTACAACGTGGTGGTCACACCCTTGAACTTGTCGATAATTTTTTTGTTTTGTTTTTGATAAATCGAACAATGAAACATTCAACCATATTTAAAAATTCACACACAACTTTTAGGGTAACGTTGAAGAAATGTACAGTGACAATTTTATCCACCGGTCCATAAAAGGCGATGACTTTTTCGCCTTGTTGGATAACAGACAATATAAAAACCAAACCGTAAATTAATTTTTTGAGTACAGTGTAAAATTGATGAAAGTTACCTCAAATCCTTCTGATTTCGCCCATAGGTTACCGTCGTGTCCTGCGATCGCAGCTTTGGACACACAACGTGAGGCCAAGAGCTGATTGTCAACATAATCCTGCCAGCTCATTTTATTATATTTGATTTATGTTTTAATTTAAAGATTACTAAAATAATTCACTTTTTGTTGTTTCAAACAAAATTTTAACTTTTCGCAAAAAAATATTTTTTTTTATTTTTTTTGCGTGTCACTCACGATAATCCGGTTTTAAGAATTTAAAAACAAAAACGATTTTCTCTTCACTAATTTTTTTTATTTGAAATATACTGTGCGATTTTCTTTGCAAAATACGGTTTTTTTAACCTTAAGCGTTTCAGGTCTTTTAATAAAATAAAACCTTCGACTAACTCAAACAAATTTTTTTTTTTTAGAAAAATTTCTTTTTTCTCTCTACTTATTTTTTTGTTTTAATGGCACACGGGGTGAGTTAACACAAACGAATGAATGGCGGCTGTATTTTAGCTTTTCAACACAACAGCAACAAGCCAAGAAAATAAATTGAGTGACGAATTTATACGAAAGTGATTTTTTTGGTTATTCGATCGAACGGATGTGGGATGTGGCCTTAATTTGCGCATGATCGGCGGTGGGTGACATCTGTACATAGACATTTTAAACTTAATTTGAGCTATATTTCATTTTGGTCGATGTGTGCTTAGTTTTATAGGGCTATGAACTATTACGAATAAAATAGTTCGTAGGTTGTACCACAGTGTGGTGCTGCTATAAAAATAGGTGGTAACCGAAATTAAAATGATTCTCTTGATCTTTGAAATAATTTTGTAATCAGCTGTTAATATTATCACATAGTTCCTATATTGTAATAATTATGCATAGCAGAAGTGTCAGAAAGCCGACTCAGTAAGATGAATTTAACATTTATGATTGTTAAAAAGTAATTTGAGCATACATTGGAATTTGTAGGCAAGCTTGTATAGTGGCAATAAAATTAATTATAACATTATGGGTTATTTGGACTACTCAACGAAACTTCTGAATCGCTACAAGAGCGGCCAAAGAATTCTAAAGCCTAAATTTTTTTTTAAGAAGTGTACTTTGAATCGATTTTAGTAAATTAGTGTTTCACTATTGAGATTATTAATAACTACATTTTGGTTTGTATCTGTAAAAACAGATATTCTATTATTACCAGTAAATAACAGCACAGTCAACAATTTCGACAGTATCGCCGCTTTTTAGATATTTGTTAAATTTATATTTAATCAATTTGAAAATCTGAGTCAACATTTTGTTGAATTTTGAACAAAACGGCTCTTGGAATTCGAATGGATTAATAAACTCGTGTAATATATTTGAGCAAACTAAAGGTAATTTGTATCAAACTAAAATAAATTAGTCGAGAATTAAATAGAACGAAATACTTAAATGCTCTTGCTCACTCACTGTTGGATTTATATAAAGGTCAAAAGACCAATTGTACTCGTTTTCACCTTCCCTATTATTTTACAATTTAGTGGCTTCTCTTATCTAGAGGGAGAGGATGTTGTTCAAGAATATACTTCAACGAATTGCATTATAATGTGATTTTAACATTAACTGACCACACCAATATAAAACCGCAAGACTTTTTAAAATACCTGTCGTGTCATTCAAAAACCTTGGCGCCACAACCAAATTAATACCAAATATGTTATTATTCTAAAAACGAGCTTTAACCAAAATACTAAACTAACATATCATGCGTATTAATAACACAATACAAAGATTAGATAAAACAAAAAATTCTTAAAAGTATTAAAGAAAGTAAACCGTTTTAAACCGTAAACTTCCTTATTTGGTTTGCATCCAAACTATTTGCTCAATATTTTAATATATTAAAAATTAATTCAAATAATTTTTTATTATAGTGAAATGTATTATTTTTAAATGATCTTTTACATTGGTTTTGTTTTGCATTTTTTTTATATTTATAATTCTTTTATTATTATTATATAGTTTATTAATAAATAAACACCACTCCAAGACCACAATATAATATTTTATATATATGTATGTAATTAAAAAAAAAATTTTATCAAAAAAATTATTTATTTTATTCATCTTTGTTGTTGTTTAAAATAAAAGAAAATAATAATTAAATAAAACAAATTAAAGTATAGTTTATTTAATTAATTAATAATATTTAGTGTAATAATAATAATAATAAAGATAGAAAATACAAAAGAAAAAATTATTTTATTGTTTTCCCTTTTTAAGATTGATTAGTTTTTTAATCTAGTTTTTAATTAATCGTAATTAATTAAAAGAATTGGTTTAAAAGTAAAAATAGCAAAAAACTTTAAAGCGCACTTTTCTTTAAATGCATTAATCATATTGAAAAATCAAGTTTATAAACAATAAAAAAGGAAAATATTTTAGTTTTTCTTTTACGATTATGGAAATTGTTTTCAAGTTTTTTTTTATTAATTTCACCCACTTTACAATAAATTGTTTATATTTAATAATTATGTTTAGTAATGAAGTTTCGTAATTAAATAGGAAGTTTTTAATTTTTTATTTTGTTTATTTCTTAATTAAAAAAAAAAAATATTTTCAAGTAAAATTATAAAATAAAAACTTCCTATTTACACATTAAATTAAATAAAATAAAAATGGGTTTTGTTGATTTTTTTGTTTTTAATAATTTTTATTTATTTATTCTTGATGTTTATTTAAACCTTTAAGATGTTATATTTTATATGTTCTTTTAGCTGGTTCTTTCTTATACAATTCAAGGTTTTTAGAGTAAATCAGCTACGTTCACAGGCATCTCTTGAATAGTTGTGTTATAGAATTTTTCTATGTCCTGGAGGGTACGTTTATCTTCATCTGTTACAAAATTGATCGCAACTCCTTTACGACCAAATCGTCCACCACGTCCAATTCGATGAATATAATTTTCTCGATTAGATGGCAAATCATAGTTAATAACTAAGGAAACTTGTTGTACATCAATACCACGAGCAAGCAAATCAGTAGTGATCAATACACGAGACGAACCGGAACGGAACTGTTTCATGATAATTTCACGTTCGCGTTGCTCCATGTCGCCGTGCATAGCAGATACAGTGAAATTATTCTGAGTCATTTCGCTTGTTAATTGATCTACCTTGCGCCTTGTGTTACAGAAAATTACAGCCTGAGTAATCGATAGTGTTTCATATAAATCGGTCAAAGTTCCAAGTTTCCAGTTTTCTTGTTTAACATTCACGAAGAATTGTTTAATACCTTCCAATGTCAATTCCTGTTGCTTGACAAGAATCGTAGCTGGATCTCTCATGAATTGCTTACTAACTTCTAATACATCAGCAGGCATTGTAGCCGAAAGTAATATAACTTGAACATCATTTTGTAGGGTACGGAATACATCTCGAATTTGATCCTTGAAACCACGTGACAACATCTCATCAGCCTCATCCAAAACAAACAATTTAATGTTGTGAGTTCGCAATACTTTACGACTAATCATGTCGAATACACGACCTGGTGTACCAACAACAACATGAGTACCCATTTCAAGTCGACGCATATCTTCGCGAACATTTGTTCCACCAATGCACGCATGACATTGAGCTTGCATAAAATCACCAAGTGAAATTACTACCTTTTGAATTTGGGTAGCTAATTCACGAGTCGGTGCCAAAATGAGAGCTTGACATTCGCGTATCGAAGTATCGATTTGCTGAAGAATAGCAATTGAGAAAGTTGCAGTTTTTCCAGTACCTAAAAAATAAATAAAATATAAGCAAATCAAAATTAGTTTTTAATGTTTCACTAGCACAATTTGATTTTAATCAAAAATAAAGGAAACCCTGGATGAACTATTACCCCTTGACATTTTGATATACATATGCATATAAATAATTGTGTGATCTGATAAAGTGATAACACTCATTTCTCTCATCAAACCCTAACAAACAATTCTTAACAGTAAATTTACTATACCATACACCAACTTAACTAGTACAGTCGTACATTTTAAGTAAGCAAATGGAATCGCAATGAAATTGAAAAAAATTAGTTGAAGTATGCATAAAAAAAAGTGAAACCCCAAAAAATATTTATCAGCGATACATAATTTTTATAAAACTTATCGGGCCACATATTTTATATAAATCGCTATGTACATATTAATTAATCAGCTGTTCAAAGAATATTGATTCATCCGTCATATTATACATAATTTACACGATTATCGGTTACCGGAAAATTTTTTTTTTTTTATAATTTTGTTTCAATTGAAGTAGACATGCAGTAAAAAAAAAATGGCGACTACTATTTTTTCTCAAACAAAAACAAAAAATCAATAAAGACCGCCAATTATGACAAAGCCGTGACGACAGTTCCAGGGAATTTTTTATGAATGGAAATTATAGAAAATAGATTTTGGACTAACCTGATTGCGCTTGAGCAATAACATCGCGCTTCAAAACGCATGGTTGAATAGCTCGTTGTTGGATAGCCGATGGCTTCTCGAAACCATAAGCATAAATTCCACGGAGCAGCTCTGGCTTTAAATTCATATCGTCAAAATTATCGACAACCACATCCCAGTTGGATTCGATAACACCCTCTGGTTCCATACTCACTGGACCATCATAACTCTCATGGTCATCTCTATTACGATTATCTCCCCTTTATATATTTTAATTTATTCATCACAATTTTTAATATGTATAAATGATACATTAAAAACCATAAATTTGTACATAAAAATAAAGAAAGTTGGAAATTTATTAAAATTAAATTAAAAATTTTTTCCATATCACCTTGACAATAATTGAGAGAAAAAAATCAAAATGGTTCATTATTTTACTACTACAAAAATGAACATAACCTCGTTTTAATTTTTCATTTAAAAAAATCATCTCAATTATTATCACTAAAGGAAAATTATTTTTAGAATATACAGATAATTTTCTATTTATTTACTAATAACAAACATCAAAATAAATAGAAATTTTTTTTTCTTGTCGCGATATATAAATTTATAGGTAAAACATTAAACCAAAAAAATAATCGGTATGTACTACTAGTATCGGAAGGAAAAGTCAATCCGATTAAAAAAAAAAAATTGAAAATTACATAATTCAGTTTTTCCGAAAAACTAATTATCGCGGTTTAAATATTTTATTATAATTCAATTCGAAATAGGTTTACGATCAATTTTATATATAAATTATTAATTTAAATTAAGTTTTATACGCACATTTTCACAAATTAAGTTTGGCACTTTTACACACGTGCTAAATAAGTTTTTTAAAACCAAGCGAAGAACGCCATATTGGCAAAATGTGACTCATTTTACAACATACGACAAAAATAGTGCTGCACGATGTAATCGCTTAATTAACTATTATTGCTACAGTTTTATAGCAGTTTTTTATTCAGCGTTAATTTTTTTGGAACTACATATATATTTTTCAAAATTTTAATTTCTTTTCATTAAATTATGAATTATACAAAAACACTTATTTTTTTATAATTTTATCAATTGTACTACTTGTACAATCCATATAAAGTGCGGAATCATGGACTCAATAGTCAATACTAATCAATCTTTTGTTCAGTTTAATTCAGTCTTTTCATAATAACCATGGAGGAAGTCCTTTCATCATCAGTATTATCTGTCTTGTATGGAATGAAAAATAGATTAGTATTTCACCGACTATCAGTTTGACAAACCTCACTTCATACCTAACGGACCTCTATTTAAAAATTTAATTCCGCAAAATTTTATGAAAAGTAAGGCCATCTACATACTTGGTGACTATAATCGCGTCGCGTGACAAACTAGAATCAAATAAATCACATAATTGTTTACTACTGGAACATGCTCAACATCTTATACTCGTCTGCATAAATTAAAATCCAAAAATTTTAGGAAATTTAAGAGACGGTACAGATATATAATTTAAGCAAAAAGATTAAAAAAGCATAAAAATTCAATGATTTTAAGAATTTTCAAAGATTATAAGCATATTTTAACGTTTTTTAATATACATAGTTAACACTCTGCGGAAACACCATCATTCTCCATCAATAAAGAAGACCATTTAGTCAGCAGTAAAAGATACCCACTCCGAACAACTAATACAAGATTGTCCAAGAGAAGCAGAAAGGAATTTGCCGGTCTGCATTTTATTAGGTTAGGTTAGGTTAGGGTGGCCGTCCTAAAGGACTAGCATAGACACAAAATTGATCCGTAGGAATACCACCATTGAGTTAATGCCTCCTCTTCACTCGCTAAACCACCCTGAGCATACCAAGAAGCGTTTAAAGTCCCGGATCTCGATCCTACTAAGATCCGTGAGGTCGTTCAAAGAGGAAGTTCCCATAAATTTTGTTCTGCTGTACGCTAGACTAGGACAGATGCAGAGCAGATGGAGCACACTTTCCTCCTCCTCCTCCTCATCACCGCAGCTACGGCAGAAATCAAGGGCTGGGACACCCAGTCTGCTCGCATGTATCACAATGAGATAATGTCCTATTATAGCTCCTATACGACCATACCAATATGGTGCCGTCGAAGCGATATCAGTTGGCCAGATCTGGACCGGTCAAGCCCAGGCCAGATTTGCCTGGTTATTACACACGAACTGGCGTTAGACCATCGGACGTTCGTTTCATTTATGGCTTCTTCCTGAAGCAGCAATTTACATAAAGCAAGCAGTATCTTTATATCCCGCCTGCTTTGGGTTATTGTGCGTGCGTGGCATTTTATTAATTTTCAATATTATTCCACCAATAACCTCCCACTTTGAAGCATGATGAACCCTTAACCGGTTTGATCTTGTGTACATTTTTGAAATGAAAACCGATTGAAAATTATGTAAGGTTAGAAGTCCCATAAGCACAGTGGTGCAGTGGAAGCGTGCTGGGTGTCACAACCGAGAGGTCCGTGGATTGAAGCCACCCTCTGCTAATGCTTTATTTCTCTCGCAGATCTTATCTCAAACTTCCAAGATTTGGCTTTAGAAGTAATTCTTTACTATATACTAATCTTTAAATAACTTTACAGCACTTTCTATAAATTATATCCAAGATTAACGTGATATTACTGAAATGTTGTGAAGTTGTGATATGGTTGCAAATATGACAAACAGGGTGTCTCATTGGAATTGTACAAGAACCGTGAACCTGAACGACTCCTTTGCGCTAATATTTTATATTTATCGCAGATTTTTCAACTCTACTGATAGCTTATTAACTTTACAGAACATATTACATTTATCTACATTGTGCAAATGTTTGGGATGAGAATCGATTAAAAATTATGTGAGGTTACAAATTGATCAAGCAGAGTGGCGCAGTGGAAGCGTGCTGGGCCCATAACCCAGAGGTCCGTGGATCGAAACCACGCTCTGCTAAGTAACATTTTGACTTTGCAGATCTGTTTCCAGAATATTAAAAGAAAATAAACGTTTTTTAAAATTTTTTTAAAACATTTTTGCACTTTTATTTTATATTTATTGTATGTAGTACGTAAATGTAAAGTAAAAATTATTATTTTATGGCAAATATTAAAATGGCTTGGTTAAATAATGTTATGTTTAATTAATAAAAAAAAGGTATGTGAATATTATTTTATCTAACAGATACGGATATATTTATGAATTTAAAATGACTACAATTTTAAATATTATTTCTAATATTATAATTATTAATAAATAGCTTTGTAGTTAAAAAATTTAAAAAATAAGTTTATCTTTATGGAGTTTTTGAAAATGTAGACGTGACTTAAATAAAATCAGCAACATTCGCTGGCATTTCATCAATTCGTGTATTATAATATTGTTCAATATCGCGCAAAATTCGTTTGTCATTGTCCGTAACAAAATTAATAGCGATACCTTTTCGTCCGAATCGGCCACCACGACCAATTCGGTGCAAATAATTTTCCCTGTTCAATGGCAGATCATAATTTATAACGAGAGATACTTGTTGGACATCTATACCACGAGCAAGCAGATCAGTAGTTATTAGAATACGCGAAGATCCGGATCGAAATTGTCGCATTATTAAACTACGCTCCTTTTGGTCCATGTCGCCGTGCATCGCGGACACAGTAAAATTTTGACTCGTCATCTCTTCTGTAAGCATGTCCACCTTGTGTCGCGTATTACAAAATATTATTGCTTGAGTGATCGATAAGGTTTCATATAAGTCACACAATGTTCCAACTTTCCAGTCTTCCTTCTCAACATTTACGTAAAACTGTTTTATACCTTCAAGGGTTAGCTCCTCTTTTTTGACTAAAATCCTTACAGGATTTCGCATAAAATATTCCGTAACTTCTAGTACTTCGCGCGGCATTGTAGCTGACATAAGCATTACTTGTATATCAACTGGGAGTAGTTTAAATACGTCATGGATTTGATCTTTAAAACCCCGTGACAACATTTCATCCGCCTCGTCGAGAACAAACATTTTGATCCAGCGTGTTTTTAAAATTTTTCGATTTATCATATCATAGACACGACCTGGAGTTCCAACAACAACATGCACCCCATTTTCGAGTTTATTGATATCTTCGCGCACATTTGTTCCTCCGATGCACGCATGGCACTGAGCCTGCATATAGTCGCCGAGAGCAACAATTACTTTTTGTATTTGTGATGCCAATTCTCGTGTTGGCGCTAAAATTAGCGCTTGACATTCCCTGAGTGATGTATCAATTTGCTGTAGTATTGCTATAGAAAAAGTTGGTGTTTTACCCGTTCCCGATTGAGCTTGGGCAATAACATCATGTCCCTGAATACACGGAATTATGGCACGTTGCTGAATAGCCGACGGCTTTTCAAACCCATACGCATAAATTCCTCTTAGCAATTCATCTTTGAGATTCATATCATCAAAATTATCCACAATCTCATTCCAATTCGTTTCGATAATACCGCCAGGATCCATTCCCGGTGGACCATCGTATTCATGACCACTGCCACCGTTTGCCGAATAATTTTCCCTATCATACAAAATTTGTATATGTGTTACTTTTACATAAAGTTTTTGTTTTCGAAAATGTTGAAACACTATAAAAAAGGATTACCTGGGGTCCGGTGAGATTGACATTTTTCCTTTTTATTTTTTATACAGTGTTTTCTTGTTTTCCTCTAATCACTTTTCTTATCTTTAAAATGTTTGAATTTCTAATCCAGTACGTATTTAAAATAGTAGTAAACTTATATTTTATAATTAAATTGACTTTTAATAAAATTAAATTAGTTTTTTCTTATAATTTAGGAATTATTTTTCCGGCATTTTCAATTTTTTCGCTGCTTTCATTGAAAATTCAGAACGAACAACATTATAGCAATAGAGGAAAATTGCGCTGGACAAGGCTAAATATATGGTAGTTTCAGTATAAAAGGCTTCGATTTGTCTCTTTTTATTTACGTTGTATTTTATTATGGAATTGGCGATAATAACAAAATCATGAACAGTTTGCTATTTCATTTTTTGGCGGTATTCATGAATGAAAATCTATAGTATTGTTTCATTTTGCGGGAAAATTGAAAAACAAAATTCTTTTATAGTTTCAAACTTTGGTTTATATAACAAAAAAATAATCACCTACCATTCATGTCCCATGTTGTCTAGTGGTTAGGATACCCGGCTCTCACCCGGGAGGCCCGGGTTCGATTCCCGGCATGGGAAATGCTTTTTTATAATAATTTTATATTTCATCAAGATACATTTAAATTAGGAAAATCGCATTTTGCTTGTTTAATCATTACCACTACATAATTAAATAATTGTTATTAACTAAGTGGATTTCCGTTAATAATTAATTTATTGCGTTTTATAAATACGTATCATTATAAAAATATTAATAGTTAAACTTTCGAATAAAAATTACCGAAATTTATTAACCGTTTTTAAAATAAATTAACTGAATATTAATTCAGCGTTTTGTGATGTATGTACTGTAGCATAAATTTAGGGGGAACGCACGAAAAGTTTGACAGCACTTTTGCTTAGTAAATAGATTGACGGGTATTACATACCCAACCCTACCAACTACTACCAACTTGACGTTTTACAAAAATACAAAAGTTATGTGTTTTGTCGTGAAAGGTTACTACTAAAATATTCGATACTTATTTTTACATGAAATGCGAATTAGAAAACCACGTTCAATAACTACTTCACAATTAATGGTAGTAACAGCTATTGGTGTACTTAGTGGAGCATATATTTGGCAACCATTAATATTAAAATATCGTAAAGAATCAATACCACAAGACCAAAGTGAGGTTATATCGAACCAAATAAATTCAGCTGATAGTAGTAGTAGTAGTGCTACCAGCGTACCAAAGTAAAATTGGTAAATTATATTTAAAATAAAATAATATTTTGTTGTAATTTAATTAAATACGTTCTGTTTATATAGATCTGGATGGATCGCCTAAAACAATTTATTCGTTCAACACCTGGTGTATTAGGTACATTTATGTTAGGCACAGTATGTGTTTTAGCTACATATAAACTGTTGATCAGGCCCGAGCTTAAACGAAGATCGCGGGATGAAGCTAATAAGTATGCAGAGTTTTTGTTTCGCAAAGAAATGGAGATTAAAGAGGGTGAAGCAAATAAACATAATTAGATTACAAAATCGGTTAATGTAAATTATATAGAATAAAGATTAGAATTTGTATTTAATGATTTCTGTTTAATTCGTATTAATATAAAGTAAACTTTAATTTTGGGTACAATCGTTGAATGGACTTAAATCTTCTGTAATTCTGTAATGTAAAATTAGTATGTAAAATGCGATGAACATTCGCCTCCGTGGCGCAATTGGTTAGCGCGTTCGGCTGTTAACCGAAAGGTTGGTGGTTCGATTCCACCCGGTGGCGGTTGTTTTTGAATTATTCCATATTAATTAAACGTGTGATTGTGAATTAAACAAAATTCCATCGTGCTCAAAAGATATAATTACCATAGCACTAATTATTTAATTAACAAAAATCTAAATCTAATTTAATCATACACAAATATTTTCTACAGAATAGTATTAGAATTCAGTTTCAAATTAATTTTGAAATAATCTTAAACAGAGTTTAAAAGACGGTTATCAAAACATTTTTAATTGTAATTTACAACAGTTACATCATAAATACCGCCAAGAATCGAATGCGGTACTTTGAAGGTGCAACATAAGCGTTTCTCTGATTTACTATTGAAATTCAATTTAGTCAGATGTGTTAAATATGTAGTAAAAAAAGCTAGTTAGATGAAATGATATTTGGGGAAACCGTAGAAACATTCGTTTTATATTACATCAGCTTATGTGCAAATTTGGAATAATAGTACATATTAGGCTTTTCGTTATATTAAATGAGGCGGAAGATGGGTGAAAGAAGATGAAGTAGTTCCATCTGCTGACAAGAACGTGATATTAGAGAGTGTTCGCCTAGTGGATTTTGTACACGACTACAGGGCCGTCTTTTAACTGACCATGCTAGCCTGTACTAACAAGATCGATCGGAGACTTGAGGTTATCTTCAATAAAGAAAACAATCAACGGCCAGTATTATACGAACTTATTGCAGCTTTTGAGTGATGAAATCATGAAATATTAAGAAAAAACAATCAAATCATGACATATTAAAAGAAAGCGATGTTTCATTAAGACAATGAATGCACTAGTTCGTACAGCCGTTATTGTGATGGCCAAAATCAAAGAGATAGGTAAGGTTCGAATTGCTTCCTCACTATTATTTTCTGTTTCTGGAAAAATGGCTTCGTGGTAAAAGATTTGCAAACAATGAAGGGCTATCGAAGCTACTGGACATAAATTGATAATTATTTATTTATGTTTCGTTCTCTACTATACAGGTTCAAGGGGGTCAATGCTCCTCTGATTCTTTCGCAGTTTTCTCAGCAGAGAGGTGGAGATCAGATTCTTCAATTATTTTACAGTTATTTCAAGAATATTGGAGAAAATTTGAAAAGTAGATAATTAAATATCGACTTTAATTTAAATTAGTTTATTAACCTGAGTGACGAATTCGAAATACATATTTTGCGATGGTATATAAATTAGTATTTGGGACCAATTTGCCTAAAAGAAGTTCTATCTTGGCTTTAAAATATTTGGTTCAATGTAAACTATTAATAATATATAATTTAGTGTTGGGCTTAGGTATCACCCGCTATTAGTATTGTTTCCTTGTTTTAAATTCGGAATAAATCAACCGAGAATTAGGCAGTCGTACATAATATACATATACATATTTTATATATACATATGTCGGAACAAATTTAACAGAGTCATTTTCACAGATAAAACTATAATGTCCTTTGTATCTTAGAATCGGCAGAGTAAGCTCAGAATCAGACAGATCATTATTTAATGTACATTTAACAAGCTATACAGTTCTATGATATGCCATTGTGCGATAATCTTTCATCGATTAGTTTAAATTTCGTTTCGAAAGATGCGAACGTTTAGAAATCTGATGATTATGTTTTACTGATTAGAAAAGTAGAAAGTCAATCACCTATCCAAGGTATAAAACTCTTAGTGATAACATAATCTAATTCTGTTAACTAATATTATGTCATTTGAGTATTATTTCACTATTTCATTATATGACTCGCAAAGGTACACAGACACAGGATACACACGATTAAACCATTTCAAATCTCTAAAGGATCTCATTTCAAACGTTTACATTGTTTATCAAACAATCAACAAACTATTATACATGTTTTTTCAATAACATAACTTTTTTTCTTTATCAACAAAAATATTTTGTTTTTTTTTCTAATCATTTTTCATATTTTGTTGTTGTTGTTGTTTGTTTTCTTATTTATATTTTTACTTTCAATTCATAATCACGGAATAATATTAATGGGCATGCGTTAAGACTTTTTCTAAAATAATTTTGAATGAAATAAAATAAAAATAAAAAAAAAACAAATAAATAAATAAACGTATTCATCGTAAAACTAAAACCTAAAAAGATAAAAAAATAGAAACCAGAATATTTTCATCAGTTTCCGTTTAGATCTTCGAGTGGATGGAACAAAAATAAATAAATTTTCCACCCTCTTCATATATAGTAGAAAATACAATTATTTATACATACATGTATTGAGTGAAAAACTGTTAAAATTATTTAAATTATTCGATTAATAAATATTTCTGGATTAATAATTAAAAATTTGTGTGTCTGTGGGTGATTAATTTAAATATTTTATTTATAAAATTTAAATTAGGGATCATGTATGATGACATGATTGATCATTTTCATAAATTTATCTAAAATTAAAATAAATATGTGATTCATTAATTAAGTTACAAATTTAAATCAAATCAAATTTAAAGAATATAATAATCCTATTCATAATAATTCCATGGAAATGGTATTTTGAAAAAGAAAAGAAATTTCCAAAAATAATAAAATTCCGTCGGAAGTCTCATACAATTTATTGATTTATATTTAAAGAAGCCGGCATATGTTCTTACCATTATTGCTCTAAGTGTGATCGAATTTATTTATACATCCCAGTATAAGGGATTAATTACATTTCATATACACCAAATTATGATGGTTCAAGATTATAAATTATATTTTTATTGTATATTGATGAATTGGTGAATCATAACTATATTTATATATATATATATATATATATATATATATATATATATATATATATATATATATATATATATATATATATATATATATATATATATATATATATATATATATATATATATATATATATATATATATATATTATACATATATATATGTTGCCCAAGTGACTGAGTTCTTAAGCAGCGGTATAAATGAAATATTGTCTGATAACAAACCGAACGCAAAGTTTGATTTTGATACATAATTTGTGGTTGATTTGATGTGCTCTAAAATTAATTGTGATTCGCGTCTGTGTGTGTCTATATCGTCGCATTTTGTGGTGAATGTTTTAGTGCACATTTGCACATTTATAGGCAAATTTTATGTCAAGGATCCAACAAACTGTTTCTGATTTAGAGTTATTCATTAAAGGTATGTTAATTGATTAGAATGTTAGAGCGAGTTATGATATTAATCATAAAAAATATGTGGTTATAGATTTGGAACACCGATTAGAGGCAAGATAAGGTGTAATATTAAAACTGAGAGTTGCGTACGATGTTAAATTTTACTAAATATTTAGTTGCGACGTAATAATAAAAATGAAATGCCGCTGAAATCAAAGCCGGTTTTATTTCAAATTTCATTTCTAAATTAAATTTGTGCTAAATTTAATATGTAATCCAGTTTAATTTTTATTAAAACATATGTTGTGAAATGCACTCAAAATTAAAAGTTCCAAATATTTGATAGCAATAGTCACACAAATCGAAAAGTTCCACTCAAAGCGATATACAAAATTTGAATCACATAAATGCATCAACCCAATACAATTTCATTATATTGAATGGTTAAATTTAATTTGAGTAAATTGAATTTAAGTTTAACAATTTCATTAACTTTTCATTTTTAAATATGTATGCATATAATTAATTCAAATTCATTTACAAAAAGAATTTTAAAGGATTAGTTCAAATCCATGTAACAGCCCTATTCAGCATTTTAATTCAAATGCCAGCCCGAGTGTGGGACAAACAAATTAGTGAGTTCTGTTTCTCGACCACCGACGTCTGTTCTATATACTCGTATGACCAGGAAAATACTATTATTTTAAATCTTTTACTAAAAATTAAGATTTAAATTTCACGATAGATATAGTTGCAAACATATTAGTTCTGCCTTAATTTCATATGTCAATTACATTTTATACATTACTTATCTATAATTCTCTTATTATAAATTTAAACAAAAAAACCGACCAAACTTAATTTTCTGTCAAACATTAATAATAACTGTTTGAAAAATTATAGTTAGATTCTATTTCAAATTCTAGTTAAAATTTGAGTCAAAGGTATAGGAGTCTAAGTCACTCATTTGTGTACCTCAAAATGTATATTTCAAAAACAATGTTTTTACTTCGAATTTGGGTACGTGACCGCATTAAAAAAGCAGCTTCAGGACCATTATTGAAATTGTACTCTAATATTAATTCAAAATGCTATACAAATTACTTAAACCTTTCAAAATCGATCACGAAGGATTAAAATTGAACTTTTGCCAAATTCAACAATATCCTTCCAAGACGTACAAACTAAATTTTCTATTTTGTATTCCGTGTGTATTTAGCAAAAAAAAGTTTAAAAATTTGGATAACTTCATGATCAATCACTTGCAATGGAACATTTATAATAAATATAGTGATTTGTTTAAAACTAAATTAAAAATTTAATAATTACAAAGTATTGTATAATATATATTTATATATTAATTAAAAGTCCGTTTAAAAATGTCTACACAAAGTTTTGAACCGCTCGAACTAAACAGTCCCGTGGATTCAATACTAACATCATCTGTGTGTTCAACCGAATTTTCTGACATAAACAGTGAACATAATAAAATATTGTACACAAATAATAATTTAACAAATAACAATAATAATTATGATAACAATGTAAATAGTAATAATAATAATAGATTAAGAAATAATAACAGTAATTTAAATGATAGTTTTAATGAAACAAACGATATTGGATGGATTAATTTTAAACCGAAATTTTTAAATTATTTTATGAACGCAAAATGGGCACTATTTTGGTTGTGTTGGGGAAGTGCACTACAAGGTAAGAATTGTATATACATAATTAATATCCATACTTTTTAATTTACATAGGTAAAATAAAAACAACAGTTTCACTCAGTTAATAAGCAACATTTTACACCCTCGCTAGATAACAATTCCTTTTTGGGCAAATTCCTATTTAGAATCAAACAAAATACAAAAAGCAGTCTTTGCGTCAAATATGTTTTATAAAGAGCACATTTTGGACACAGTCTTCATTATTGTGACTTATGAACTCTTTGTGCATAAAATTCCAAATTTGTTTACGACAATGTGGTATATTACACTCAGCGACGGCATTGCATTAAAATAAGTGGCAACCTAAAAATAATGTGGCATAATTTATGTGTCAAATCATTCGAAGATGCCACAATATTTTTATAAAAATTAATAGCCTTTATAGTAGTCTATATTGTATTGGCTATTGTCTTGACAATACGATCCGAGTAGGTTCAACTTTTGGATGGGGTTGAATTTGAATTGGGTCGCAATCTATACAAACTTATTATTGCATTTCAGTTTTGTGGTCATCTTAATACTTTATTGCTCTGTCAATTCCCAGATAGGCATATTTATTCCCGACCAAAAATTAGAAATTTTAATTTAACGATTTTAATGATTTATTTCACACTAAACAACCTAAGAAAACTAAATTTGACCAGTTTAGTTTTCAGTTTAGGAAGTGTTTAAAATTATTTCCAACATTATATTTTCCAAAAAAAATTTTTTTACAGCGGACATTACCTCACTGTCATTTGAAAATCTTAGCTCCCTTAATTATTTCTTCAAATTTGAAAAAAGTAAATAATCACTTGGGGCCAGATCTGGACTGTACGGTTGATGCGGTATTTGATAGAACTTGCAATCTCGTAAGGCTTGTTGTGCAATATTCGCCTTATGAACTGGTGCATTGTAATGTAAAAGCAATATGTTTTGCTTGATTTGACTTCGTCGTCAAAAGCCCTGCATAATAAGCCCCTATTATTGTGGTCTTTGAGGTAAGTAGTCAATCATGAAAATTCAATCAGCATCCAAAAAATTGTTGCCATTATCTTACCCGCAGATGGTTAAACCCTAAACTTTTTCGGCGGTGGATGAATCCACGTTTCATCATCGGTGACTTTTTGGTTTGTAAGTTTAACCGGATCGTCTTCACTTATCTCTAAAATTACTTTGGAAGTTTCCACTCGATATTTTTTTTTCAATAGTCAATAGTCAACATTCGAGGAATCTATCATGCACTATCTTTTGACAGCTTAAGATGATTGTCTAAAATTGTGCTAATAGATATATTTAATTGTGAAATCCTGGTCCGCTTGTCTTCCTATAAGATCCTCGGTTAAAATGACCATTTCGTGAGTAGCAGCGTCTGACGGTCTTCTGTCAGCAACTTTGTTTGAATAGAACCTACTTCGTTATTGTCTTATAACCTACTCGAACTAGGTTCTCCGTAAACATTTTTCATTCTTCTTTCGATATCCTTAGAAGTATTATTTTCCTTTACAAGGAATTTAATTACAGCACGTTGTGTGTATTAAATCATTCTAAAAATCCAGAAACTAAATGAATCAATTGATTTGCCTATAATTTTGCATCAAAATAAGAAATGTTTAATCCCGTTATTCCTTATAGATTTGCAGTGGTGAAATTTTTGAATTATAAATATTTTTGTTTGATAATTATTTCTTATACACAAAGAGTATTCTCGACTTGTTAAATAAATTTGCACACATAGACGTTATTGAGTCACGAATTGTTTCGCAGCAAAGAACTAACTTCGTGTAGAAAATATGTCCAAAAAGGCCCGAATTTTGACCTTGCACCACGTCTGTAACTGCGAAGACAAGCCGTCGGCACCGTTTCGAAACGTATGCTTACAAATAGCAACGAATTTTAACACTACGACGTGTCACGTTTAATGATTTCGCAAAAATGCTATTTGGGAATTAGATATGATCTATAAAATCGATTAGTGAAGTGGTAAATAAATTATGTGTTAGAAGGTAAAGTTAACCTAATCTATTATTATTATAGTACGTAAGTGACCTTGGAAATTCCGCACTTGAACAAAACATGAACGTAGATAGAAACCAAATTCTAATTCAACTTAATTCAAATCCGAATCATGTGTATTCTAGATAATTTCATTTCAAACTTCTTACAGCCTGCAGCATCTTTGGAATTATACTTATTTAAAAAAATCCTTTTTAATGCACTCTATAAAAATGTAGTATGAGAAGTAAGCAATTTATATTACTCGTATAAATTAGCGATATATATATTAATAATTACAAATCTAGGTCTTGGCAAATAATGCAATTATGACATGCATCAAGGCCCTAATACACAAACCACTTATCACGTTATCAACTTATTAATTAATTTTTTAATAAGTGCTGCGCAAAGATAGCAAGATTTTTTTTGTGTGCAATATTCTTTAAGTCGATTAATGATAAGATATAATTGTTTGGCGCATTAAATTTTTTTGTTTTATTTGGTTTAATAAGTTCATGAGATCGAGAAGAAACAATACTCTACTCTATTAACATATATGCAAACCATTATATATATATATATATATATATATATATATATATATATATATATATATATATATATATATATATATATATATATATATATATATACATATATATATATTTATATATATATATATATATATATATATATATATATATATATACATATATATATATATATATATATATATATATATATATATATATATATATATATATATATATATATATATATATATATATATATATATATATATATATATATATATATATATATACACGTATTATACGTGTCTTAAAATCTATCCGTGGGTGTACATAAAAATTCTTCATATTCTAACAAAATATAAACACGTCCTTTAACACTTGAGTGTACATATTTGGTTTAACTATTTAATTTCACTAATAATAATATATACAATACACCTCCATAAATTATTACACCCCGTGGTTTATAATAAATAAGAAACCTTGTTTATATACATATAATCTTCTATTTTTAAAATAAACATTTCAAAAGGAAGCACAGTTCATTTCGATTGGTCGCAGGAATGGTTCGGGTGGGCGACCGAAATATACTCGTATTATATGAATAACAAGTACTGTAAACTCCTATATGAACGAATATTTAGTATATATGTGAATGAACAGATCACAAAATTACTCATATAACATATTAAACTAAATTTAAGCGAAGATCTCTTGAGACAAAATTATTAACTAAATAAATTTTAATTAAGACACACATTCTCTATATGTATACATATATGTTTATATGATGCATTATTCTAAATAAGTATATTTAGGTACACATAACCATGATACAATTTTTTAACGTTGCTCCCACATTATCCTTATATCTATAAATATGAAGACGCAGTTAATTTGAATATAATGTGCATCTTGTACATATACATATACATATATTATGTATAAGTAATATTTAAATTAAATAATAAATTTAACAATAATACAATAAATGAAAAATTATTTGTATAACTAAAAATAAATTTCGATTGCAACCTTTCGTTCCTATAAAATTTATGTGATTTTAATTGAATTAAAAATTATTTTATAACTATAAAACTAATGATAATCGCTTCCGGAAGACAATCACCTACATTTATTTTTTATTTTTTTACTTCTATTTAAGTAGAAGAAAAAACAAAATTTGTATCTTCTTCATTTCGTTTATATATATACGACTAACAACAACAAAACTAACAATAAGTTAAGAAGTATAGAGATAACGTCTTAAACGATTATCGCATGATTATAGAGTTTGTGTGTGATGATGTTTTCATTAGGTTGTTTGGTATGATTTGTTTAAGTTTTATGATAACGTTTTAGTAATTAGATGTATGTATATATGATGATGGTAAGCATCAATTCTTAAAGCTCGGTAAAATATTTTTTCTTTTTCATTTTATTGCTATTATGTTCCTAACATAGAGGCAATCCAGCTACTGGATAATAAGGATTTAGTTAGAAGGCTTAAAAGAGTACATCGATGGATGAACCCTTAAATTTCAGTAAAACGTAGTAATTTAAGTTAAAATAAAATTGCTTATTTGTCTTAGATTGTAATTAAAAAAGAAATAATAAAGAAAAATTATGTTCAAAAAAAAAATTAAGTTCCTCATTTTTTGTCGTGTTAGCCAGTCACAAAGAAAAGCACCAAGTCTATTTTATCTGACATGTTGATGCAAAAGTAATAAATGCTAAATTATTTAGACGATTCTCCTCCATTTACGTTCTTAAATATAGGATACAATTAATTTTAATTTACTGAACGATCATTCACAGCTCGTGATTGAAAACTCAATTGATAGTATAATTTGTACTTCAGTTCGTAGATTTGGAAATCTTCTCCGTAGGTAATATTAAAATCCTGCAATTACATAAAGTTCCCATCACGAAGTTCATTCAAATTTTCGCCATTTATAAGATTTTTTTATATTTGAAGCAAAAATCTTTATTCGGTTTAAAATTATCTTAAAAATCTTTTGCTGACAATCTGCCGTCTCGCGGCAGATTTTATTTAAATCTATAAATTTAAATCCGTATATAGTTTACTCTATAGCATTTCGAATTGTACCGTTGCATACTGTATCACAAACTGTGTCTACACGGAATTGGAGACTATTTTCATTGAATTCAATTTTGATCAATTTTAGAATTCTAATTGCATTCTGAAAGATAAATATAATTAAAAATTAAAGAGGACACGGAATTTTATTGAAACTAAACTTGAGTAAAATTTGAATGTTATTTGTATTTTAAATAATTTAAATTTATTTTATACGATTTGATTTATGAATGTTTGGTTTAAAATTGATTTTAAATTCTGGTCATCTTGGCAGGGAGACTATTGGTAGCAGTTATAGACTAATGCCATGACTAATAGTTAGGTTAGGATAGGAGCAAACTATTCGCTTACCAAATTATAATTTAATTTAATATTATTTCTCGATTTGATACGCAAACCGACGGATTTAGGACCATCTTTCTTACCTCGATGAATTAAATTAAAAGAAAATTCGATAAATGTTTAAAAATTTCGAGTTTATCATTCTAATGACAATTAAATTTAAAAAATATTTTCAGACCCATTTCAAATTACAATTTTAATGACTTTAAATGAATTTAATCATAAGATTGACCACATTTGTTACGATTACTATTAATTAAACCCACAACATTTTTTTACTCATCTTTCTTCAAAGTTGAAGCTAAACACAATATATTTTCATTAAATAAATGCTGTGAAAATTATTTTGATTGACTCTGGCAACAATTTATATGAAGGCCTTTTTCAACATACCAGTCACACCTTATATATAGACGATTGTTTCACTATTTATTTATACATTCCTTGTATTCATATTAATTCTATAATTCATGTGTCCCAAATCGCTGTATACTTACACATATTAAGTTATTTATTGTTCACAACATGGGGCTTGCAATACCGGTGTACCGTATTCCGTTCAGATCCATGCAAAACTTTTTTGTTGGAAATTAATATTTAAATATTGAGATGTCCAAGCGGTACTGGAACAATTTTCTACCTCCAAAAGAGAGGCCTTGTTTGTGTGATTTACTTTACAAAAAATATTTATTATATCGTAACTTGTTCTAGAAGTTGGACAAAGTTGCTCATTAGACGCAAATTGAAATAATGTGTATCACTTGAAAAATTAACGGAACCCTACATATTGATTTCAGTTTTCAATTTGTGTCTAAAATCCCTACGGAAGCAACTGCGTTGTTTGGACCAATATTTCAGTACTGCATGGTTCAAATACAAATTCATTTTTAAGTTCACTACAGTTGTTTTAAAAATTCTAACAAACTTTAATTATTCAAACTTATGTTTGATTTTAATTTTGAAAGAAGTTTAAATCAAAATCATCTCGTACCATAACGATTTATTTAACAGTTTTTTTTTGCTAATACATTTAGTCAGTTAATATATAATACCGTGGATGATCTTCTGAACCTGTCATCTGATTACAATATTTGATTGACTTTTGTAATGTTTCAAGTATATTATGAAACGATTATTTTCTATAGGTCGACGTTCAAACTCCTGAAAACTAACAATATATTGGTCTTTGTAAAACTATGTTCTAAAGTTAATGATGTAACATGCAAATTTCTGTGGAACGCAGATCAAGTGCCAATCATTTCAAGCAACTCGATCTCATATCACGGCTTCTACATTACCAGACTAAATTCTATTACAATAGTCGTGTTTTTTTATTCAAAAATTTTCGAGTACGAATGAAGTTTTGGATAAGAATTTTCTCATTTTTTCAGTAAAATCCAAATGAATTTAATTTATTATCAATAAATAAGATACATTTAAACTACACATTTTAATTCACTATTATCGAAATAAAATGATATTTAACTTTATTTTTCAATGTTCTCGATAAAACATAAGTTTTTTCAAGTTCGCGATAAATGCATAGTACACGAACTCGAAAAAAAGGGAAATTTTAAAAGGAAATATTTTAAACAAATATTTTTCATTGTTTTATGCTTGATACCTGTATTATTTGACAATAAACGTCAAAAAATATAGTTAGAAGTTGAAATTTATTCAAATAAATAGAACTTAAATTAAATATTTTGGTTAAACTAAATAAAATTTCCCAGTATTATTCCCGATGTTCTATATAGTACTCGATGTTCTGTTAATAAAAAAACGCAGTAACAATGGCTATAAATCGGTTTCTACAATAATTGCGTAATTTGAATTCAATTAAACAATAAAGCTTATTCTCCAATATAAAGTATAAAAAATTCTTATATTACAAATACTTCCCAGCTTCAGAATTGATGAAATTTAAGGAATTAAAATAAAATCTCCAATTTAAAATTCGATTTAACAATTCATCTTGATTATAGAATTTCAGTGTTAACTTGGAATTCTAAGGCCCAAGTTTAAAATTTATGCTTTCAGAATTTAACAAAATTTCAAAATTTAATAATTGTTTGTTTCAGGATATGGTTTAGGCTTAGGAATAGGAAGCACTCGAAATTTCCACAATTTAGTATTTGAATTTGGGTATTTGATTTTTTTTAATATGTACAAATTTCATAAAACTTTCGTGCAGCCGGCCATAAAATAAAAATTTGGATTCCGTCAAATATTGTTTGTATAGTTTTTCTTCTCCAACTTACAGGAATTGATGTTCAATGAAATTTTTAACGGTATTTAAAATCATGAATTTACTATACCATGATTTCGTTAAGTAAGATTACGGTGTCTCGTTAAAAATATGTCTGTTCGAGTTAACCAAGAAGACTCTTACTTTAGATTATTGTTGCTTAGAATGATAAAATTATTAAAAAAATTACTAATGGTAATTCAATATTTTATGAAATCAAAAATGAAAATGTTTTTCAATCCCAGTGAAAACAATTAGGTATACCAATACTTTTCAATTTTAAAACATAGTTAATAAATGTTCACTCTTTTTAATTGGCTGGGAAGCTTTAAAAATTGAATATTCAAAGCTTTTATAAATTAGGAGAATTTTTAACGTTGGACATTTTTAAAAGTTGTTTTCGAAATTATTCGAAGTTTTAAAATAATCTAGCAATTTTAATAAGCTTTGAAATTGTTTTTGATGCTTTAAATTTTCATACTAAACAATTAAATATATACTCATGGAGTGGTGTAGATGAATATCCGCACTCAAAAATATTTTTTCAAATGTTTCGAATACGAATTTTTTTTAAGAAAATCTAAATACAAAAGGCTACAGGTATTTTGATGAATTAGTTGGCAAACCTATTTCTTAAAGCACAAAGTTGATGGTCAATCTTAATTACACATAAAAAAATATTTTTTCAAGATGATGTGTAATTGAATTGTTATAGTTCAATTCAAGAGCCTCTTCCTTAATACTTCAGTCGCGATCAAAATGTGTATATATATGTAACTCAGTCGCAGACATTCCAATTATCCCAAAAACCATAGACCATATAAAAACTAATTAGGTTGACGTCAACAAATATTCCGCACTCATTCTCCCACGCTCGCCTAATAAAAAACGTTAAATTAATTAATTTTGCCAAAAAATTTAATACTTTATTGATTCAAATCTTATGATTAACTTATAAAATGTTAACAAAAAAAAACCAAAACATATCATTTTACAACAAAATGCTTATCTGATGATTTGATAAGAAAACAATATACTATACAGTAGCAACAAAAACAACAAAAAATGACATCTTTTTGGAATTGTATTGTATACAGAAGAAACTATTTTTCTTAATTTTCATTCTTTAACAGAAATATTTTAAGCCAAGTCACGTACAAACCATTTATAAATTTCCTATTGACTGTGTGTTTTCTATACGCTGTATAAGGATTTGTTGTTGTTTCATTACAAAGGGATACGATGCTATATTATGATGATACTTTAATATTGTTTATCTCGTAGTTTATCACATATTTTGTGTTACATTAGTGGATTGTTGTTTATTTATGTTTTTTTTTTTAGCAAAGCATACAAATATTTTAGATATTATGTTAAATTTATTAAATGTAAAACCTATATATGTATATATGTTCTGCAGAAATCGGCACACATATTTATATTTTCTCGTTAATAGGTCATTAAACGCGTGCACATTAAGAATACTTAATATAATATGTATCATATATCTAGGACAAATCATAAAAGTCACTTGAGCATACATACTTTAAAATGCATATAACATATCGAATGTAGTTTTCCTTTTTATTTTGTAAATAATGTAGATGAGTATTTTGTTTTTCTTATTTATTTATGTACTCGTATATATACATGCGGTAAACGGGACATGAGGGAAATTTAGTTCACTCCCAAAACTTATGATTTATTAATAAATTTATATATAAATGAACCCTTTCGACAGCAGTCTCAACAAATTCAATTATATTTCATATCGTTACAATGCAACATATTTTACGAGTACGTGATCTCATCTCATCCGTATATGATTTATGAAGTGAAAATAACTTCTTTTTTATTTTTTCAAATATCACCCATAGATAACATATGTAGTTCAAAAGGTTATTAGCCACTTGAAGATTTCCCATCGCCCATATTATTATCTATCACTAAACCGTTATTTAAATTTTTTTTATTAAGTTTTTGGTGACAAAACAAGAAAATCCCATCCAAAAGGGGTAAAATACATAAAAAGTTTCTTATCACATTTAAATTATTCATCAATTTCAGTCATCATTTTTATGCTTCTATTTTTTATTTTTTTTTTTGTATTTTTTTAAATTAAACTAAATAATGCAAAATCATCTTCATATCATCTTTAAAGGAAGATAAATAAAAACAAATAGCAACAGCATCAAGCAACATAAATTTCTTAATACACATGTAATATGTACTCGTATATATGGTGGCTGGCGTATACAACCGAGCATAAAAGAGGCAAACTCCACAAAATGAAGATATCATTGATTGCTGAGTTGTTGGTTTTTGTTCGCAGGTCCTTGTGTTAAACGTTACTCAACTAGAAAGCCTGTAAACTTTGGTATTCATATATAAAGAAGGATAATTACAATGAATTCGGTGTGTATGGTAATTCTTACATATTATACATATATACCCGATTTTCCGAACCCATACGCCGCATTTAAATATTAAATTAAATGAAAACATGAATATTGGCATGTATAGAACATTGATACAACATAATACGAGTACATGTATATATAGAAAACAATATGAATACTGAGTAGATAAAAATGTGACATATAACGTGACACAGGTGGTTTGTTTTATTTATATAACTTATTTATTTCTAAAATCGTTTCAATTTTATATATTTACATTTTCTAATCTTATTTGCTGCAATTGATTCTTTTTGTGATAGATTAAATTTATATTATAATAGATGAATTGTGCGATATATCTTTTTCTCATAAAGATTCTTCAAAATATTCATTATCTTCAAATTTAAAACCACAGTTTTGGATTTTGCTATACATATACCTTAAAATTTAACTTGGTATGAAACTCCATCAAGTTTTGTGGTTAATTGGCTACATACGGGGCTAATAGACCCGAATTAAATGTGTAATTAAAAAATTAATTTTATTTTCACCACACACATGCTTCACCACACACATACCGTATTTTCAGGACCATAAGACTCACCTTTCTATACTTCTAAAATTCGACCAAAAATTGGAGTGCTACTTATAGAACGAATTGCGTCTTATAGTGCGATCAGGCAATCCGACTTAAATAAATGGGGGATTACCATAAAACGGGGATTCCCATAAATTACGGCATCCAAGATTTACGATCCCCACGGGAATGTCAATATTAGTTAATTAGTGAAGTATAGCGTATGTGATATCGTACGATTAATCAAAGTATTTTTATAATTTGAATTCATTCTTTATTTGTTAAAAACCAGAAAATGAGTTGAAAACAAAAGAGACACCCTTAAATTGTGGATTATAAATTACAAGTGATGAAATGTGCGAAAGAACATGGCAACCGAGCAGTAAAAAGACATTTTGATCCACCACCAACAGAAAAATTGATTGGAAGAGAAAAATGAGAACGAAAAATGAAAGAAGAGCAATTGAAACTGCTCAGTAAACATAACTAACCACTTTGTTCGCACTTACTAAAGTGGCCGGAATTGAAAGTGCAATTAAAAATTTGGATTACAGATCACCGAAGCAATGGAATATCGGTTTCCACATAAATAATAATTTTATTAAACCAGGCTAGCCCAAAAAATGCCGATTGACTATGAAACTAAAATTATTGAATTTCATAGATTCATTATATCAGTTAGACGAAATTTTAACTGTGATTTTAGCCAAATTTACTAATATGGATGAAGTGCCTCTAATATTTCATGTTCCTTCAAATCTTACTGTATAGATTCACAAGGTACCAGAGTAACAATAAAAACAACAAGTCTCGAAAAACACACTACACTGTAGTTTTAGCATGCGGATGGTAGAAGCTACCACCTACATATGTTAATCTTTAAAAGAAAAACATTACCGAAATAATAAAATCCGCCGTGGAATTTTAATCTACGTTTCACCAAAAGGTTGGGTGGATGAAATGAGGATATAATTATGGCTACAAAAGATATAGGCAAAACGTCCAGGTGTGTTGTCATAAAAGCGCGCGTTGTTAGTTTGGGGTCAATTTAGTCATACTACAGATTCAACTAAAATCCTTTTAAGAAAAATGAATACAGAAATAGCAGTCATTCCTGGAGGCCTAACAGGCCAATTACAACCCCTGAATGTGTCAATTAATAAGCCATTCAAAGATTTGATGCAAGAGGAGGGGAACAAATGTTTGACAAAACCAAATCACAATATGACAGTAACAGGAAGAATGAAACACCCTACCAATTACGAAGTGTGTAGCTGGGTAAACAATTCTTGAGAAAAAGTAAAAGAAGAAATAATTGTAAAGTCATTCAAAAAGTGTGGAATTATAGTAACGCGATGAACAGTACAGAAGATGATTTTGTCTTCGAAGAATTAGGCGATAACAACAGCAGTTCAAATGTATAATAATTATCGTCCGAAATATGTTTTTTTCTAAAAATTGATAGTTAAATTTTGGGGTGCGTCTTATGGTCCGATGCGTCTTATCGTTCGCAAAATACGTAATATTATTTTTTTGTACCTTATGTTTTGTGTATTACGATTCACGTTTGAATAATAAGATCAATATTATAAACAAGCAAAAATTTGCATGATGTTTTGACAGTTTTTTGATCAAATGTTACTATAATAATAAAAATGTTTCCATAAAATATATTCAACCCGAGTTTTTCATGCTAACAAAAAAAAGTCATTGTATACATCTCCGAATAGACGTTGAAAAATTTGTAATTTTATATTATCTATACAGTTAAAATATTTATTCTTTATATTGTGTGCAGCTCTAAAGTTCGAATGCAAAAAAGTTGCAGGGCAAACATTTTTCTTTATTTAAATCGGACGTAAGGTACTTGCGGAAGTACTTGCGGACTTAAGGAAGATGGTAAGAGGGCGCCAAAAATGAAATAAAATCGCTTCGAAAGAGGTTTTGAGCCGGCACTGTTTATAACCATATTGATTCAACATTCTAATATTATTTTTATCAATAAATTAAATATATAAAATAAATAAAACTCACAATTATCAATTCAAAATTGATTTAAATAAATCAAAAACTGCTTTACTTTAACTGTTGTATCGCAAGATTAGAAGGAGTACAGCAGCCAAAACGATTTACAAAAACGTTAAAATTTCTCGATACCAAATTTTAGTCGACTTTTTGAAGCACTCACATAATAAAACACACGAAAAATAGTTTTGCTCAATGCGACACAATTATTCGTATGTTTCCTATATGAATGGTTGGCAAGGTCGATTCAAATTAGTTAGTAAAACACACGATGTGTTAATACATTTGTTTTGCTAGACAATGCACAGTACAATAACTTCTCTCGTTGGAACAATAAATACTTGTTTTGGTATTTGAGGATCTCGGGTTCGATTCCTACGTTCGATATGTGTGTTTGTCCGGGTATTGCACCGTGGGTCGGGCAACTTTAATTAATTAAAAATTATGAACAGTAAAGAATATTTGTTGGATTATCATTGGATTTATGTTTTTATAGATATATTTTCCTTGGATGATGAAATGAACGGTGTGGATACAAAATTAATGGTGTCTTACTCTATATTGCGAGCCGCGTCGACCTTTGGTAGAATTCAAACTTATTTTCTGCTCATAGTTAAATGTTCATTCCCGGTGCGCATTCCAATCTCGCATCTTAAAATTTCTCTCCATACTCCTCTATCAAGGCTAACCCAATTTTTTATTTGAAAATATAAATTTAAATTTCAGTTCAAAATATGTTTTTAAATTATGTCGAAAGTATAACTTGACTTTTCTTATCATATTGAAAGTATAACTTGACTTTCTAAATTGCATTAAAATGTTGCGTATATGCATTTGCTGTTCTATCAAATTTTAAATTTTTTTGGGTTCGAAACTCAACCTTATTTTATAATTTATTTTTAAAAATGCACTTTAAAAAAAATTTCACCCAATATCTCAAAAAAATGACATCTTTATCAAATTAGAACTGTATCTGTACCAAATAATTTTTCAAAAACTTATATAAGAGAAAGATTGGTTCTGGTCTGAAAACATCAAAGGAGTATATCAGTTACCCATATGTTTCCAATTAAAACAATTTACTTTGATGATTAAGCACTTCAATCAATCATTGAAATTCGTTGTGGTGTATGCCATATGATGAATACAATTTTTTTTTGTGATCTTCTCACTAAAACCGATTTGAACAAAATTTAGTATCTATCCAGTGGTAGATTTGACTCCATAATCCTACTGATGATCTACTTACAAATAGCATCAAGTATCCCTCATGAGTGATAAATCTCGATCTGCAAAACTAATCAATAAACTTCCGGTCACTCTAACGTGCTATTTAAGCCAGGTAATCTGAAAAGATTTTATTGTAACTATTACGAGTATTATAACGTACTCGTAAGTTCAAACTATAAATATTAATGAAATATATCATTTGATATATTTTGTATGCTTTTATGAAGGCCAAACACACGTTAGAATTAACCATTCTATTGTTTTGAACCAATTTTCTCTATAAAAAAGTTAATTCCAAAGTTTTCAACTAGCTCGAGAACAAACGTATTTAATTTCTTCAATTCACATTATATAAGATTTAATAAAATTCCTGAAGTCCGTTTAGATCCGTCCCTCGAAATTTTCTTAATTTCGTCCAAATTTCAATTTCAGACTTTATTGATTGTTTTATGTTTTTCCGATTAAATTTGATTAAAGTCTTTTTCAAAATTTGTATCTTATGTTGTGCAAGTTTTACAAGTTAAGTCAACGAAAAATAAGTATGTATGTATATGTAAATCTCTTAAATATTAAAAATAACATCGCGCGGTTTAAAAATTTGAAAAAGCATATAAAAACATAATTTCCTTTCGAAAATAAAAAATCAGATTCTATTTATGTTTCGAATTAAAAAAAATAAATACATATTTTCCGGATCACAATTGAGAGATGTGACACAAAAATAGAAAAAAGCCACATAATTTTCATTTTTCATCCATATATATTATGTTTACTAATATATGTATGTACGTATGTATATAATATAATGCATGTGGGAGGAAAATGTAATAAAAAAAATTTCTTCCTGAGATTTTTATAATTAAAGTGTCATTTCCAAACAAACAAATAAAAAATAAAAATTATAATTTCAATAATTTTGTAAAATGTCATAATCGACACATTTTCATAAATAAAAAAATAAAATGTATGTCTTCTTCCGAATAATTCAGAAATAATATTATTATTGTAATTGTATAAGGTAATCGAATAAACGAATTAAAAACGAATTTATTTTTCCATTCAATGGAATTGAATGAGTTGGGATTGTGGGTGCGATGTCAATAGGCGACGAACCTTTGATTTCTGTGTATATGTACAAATAGTACAATATACAATACTATGTATTATGTATGTAAGTGTATAAGAGATACCACAAAAAAAAGGGGAAATGATAAAAGAATAATAAAATAAAATAAAATATTTTGTCGTCTTAACACGTAAGAAATTAAATTTTTAAACATCGTATATTATGTTTTTGACATAATAATTATTATTTGTGTGTGTGACGAGGTTTATGACAAACCCTCTTAATATTTTAATTTCATATACTATAGATAAAGAGTATGTTAATCGAAATTTTTTTTACGATACAAACTTAAAATTTTTACGTTTTATGTTTCGTGTACACACACGGTACAATGTACAATACGTATATCCCCAAATTATTGTCCATCTCATTGCACAATTAATAAGTTTGAATATGAATCTTATGTATAGTTTTTGTACGGGTGGACGACCAAGGGAATGATGACACAATAATATGTACAATAATAAAAACAAATAAATAAAATTAATTTCATTTATCGTTTTATTAATTTTCAAATGAATCGAAAAAAAAAATTCCTTCCAAATTACACCATACACAAAATAGCTAAGATCCGGAAGAGAACAAAACAAAAACTAACCGATGTGAGATGAGTATCTTCTATATTGTATTCTATAGAGACGAAAATTAGGGAAAAAATTAAGGGTGATTGAGTGAAAAAAAAAAGTTTTCTATATTCGGTTAATTTATTTCGAATAGCTTCTTATTTGTATGTTACATATATGTAAGTATAGTCAGATACGGAATTTTCTTGTTTAGAAAACTAATCTAAGTTTTGTATAACAATTTTGTAATAGAATAACATTGTTAATTACTACTACTGTATTTAAAAAAAAAATTTTTATTAAGAGCAATAAAAATAGATTTGTTACGATAAAATTTCTATTCAATTTTAATCATCTCGAACAAATCGAAATAATTGTGTGGGTATGACATGTAACTAGTATAGTTACTATACTTATTATGTATATATATACATATGTATTTATGTACCTACTTAATTTGTGTGTTGAATGACGAGTATTTTTATTTTTGTTTGTTTACGCATTAATAACTTAATTATGGGAGGAAAAAGGATGGAAAAATAACTTACTTTGGTTATGGCCCATTTGATTTGTAAATGATGGCAATTTTTGTTTTACTTGCCATAACTATATACCTGTTTGTGGAAGATGAATGAGTATATTTGTATGGAATAAATTTATGATATTATTTATTCACTGCAAGGAGAGTTATACGGCAGCTGGCTCCAAGCGGATGATGACTGTTTGCACTTTTAACTCTATAAGTCCATTATTTAGTTGTCCTTCCTAGAGTTTATGATTGAAATTTGATTAATTACCCCAAAATTATATCCCCGATAACATTAACAATTGCACATGGTAATAAAATTATAAATGGTAATTAAAATGTTGCATATGGTAATAATATTATAAAATTTTTACTATGATGATATTTTGTATACCGTTTTAAATGTTATCTGATAGTAAATACAATTTTTGGATGAAAACTCAAAACTCAAAATAAAATTAGATAAATGGTCACTTGTATAACATAAACAATAAATACACATTAAAATGTGTATGATAAATATTCTCTCGAAAATTGGTCATTTTTAAATAATCTATAGTTACCATATTTTACTATAACTTACTCTCAGCCAAAACAAATATTACTGTCATGACACTCAATATATAATTCCTCCAAATAGAAAAAATCTAGCAAAATTACAGAAGATACATGAAACCTTCTTGAATCACATGGTAAACACCGCTTATCCGGCCAGCGATTAGTTTCTGAGTTCAAGTGACTATATCTCAGATCCTCCATATAGAAAAAATCTATAAAAATTACTGGATACATGAAACCTGATCTGACCTGACCTCATGAAACATGAAACCTTCTTGAATCATATGATAAACTCCGCTTATCGGGCCAGCGAATAGATTTTGAGTTCAGGGAACTATATCTCTGTTTATGAACATGTTTAACATAATACCATAAATTATGTTTATTCATAATAGGATAAATTTAAAGATTAAAATTAAATCACACAAAAAAAATTGTTTTTATAGAAATTTTTTTTCCCCAATAAAGCTATAGTGCCTTGAACTTTTCGCTGGCCGGAGAAGCGAAGTTTACCATGTAATTCAAAAAGGTTTCATGTATCTTCAGTAATTTTGGTAGATTTTTTCTATGTGGAGGATTTGAGATATAGTCGCTTGAACTCAGAAACTATTCGCTGGCCGGATAAGCGGTGTTTACGATGTGACTCAAGAAGATTTCATGTATCTTCAGAATTTTTTTTAGATTTTTTCTATGTGGAGGATCTGAGATCTAGTCCCCAAAACTCAGAAACTATGTTTTTCCTCCAATTCACCAAAAATATGTTATGGTGTAATTTTGTGTCCGACCAATCTGTCAGTAAGCCATTATGCCATAATAAATACCGAATATCGGAACCACAAGAAACAAAAATGTTGTTAAAATATTAAAAGATATTTTTGAAATTAATTCGTTCCTCAACCAATATATAATATATTATACCAAAAAATAACTGCAATCGAAACAAAGTAATTAAATGATAAATCTATCAATAATAAACCCAGTACCACCTAATAAATCACAGAAAATTGAAAATCAACAATAGCAAACACCTAGGTGAAGAAACTAGATCAACATACAAAGAACAGATTTCTAAGAATAAGAATCAGATTAATTAAACCTGCCAGCGAATAGTTTCTGAATTGAAGGGACTATATCTCAGATCCTCCATATAGAAAAAATCTAAAAAAAAAACTGAAGATACATGAAGCCTTATTGGATCACATTATTGGATCACATGGTAAACTCCGCTTTTCCGGCCAGCGAATAGTTTATGAGTTCATGAGACAATATCTTCTCTACAAAGCAATTTTATTTATTATGATTCAATTCTAATCTTATTATAATTATAACTAATTATTATGTAAAAATATAAATAATGTGTACAATCATAATTATAAATATATAAGTATCATGAAAACAAATATTTTTCTGGGCTGAGACTAAACTATATACTTTATGTACATTTATTTTGGTATATATCGTGATAGTATAATTTTTCGGGGCTGAGAGTAGAAGTATATCACAAACCTATCGCGATAGTACAATTTATCGGAGGGTTGTCATCGGATTGTTCGGGGTTGGAATTTGGGCTATCTTCACATACATACTTCAATACGGGCTTTAAGTTTATATAAATTTTAAAGTTCGTTCATTATCACTTCCTATCACTGGTCAGCATTTTACTGGTTTTACTCGTGAGAATATGGTTAACAATTTTGGCCCTCTATACTTAAATATAAATAGTAAAATATACATATAGACAACGGTGTTCAGTGGAAATTGTTACGGCTTACGGCATATGATTATTAAAAAGTATGAATTTTATAGGACATTAGCGACATGTTCTAGTTATACAACGCGTTTGTTTATGTGAATTTTGATTGAGCAAAAAACCCAAATTGAATTTGATAAATGTTCGATTCACTACAAAAAATTGATCTAGACAATTTTTTAAAAATTCAGATTTTTGGATTTAGCTCCTAATTTACTATAACATCAACGAATAGTACTACCACTTAAACCTCCAGGTAACCTACGCTAACTATAGCAACAGGAACGCAGCGATTCGACACGCAGCTTGTTTCTCGCATCATGGCTCCACTCCCTAATTAGAAAAATAACCCTGTATATAGAAAATTATAACTCGATAGGCGTGAACCTATACGGGCGAGTTCCGAGTTGCCTCATTTATATACTCTTAGTTTTGTAATAAACCTTTAAAACATCTAAAAGCTCAGACCTTAATAAAATTTAAATTTATCCGTGCTATTTAAATGAACGGCAAATAAAAGTTAAGCTGTACTTTATTATGAAAAATTTCGAAAATGGAAAATCGAAAGTAGAAAAGGAAGAAAATTAGTCAGTTATATTAAATTAAATGGAACAGTTAGAAGGATGGCAAGCCCACTTTCTAGTTTTTCTTCTCGAAATTTAAAAAAATGTTAAAAACGATTTTTGTTTTAACAGGCGGTTAAAATGGTAAATGTTTTTCATTTTCAGTAATATTCCAAATAATTTTCAAAATCCATTCTAAATTTCTAAAATAAATTTAACTACAATACAGTGTAAAATATGGGAAAGGGACTTTGAATTTAAACATTTACGATTCAGCCCTCTTTGTACATCAACTTGACTTTACGAATTCAACCTTAAATTGAAATGAAACTAACGTACAATTCAATCAGTTACTGAATTCTTTTCATAATTCTAATCTATTATTCATAAATTAGTTGAAAAGTCAGCTCAATAAATGTTTTAGAAATTTTGAGCATTTCAAAATAAAAAATGTTTTAAATTATTGTCAGTAGGGTGTTGATCGAAACTTAGTTTTTATGACACTCATAGTTGAAAAAGATTTGTCACAAACACACATGGGGCGAAATTTACATGAAAAATCGGAGTACTAGATTGCATAAATTTATATTCATCCCAGCCACAGGGAAACTGGCTGTACAGAAACTGACGTAATCTTAACTTTAACAAGTAGAGATTATTTCTTTATAATAGCGGCGTGTAGTGCTGTGTAGGTTTTGTAAGCAAAGAATTTCAGGGTTTGGGTAGAAAATTCTGATTGACAAAATTCTGTATTACGATATTTTATTAACAAAATTCTGTTTATAAAGTAATTCTGCAATTAGTGTTTTAGAAAATTGTAAAATCAAACTGCATTTCGATTGAGAAACAACATTTCAGCATCCTATTGAGAATCATCATTTCTATTGCAAAAGTTACAATTAAACATTATATTTGTTGTCTTCCAGAAGATTCTTTAAATCGCTGATCAAATGAAGTTTGCAAAATATTAATGATTTTTTTTCGTATTTTATTGGGAATAAGAGCATTAAATATATTTGCTGTATATGAGCATGGTTCTCTTTTTAACTTTTGTGAATTCTAATATATTTAATAAATTTTCGGAATTTAACAATAAAAAAATACCAGTAGTGTTGCATATGTACCAATTTAGAAAATAATTATTTTGTTTATTTGAAATTTATTTCATGAATTGATTAGTACTCCAAATATATCAGCTACCAACAATTGGGCCATCCTACTAATTATTTCCAAATAAATCAAGTTACAACGGTGTTATTAAGAGACACGTCGCCAAAGATCTCTTTCGATTTCCAACTATTTTAATTATGTCATTTTAGTGTGGTGAAACCAGAACTTTACAGAGTCTTTAAACAAGAATCTCGTGGAATGGACTAGAATTTAAAAGTATTAGTGAGTTTTTCTACTATTTTGTTGAATTCAATGAGGAGTTTGAATTTTCGTCTGATTACATCACAGGATTTTTGGATTTTTATTAAATCGAGTGTAGGACTTTGTAAAGAAATCAAATGTTGTACATATAGATAGAGGAATATGTCGTCCTGCGTGTGCTTTCTACCCTATCAGATTTTCATTTTGGCTTAATGCTACTAGCGCACGAGACAATAGACAACCATTGGAAATATAGCTTGATTCCAAGTTAATTTATTTCAGGGTAAATTAATTTTATTTTTTCAAACAGTCTGACGATTTTCTTGAAGTTTAACCGCATGACACATGACATGATCCCCAACCAGTTAATATTTTACAAACAAAACTGTTATTACTTCTGTTCCATTTATTGTATATTATTTTGTTGTTTATCATCCCTAGAAATTATAAATAAATTTATGAGACACAATTTTTAATTGTGTTTGCGGTTAAATTAACAAAATAAACAAAACATCAACTATCTCTTGTACATACAAATATATACTGTGTTGTCCTCCCCGCATTATAATGAAAATGAAGAAAATTTATTTATATTTTCTCAACCGAAATTTATTTTGAATGTTGCAAACAGTAAAAATAAATATTATTTTTGGGATAACCGGGAATAAATTAAAGTGGTTTTTGCGGATGATTCATTATTAGTTCATAACCAGTGGCTTTGACTATATAGATCTCGTTTAACGATATGAATATGTAATTTGGGGTTAGCAAACAATATTATGACCTTACCAGTCACGTTTAATATAAGATTCTATACAGATATTGTCCCATACTATATACATACATACATACATACTTACATACCTACCACGAAACACTAATATCTAATCATAATAAAATTTCATTAACATTTAATTTTCTTTTTTCTTGTTTATTATTTTAGGTATCCTTGTTAATGGTTTTATCAATATTGTTATCACAACAATCGAACGTCGTTTTGGTCTACGTTCATCACAAACCGGATTAGTAGCAAGCGGATATGATATTGCCTCGTTTATATGTCTCGCACCCGTAACATATTTTGGCGGACGGTACAGCGCATCAAAACCACGGTGGGTGGCATGGGGTGTTGCGATTATGGGTTTGGGTTCATTTGTATTTGCGCTACCACATTTTTTGGTCGGGAATTATAAGGCAGCTGGAGCAGAAAGTCATGTATGCACACAAGGAAATATTACAGGCACGGTGAGTTTTCTTTTATATATATATATATATATATATATATATATATATATATATATATATATATATATATATATATATATATATATATATACCTATATATATATTGTGTGTGTGTGTGTGTGAGTGTTGTGGAAAATTAAAATTTATTATTATATTTTGATTGGATAATTGAATTTAGATGTTTGTCGTTTTTTTGTCGTTGTCGTGATAAAAACCGATAGGGTGAATTAAGATAATATTTATGTTCTATTAACACAATAGAATTGATTATATTTTTTATCAACCCTTCAGTCATATATAATATTAAGCGTGTCACATTATCTTGTTTATATTGGCGTTAAAACGAGGATTTTGATAATTATATGGGGTGGGAGAAGGTTGAAAAAGTATTTTGTTGAATCATTGTTCATTGATCATAAAACTGGTTAAAATATTTTAGCAAGCTGTTAGATTTTATTATTTTTAAAATGAGCGCGCTAAACTAAATTAAATTCACAATTGCCAAAAGTTACATTACGCGATAATTTAATCTAACATGTTGTCAATATTATATTGAAGAAACCCTCCATTAACAATCACAATAATTACAGTGTTTAACTAATACGATAAAAATTGACTTCAATAAAAGTCAATAACAATAATAATTTTCCCCGATTTGCTTTCTATTTCTAGGGATGTTCCTTAACGGCGGATACAAATTACATTGATGGAAATGAAAATTTAACATGGACTGTATGGATATTTTTCCTAGCACAATTATTAAATGGTGTTGGTGCATCACCCTTATTTACCCTTGGGGTTACATATATTGATGAAAATGTTTCAAAGAAAATGTCATCCGTTTATTTAGGCAAGTATATTCTGTTATTATTATATATGTTTATTTATTTGTTTTTCCTTTTTTTTTTATTTTGTTAATTTAATTTTAAAAAGTTTTTCCGGTTTCGATGTTTTCTTTTGCGTTGTTCGACAGGATATACATGAGAGGTTATCATACTAAAAGAATTTTGTAAATAAAATATAAAAAAATAAAACGAAATCTAATAAAAAACAAATTTTTATGTTGTGGGTTGAGTTTAAATTGCATGCAAATTAGAGTAAAGCTAAATTTAAAATTTATTTTTCTACCAGCTCGGCCTAACATTATATTATTAGAATTTATTTGAAGTGTTTTTATTAGTGTGCTGGCATCGTAGTGTGTTCAACAAGTTTCATCATTTGCCAAATCTTCTTAATGATAATGGAAAAGTTTAGAACAAGATTGAAAGCTTTTATGAGCACTCCATATCACAATTTTTTTTAAAATTATAAATGTATTGAAATATTTGTATACTTAAAAGCTGGTAATTTGGTAATCTGCACGAATGATTATTTCAAAACATGATTTCAATCCAGCATTTACAATTACAACTATATATATACTATATATAGAAAGAAACTAACAATTATGTGTAATAATCTCATACCAGCAGTAATAATAAAAATGTTTCGTGAGTTTTAAAATGTCCCCAAGCTTGTTGAATCGAATGAAAGTTTGTAACTAAGCATTTACCAGTTTAAAAAAAACCTTCAGGACAAAAATCACAATTTAGAGTTTAGAAGGTGATTATTATTAGTCAGTTTTTATCAGCGCTTAATTCCATACTATAAACCTTCAAATTCCTCTATAAATCATAAAAACACCTTCTCAGTAAATATTCCGTTTGTATTGATGAATTTTCAAATAATATTGGTATGAAAAACCTTTCTATGTATGAATAATAGTATGCAAAAGCTGTTCAGCATGAAGACAATAAACATTAGACCGTTTACTCCCCAAATTATAATATACAACTTATCAAAGCTTTCTAAATAGCACAACTTGTTGTATATTTTAAATTATAAATGACATACGCTTATTTATAATCAAAATGAATCAAATGCTTATAGCTTTTATAAGCAAGATAGTTAAATATCTCAAATAAATCTCTAAATTTTATATTCGTCCTAATTAGAAGAAAAGCTACCATAAATAAAAATATGTTAAATAGAATAAAAGTAGAACAATATTGTAGTAGCAGCTAAATTGAAAAGCTCGAAAATTTAAATTAGAAAATACTTTATTAAAATATATGAGCTTATTTATTAGAATGAAAATAATAGTGATTTCACATCTCAGATGAGCTTTTAAATAATGTATACAACAATTCTTATAAACTCGGAAGCTTCCATCGTTTTATCCAAACAGACATAAAGTTCAATTAAACGCTTACAAATATTTAAGGTGTTAACAGATTCCCGTTTGTATGACCTTTTTATTTTTTGAAAGCTTAAGAGAAACATCAGATAATTAAGTTATGGAATAAAAGCATTTATATATTGTCCTGAATTTGTCTCTAATTTATTTAGCAGCTTTTGAATAAAATTCGATTTCAAACATACTTAAAATATTTAGTAGGCCAACATTATTTTGCAGACTTTTTCAGTAGAACAATTATATACCTCTGGAGAGGCAAGAACATTTGATAATATATTAACTACTATATCATATTAGCATCAAATAATTCAATGAACAAAATAATATACATATTTAAATGCCTTCCAATTAGAATGACGATCTTAAAGCCAAATTAATTTGGCGAGCTTTTATAAACGAATTCAACATCCATTTTTCAACAAATCAATTATGTTATAATCTTTTTGCTTAAGCTTTTAAATTATTAACATCATAAACAAAAGCTTTCTAAATCAGATGGTAAATTTATATACATATTATGTACATGAATTAAATGTTCTCAGGTGGTAATGTTTTAGAAAATATGTATGCATTTGTCCCTTATTTTTCGTCAAATACGATTTTCAACTTGTCATCTAGAAAAGTATTAAACTTTTAATTAATACGTGAAAGTGATTTTCATTTTCACCCACCAAGTTCGATACCATTTAAAACAATAAACGCAATTTACGTTTTTATTTCTAAATGTAAATCAAAGAGTTTCAACCATAAAATACCTTGATAATCTTGACTTAAGAGCTAAACTTTTTCATTCTTTATGTTTCACCTCACACACACACACTTTGTATTTGAAATGGTGTAATCAAATCCTTGTCACACAGATACACACACACACAAGAAATTAGTCACATATATATAGTATTTATGTATATGCGAAGCAAAAAATTGTTTATTGCAATGTTTTGTGAGGAGGGTGCCGAACCATTTAATGATGTTGAAGTTAATAGCAAATATTTGAATTTATTTTTATTGAATTTTAAATGATTTTCGTTTTTGTATAATGCCCTGAGGAGGGTATAATGATTTGAGGATATATGTATATAGAAAAAAAATTGTTTCAACACTTTAAGAGATTTACGTTTCTGTGCACACCTATTTCTGTACATACATATTTCTGTACATTGTATGTATGTGCACATTTATATAGCTAATATACAGTATTTAATTTATATTTAATCAAAAAACTTTATTATCTTATATTATGGTAACAATTTTAACCACGGCTGCCATTTAATTGAAATTCTAAAACAAAAATACTTTAACAATTAAAGTCATAGATAATGATATCAATGTCAAGTATAAGCACTGAAGAAAAAGTTTTTTTCCACTTAAAAGTTAAAAATATTTTTTTTTAGTATTTAAAAAAATAAAATGTTTTATCTTTATGCAGGAATCTACTATACAATGGCAATTATTGGTCCTGCATTGGGTTACGTTATGGGAGGTCAATTACTGCAGATTTATACGGACGTGTTCACAGTGGATCCAATCACGTAAGTGCTTTTCTAAAGAAAAATGTATTTCAGTTCAATAAAAGTTTTTCAAAATAACAAAACTATTACCGTAAATCAATAAAAATATTGGTCTTAAGAACTATACAATGTATATATACATTATATTTTTCAATTAAATCTGATTATGATTTTTATGCTAATTAAAATGTTTATGAATTTTATATCGATTTTCATTTGGTCTGGAACAAAAAAGTAATTTGGCCTTCCACCACCCACACTCGAACACTTGTTGAAAGATCAAAATCAAAGTTTGTTTCCAAACAATTTACACAAAACTAAAAAACTCATAAATCCAAAACTCATTATCCGTTCCATTCATAGATTTTTTTGTTGATTTTTCATTCGAAAAATATTTGTTTGTTTGGTTTTTCAATGAGAACCGACGAGAAAAAAATGAATAACTTTGGAATGAATACTGTGTTATGTTATTAAACCTTATGATGATAAACAGCAGCTAAACGGTAAATTAACCACATATGTTCACGAGTGTAAATTGAATGTAGTATATAGGGGTTAGTTAGCCATCTATTCATCTATATATTCTCGAATCCAAATGTAATTAGAAATTCATAGAAATATTTTTATATATTTTGTATTTATGCACAAAATATACTTAAAGAACGATAAGAAATTGAAACTAATTATTTGGTTTGTTGATAAAATGTAAGATCATTATATCAAAGTGTGTAAATGCACATGGTTGATATTGGTTTCTTAATATTAACCATACGGAACTGAGTTTATGTTGCTCATATTTTTTGTTCCAATGTAGGGTAAATAATAAGTAATTTGAATTAGAATCATCATGCAAATAATGCGTAATGTTATTTTAAAATTTCATACAAAGCCAACATTTCGAATGTTATATTAATTATGTGCAATCTTATTTTCAAAATTTCTAAATATAGTATTTATCTTGACCTAAATTGTTCAAAACCGAATCTAAAATTTAGAATATAAATTAACTCTTCACCTACAAGCTTTAAACTAAGCTTAAGACAACCAAGATCGTCATGAAACTTAATATTATAAAATAAAATTAAGTTAAGCCTTGAGTTTTATTCTAAAGCTTATTTAAGCTTGATTTTGATTTTAGCTGTGTGATCCATTGAATGAGTTAAACTATAGACTTGAAATTTGTGTTTAAACTCCAAATTAGGCTTAAATAGAAGCTCAACTATAAAGCTTTGAATTCGTATAGAACTCTTGATTTAAATATACATAATGTTGTTTTATTTAGCGGCCTTGAAACTTGCCATGAATTTCAAAACTAATACCAGATATTATGACCTTACATCCTAATCCCTAATTAAAAGTGGTTGCAATTTTATTTTTTAAATACATGAATACTGTAAGTAGAATTTGATATTGCATTTAATTAGAATTTAGCCTCAACCGGGAACTGAACTCTATCTATCTCAGAAAATATTTATACTTAAACTTTTATTAAATTCGAAATTTGTTTGAAACTAATAAAATAAAACTCAATTAATCAACGATTTTAACTAATCTCTAAATATGATTTGGGTTCTGGAATTTTTCCAAATGGCAATTTTTGAATAGAATTGATTCGTTGAATCCAGTTTTGTTCAATTTTTGACAAACTCAGATATAAGTATTTAAAACTCGATAAGAGCGGCGGGAGTGTGGGTTGAAGGCATCCAGCATCACTAAATGTATATAAAAATCTTCTGCTTTAAATATAGAGATGCTGGCCCTAAATATTCAGTTACCTAAATAATTACGAAGTGAAATTAGTATATGAAATAAATCTTTCAAGGTTGTCTCAATTATATTAATTATGAAATTTAGCACAGTTTTACTGGTTAATTTATATATTTTAGGCTTCAGAACATTTAAAAAAAAAATTCAATAACAAATTTGTAAATTTTTTCATAATTTACCAAATATGTAAATCATAATAGCATTTCCAAAATAGGTGACAAGCCCATAACAACTTGTAATAAGAGAGTTAAAATACTGACTATTGTTAAAGCAAATTCCATCTTTATAATAATTTCGTATAAAAAATTAAACACATCCTAGACATTTTATTATTTTATTGATTAGTAAAAAAAATTCCATAAACAATGTGGATTGAAAATAATTTAAAAAATTAAAATTCCACCAAAAATTTTTGAGGAAATGTTTATCCAATAATAATTTCAAAATTCCAACGAAATCGAGCTACAGAATAGTAAAATTCCAACAAAATTAAATTCGCTTCGATGTTCAAAAATAATAAGTCTGTGACAGCCTAGACAGACAGACAATAAAGGACATCATAAGGAGCCCATTTATGTACGGAACCCTAAACTTTTATTTTTGGGCTATTTCCCAAGTCACTGGAGGTTATACTATTTTTGAATTTATTTAATTTATTTCAAAATATTGTTTCTTGTAATTTCTATTATTATTTGTAAACTATATTTCTATATTATCTAAATTATTTGTTCATTTAACGAAATTAATTTAAATTTTTGGTAATTTAATTTGTAAAGTACATATTTTCTATACTCATATGCTGAAAATGTAGAAAATTTGTAATTATATAAAATTGAAATAAAAATAATTGTGCAAAATGAATTTCGACAGAGAGAGTAGAATGATGATGAGTGAAGTTAAGAAATAATTTCAATGAAAATTAACTAGAATTACGAAGGAAAAGATCATCTTACAAAATTGACTCAAAGTTCTAAAGAAAACTTAACAATAAATTAATTATCAACTTAATTGAAGAAATGATAAACGTACAGAAGTTTTCCGTAGAACATAGATTAAGAATCACTGGTCTGTGCACATACGAGTACATACATATGTGTAGTCCATAAATTCATTAAAAGTTTTTAAATCAAAATATTACAACTCTGCGAAACCTAATTAAAATCGAACAACAATATTGAAAATAATTATAAATGAAAGTTAATTAAATTTCCAGTCGGATATATACAATAATATATAATAAACTAAATATTATGAACTCATCCTACTAATTATTTATTTTCGATATTATGTAAAATAATAGTAAACTAGTAATAATCACTATAATTTTACTATACAATGTATAATATAGATAGAAATAGGTGCAAAAATTATGAAATTAAATATTAAAATTTTGATTTATTATTTTTTTGTCTTATTTTTATTATTATTGTGTTTTAGTTATTTCAGTTTATAAAATGTAAAATTGAAAATTATTTCCCCTAAATTTATATTAGTCGCTGTCACTAAATGAATGAATAAAGGTGTTTAGGAAATGTTTGCTGGCGTTTCGAATGGATGATCATAATGGTACATTTACGTACTTAATTTATTTTAATTGTCTTATTGGATAAATATCAAACTCGCAGTTAATTAAATTCTCTAAAATCAATAATTTGATCGTTGATCAAGAAACAATATTGCAAAACTTTACGATTTGTATTACATAAATTTAGCTTAGCCATCAATGGGGACTTTGCTCGTTCAATATCATTTCTAACCTTTATATACTTGAAGTGCTCATTAAACTATTTGGATTTGCCATTGAACGATGCCCTTTTTTACGATAACCCATAAAACCAAATAAAATGAAATTCTCAAATTTTCCAAAAAAATTCCAATGAAAGAGTTGGAAAGGCCGGAAAAACTATATTATTGAAACGTAAAAGGATACGTAGTCCAATTGACTTTTATTTTTATTTTCATTAAATGTCGAAAGGAACATCTGTTATCCCGAAATGAAAAAGAAAATGTTATTTCTATATATGTATGTTGGATTATTTGTTTTCGGTTACCTATAACATTTTGCGGTAAATGAAAATCAGTTTCGGTATATTCCTATATACATAGCTATTCAGCTTGAGGTTAACATTTAATTGAATTTCAAATCGACCTTAACCTATATAGTATTTTTTTTAAATCTTAAAATTATCCAGTAAAATCAACAAAATATTACATCTACATAAATCATTCGACATTTTTTTTTGTTAGCTCGCACATGATTTATGGGGTAAATTGCACGTCTCACCAAACAGTCGTAAAAATATTAAATTTGACTCAAAAAATTAATTCTTACTCTATGTACATAACTAAAATAAAAATAAATAATAGGGAAGATTAATTTATTTTGCATTAAAAAAATAATGCCGTGTATAAATAAGTCGTTTGCCCCACTTTTGAAAAAAAAAAAAAAAAATTGGAGTGTTGATCTTTTATTTTTATTTTGTTTTCGGTACGTTATGCCACTTTGCCATCCTCAGGGGAAAAATAAGGTATTTTAATTTGTTTTATTATTTTGGGATAATAAAATAAATACATAAATTTATTACCATGGTTTTTAATTTTATATAATATACACTAAAGATAATCTTGTATAAGTACTTGCATTGTTTGCATAAATGATTAACTCGTATGTTTCCATATACATACATATGTACATAAATCACGTTTTCAATATTACAACAAAAAATGTTATATTTCGAGATTACAAATCAAATCGAATAAATATGATTTTCTAATAAGTTTGATCCTCGCGTTCTAACTAACAACACAAAAGAAGAGCAGCGCAGCACTAATAAATCGAATAACGAAAACATATCTTTGGTAACATCTGTTGCCTTGGAAAAGTATCTCTCGTGCACAAAACTTTCTATATTCATGATTCTCATATGAAATTTTAGATTTTCCACAATGTATTATTATTATTATTGCTACTGTTATTATTTTATATCTTCAAATAAATAAATAAAAAATACTGTATAAGAAAGTTCATTCCCTTCATTGACTTTCGATATCTCATCTTTCGAGTGGGGTGAAATCAATTCCAAAAATATACGACGGGAATATGATTATTATGCATAAAATTTTCTAATTAGGAATGGCTTACCATCGTTGACAGTTTTATCGCAAATGATAAATTATCGATATATAAACTCAATTGACTTGTATTTTATGAATTTTAAATGCAATCGCATGAAATCTTCTTTTATTTTGTTTAACAGTGCTTCATAATAACTATGGTGTACGTGCGGGTAATAGCCCAGTCATCCTATAAATTTCATTAAAAATTATATTTTATTTTAAATAATGAAGGCAAATTATATAAAAGAAAATTGAATTTCGGGGAAATTTTCGAGTGTTGAGTTCAGGTTAGCAAGTGGCTAAAGCTGCCAGTTGGATCGCGACGTACCGGGTTCGAACCCCAACAGTGGCGGGATGCAAAAGGGATTTTTCATCTCCTGATTACGATCGGTGATTAAATTGAAAACATCTATGACCCTCTGTTGTAATGTAAAACTCATGGGCATGTAATACTCATCGTTCATATTAGTACAGGCTAGCATGGAGCTATGCAATGTGCAGATGGCCAATCAAAAGATGGACCTGTAGCCGTGTACAAAATAGGGATACTGTTCAGCTTTCAAAGGGCAATAAATCCACTAGCTTGAACAATCTCTAATTAACGTATGTATCTGTTGGTATTTATTAAAAAAAAAAATTAAAATTATTGATTTAAAATTTAAGAATAAGAAAAAATTTGAAAATTTAGGAGTTAGGTGTCAAAAAACCAAGCGGTATAAAATATGTACACAATTTCTTTACTGAAATCTTAGTTTACAACTTTAACAATTTTCGAATCTATTGAAATATAAAATTTTGTATTCTGAAATTATAAAATTTTTAAAAACGAGTTTTATATTTTAGAAAATATTTTTGTCGAATTTCATTGACGTCATAAACATTTTGAAATATCGAATTTTAAGAATTTAATTGATGCTTAAACATCTCGGTTCATTATCACCGCCAGATATTAACCGCCTCCTTATTTTATCACTGCATTTTGTGCTATAACTTAACCACTAAGGGGTTTTGGTTTTAGCTAGATAACTCCTATATTATCACAGCTCCTATGCAGTTGTAAAGTTTCATAAACCGTAGATTATCTTTCTAAAGTTTTTCGCAGAGCTATAAGTAGGATTTTTAGAAAATTTTAGAACTAATCCCAGGATTTTGTGTGAGTGATTATAACGAATTCAAGGCGCGTACATGATACTAAAAAAAATTTCTGATGTACAAAAATTCACCACGAAGTTAGCTGTATGAAGTTGAAATATTCACTACTCGAAATATAATTTCATCAGTGTAGCCTTTGTTAATAACGAAAATATTATGACTTTTGAGTGAAAACTTTTGTTTAACTATACTCAAAATGACAATTCTCTGTTTATTTACAAATAAACAAGCAACAAAATAGCAAAACAAGTATAATATTCAGTTTTGTTAATATGGCTGGCCTGGTGAAATTTTATTCGAGTTGAGCATATTTCAACTCAGATAGCTAACTTCGTGGTGAATTTTTCTGCACCAGAAAATTTTTTTTTGGTATCGTGAACGCACCTTCAAGATTAAAATTACTAAGACTAATTTACAGGGTTCTAGGAGAAGTAACAACAGAATTTTAGAAATGACTTACAAAAAAATTTCTGTTTGGATAAAAAGAAGTACTTCGTAGAATGTGAAGGGAATATGTATATGAACTTGAAATTTGTAACTATACCATGGACAATGTGACTCATTCAACTACATTTTGACCAGAACACAATAAGTATTTATTTCACCAGACACATCGTCTCAAACTATATTCAAATATTTTTATAAATCATTATACCAAAACCGAACAGATATAACCTTTTATCCCCTACATACCGTATACATATATATTAAAACAAAACTAAATGGTTATAACTCGTAATTTTCCCATGGATATCATTTAACCTTTTTTTAGTTTTCTTCTTGCTGGTTTTGCTGCTGTTGGTATTATTTGATGTGAAATCAAAAAAAAACCAAGTCAGTAAATAAAAATCAAATAAAATAAAATAAAAAATCTGAAAGCTTAAAGCTACAAAAGGAAAAATATTGCATTTTTCTAAGGGAAAAGTAAATACAACAACAGTGGTAGGAAAAACATAATAATAATAATAAAATGGAAATTTAACATATTGTGTGCTTCCCGTTTAAAATATTTTCCATATACATACATCCATGTGTATACGTGTAGCAAGGGGCAAATGAATATGAAATCGTAGAAATGATCTGTGAGTGGCTTTTTTTTGTTTACTTAATATGAAAGCTTTGTATTATGAAACTACATATTAGATCCTTGTAGTAGTTGTTAACGTATACCATGTATAAACGAAGAGGTGTGAAGTTCTATCCCCAACCATGGCCGATTTTTTTCTAAATTATAATTTAATATTTTATAACTTTATTTGATTTCTTATATTTTATTCCTTTGTTATTCCAATAAAAATTTAGATTAGGTTTGACACCCAGAAGCAAGGTGTGGGTGGGCGCATGGTGGATACCATTCATTTTTACCGGCGTTTTATGTATGCTGCTAGCGATACCAATTGCCGCATATCCAAAATCACTACCGGGCACAGAAAATATCGAAAAAGTATCGGAGGCACATGGAAATTCGGCGTCAAATCAAAATTTTACGAAACTAAAAGAAATGCCTAAAGCAATTTGTGCGCTTTTAAAAAATCCAACATTTTGTTTTCTCAATTTGGCGAGCGCTACCGAGGGCATGATAATAGCAGGATTTGCGGCATTTCTACCGAAATTTATTGAAAATCAGTATAGTGTGAATGCGGTATGGGCATCACTACTCATGGGTAAATATACTCGTAATAGTTTTTTATATGGCAACTAAGTAATAAATAAAATTAATTTTCTGTTTGAAGGCGCAATAACAGTTCCAGCTGGTGGCGGTGGTACATTTTTAGGCGGCTATCTAGTAAAAAAATACGATTTGCAATGTACCGGCATCATAAAACTGTGTTTATACTCGACAATTACGGCGGCCTGTTTTGCAGTTTCATTTTATTTATCGTGCCCAAATTTAAAATTCGCCGGAGTCACCACGGGGTACAATACAATCGGCCATAATACGTCAATGTTGATATTAAATTTCGAACCAGCCCAAACCATCGATTTCGTTCTAAATTTGGACGCAACTTGTAATTCGAAATGTAGATGCAGCCGATCAAATTACGAACCGATTTGTGGAAGTGATGGATTTATGTATTACAGTCCATGTCATGCGGGTTGCTCGAAAGAAATAAGTTTGGAAAAAACAAAAGTTTATAATGATTGCATTTGTATACAAAATAACCATTCAAATTCAGACAAATACGAGGCGGAAAATACGATATGCCACACCGATTGTTCAAATATTTGGATATTCTCAGCTTTATGTTTTTTCCAAATGCTATTTACATTTTTGGCTTCGATGCCCGCACTATCCGGTACATTGCGTTGCGTACAGGAGCAACAACGTTCATTTGCATTGGGTATCCAGTGGATAAAAGTACGTCTGCTCGGCACAATACCAGCCCCAATGATATTCGGATTTTTGATCGACGCAAGTTGTATCCTGTGGCAAGATTCGTGTGACGAATCAGGAGCTTGCCTGGTGTACGACAATAAAAGTATGAGTTGGTATATGATGTCGGTCGCACTAATCGGTAAAAGTTGTTCGATTATATTCTTCTTTTTGGCTTGGTTTTATTACGTACCGCCAAAAAGTGTCACAGATGGAGAAAGTAATAACGGCTATCATATTGAGGGCCAGCCACAACACAAACCTGAAGAAAGATATTAATATTATTCGTAAACAAGTCTTTAATATCATATATTATTTGTGCGGTGAAAAATGTACTATTATTATATATAATATTGTTTTGTATTAGCTAAGTAAAATTCGTACATTCCAAAATACTATTAACTACTATTATTCATAGAATCAAATACTCGGTTAATAATTGTAAGTTTTTTTTATGTTAGATTTTAAGATTGTATTGAAAAAATGGTTTTGAATTATTTATAGACATAAGCGAAAAAGTTAATTCTTAAGAAATGTATTATTACTATTATGATAAACGGTATAAGATGAGAAGATGTTTTATTTATTATAAAATCATGTAAATATAAGTGACAAAAGTAGAATGAAACCGTCTCAAATGTATAGATAGCCTACTGAAAGTCATCAACCTTGTAGATAATGCTAGAAGTTCAATATATGTATATAGTTGATTCGATCATATGAAAATATATATTTACTGAAAATGAGTTCCACAGTCAGCCGAATTCTTGGAAGCCAAAGACTGAAATAATATTTCACAGTCCGACACAAATAAATGATCATATGCCCTGCAAAACCCTGATTATTTGGTGACGGATCATACATAGAAGAAATGTGTCAATCATGTACTGAACATAAGTTCCACTGCTTGTGCAAACTGTGGGCCGTGGAATTAATGCGAAATATTTTAATTTACTCATGTTAAGGCAAAGGTCTAATTAGATTAGAACTTGTACTGAAAAATATTTAATGAAAATATGTTCCACGCACTATGTTCGAGCCAGCCGAATTCTTGGAATTAATATTTCACAGTCAGATTCAAATATGCCGTGAAATTTATCCACAATATTTTAACCATGGTAGGACAAAGGACTAATTAAATTAGAACTTGTACAGTATTTAGTAGTTTACTGCAATCCATGTTTGAATAATAACAAAGTTATTGGAATACGTATTTATGTTCTACTTTGTACCGCATCATCCTACCTAACTTTAATTCGTTCACCTTTTCTCTTTTTAATATTTTAAGATTGTGGATGCATATCTAAACTTTTAAAAGGTGGTCACTCACTGAAAACGTGATCCTTTAAGTAAGCTTGATACTTGACACTTTTACCCTTGTATTTTATTAATTTTAAATTGACGTTTTATTAGATTTAGAATATGCCATTTGAGATTTGAGATTTATGTAAGTTAGTAGAATATTTTTATTCATAGCTTTTGACGTTTGAGCCTTAAAATTTGAGAATGCCTCGCCATTTCACATTAATTCACTTGTCACATCATGTATCTAATTTTAATTTGGATTCCTAATATTTTAGAATTAATTTGAAAGTTAAGTGAGTGTTGAAATTTATTGGTTTCTTTACATTTAAGATTTTATGAGATAGTCGTTTTGACTTGGAATACAATTTATCATTGGATGGAAATGTGCATAAAATTTAATATTAACATATAATTATAAACTTAAATTCTGATGAAACTTGTAAGGACTTTAGAGTTGAGTTTCAAAAATGGAATGATTGAAACTAGATGTTAAAGTGGAGACATTTTACTTACATAAGGTAAGTTTAAATTGAGACAGTACTAGAATATAATATTTGTCATTAGAATCTTGGAAATTTGAGACTATCTAAGCATATGACAATTTAAATGTTGCCAACATTTTTAGTTTTTATGACCTGATAAGCCAATTTAGTTAATTTATTTAATACCACGTATTAAAATTACCATGGTTCACCTATACATTTTTTACCAGCCCTTGTACTTACCATCACAATTTTGCGACATTGAATACATTTAATTATAACAAAACTATTAACAGTAATATATTGTTTAATAACTAAGATCATGCAAACACAAAATATTCAACACACATAATATAAATGAGTTTGAACTGTTGCAACAAGCCTCAACTGATTAACACAGTTAATTTTAAACAGTTTAAATTTTTTAAATTAAAACATGTTTCACTGTTAAATACACTATACATACTAAATTCAAAATTATTAAAGATATTTCGATAGATGGCAGCAAAAGCAATAAAGTCATGTAAACATTTTATGTATAAAAAATTAAAAACAATATTACTATATATCCTACTCACTCGATATTACATGTTTGGTTTTTTCTTTTTTGTGTACCACTTTACCAGAAACAGCTGTGTTATTTCCCTCAAAATTATCGCTCATTTTCCACCAGACGCAACAGAGACAGCTACATTAATTGTGCGACAAACCTATCGTATTTATTTAAATTTCAATGAAAACATGAGAAATTGCCTGTTATGCGCTTGTACAAAAACAAGACAACTATATATATACATTTGATATTCAAATCTCGGTTCCATTTCTTTTTGTTTTTTGGTTCATTTCTTTTTTATTTTTTAAATATTCTCAGTTGCAGAAAAGACATTCATTTGATGGAAACAACACAAAATTTATTTTTTGAAATTATATTTAAAATTTCAATAAAACTAATTTTTATTATTATAATTTTTTAATTTAGTTTCTTGTTTTTCTAAATAGTATTTTACTAATAACTCGTGGTGTTTTAGGTAATAAAAATTAGTGAATCAATAAAAATTATATTGTGTTTGTAAGGTGAAAATTAAGAGAAAAAATTTCCCTTTTTGGTTTTATTTGTTTTCATTATTCTTAATTTTTTTGTCAATTACGTAAATTAAAGAAAGAATTTAGTGTTATAAATATAATTATAATATTTTGTAGTGAAATTATTTATTATTAATATAGAAAATGTGATAAATGTGTTTTAGTGAAAAACAACGTTTTATTTGGATTAAAATTTGTTTTCCATTGTTCAGTCTCTTACCATCAATCTCCACATCTCTATGAAGCTAAACGTCACATAAATGTAAGTTTTTGTTGTTCTTAATTCTGTTGTTGTTTTGTGTATCTTTTTGTATGCCCCATTCTCTCGTATTTTATGTTGTGTATTTTGTTTGTTATTTGACAGACAGAAATTATCGATTTTAATATGTATTACATTTAATATTCACGAAGCCTTTACACGTTTGAACTAGAATTTTAAAGAAAGAACGAGCAGCAGCAGAAGGATATGAAATATAAAAATAAAAAGTGTGCGCATTATAAATTTAATATTCTTAAAATACAAAGAAAATATACTTAGGACAGACAATTTTCTTCATCTACCAGGTATTTTCTATTGCTTGACTATTTTTTATCTTTCTTCAAATCCAACTTTTGACCTTCGGATACGTGGTGTGTCTTCTGTATGCATTATACAATTTTTTATGTTTTTATTGCAGTCTACCGGAAATGAAATGCATTTTGCTGACTCAGTTTTATTTTACAGAGTTCTTTGTTTGGGGATATGCGATATAATTTTGATGGTCACGCGATTGCCTATTTTCATTTACGACATTTATGTTATATCCACATAATATGTTTAAAGCTGAGGGATAAAGAGTAAAATGTTCATTTGCTTGATTCTTATGTGTATTATAATATAAGGCCCAACTTGATTGAGTTAAATTTATCTTATTTTTTTGTATACAACATACAACAAAGTGTTGAGCAAACCTATCTCCCAAATTCATTATCAGATCAGAGAATAAATTGATAATGTTTGTGTTCATAATTTATGTAATGGGACAGAAGGTCATCCTAACCTTCTATTTAGATATCATCAGAGAACATAAATTAATAATCGACACCGAATACCAACACTGCATCGTGGAAGATAAGACACTTTATATCTCGTGCTGGATGAACGCTTTCTTGCTTAATTGCCTTCGAATAAGTATAGTTTTAAGAAATTTAAATAAACAAATAAACCCAAAGAAATTAGAAAATACGAAAACTAAAGAATTTAGAAAGTTCATAATACGTACTTAATTGATTGAATTTAGAATTTAAGATATTGTGTTAGGTTATTGGCGGAAATCTTATTTAAAATCGAATTCAATTTCGGTAAAACAGTGACTAAGACAATTTTGTAGTTTATAGTTTATCTGTCGATTTGAAGTAAATCATTGATGGTTAATTTTACTGATGGCTTCTATTTTTCAATAGTACAAGATCAATTTATAATAGTTCCTTACTTCTTACTGCTTGGAATGTCTGTAGATACGAAAGACTAATTTTCTGACTTGGCCGGTCAGTTCACGTAATGTAGCGTTTAGTATTTTACCTAGCGATTGAACTGAACACAATAGAATGTTCAATTAGATTCAATTTATACCATATAAGTATAGTTAATCCTTTTTATGAATATATGATAAATTAGAGTTTTAGTAAAAATTTAGGAACTGATTGGTTTAATTTTACTTAAGTAAGTACATGTGAAATTAGCAATTCACACAGAATTTTCAAATTTCATTCAAAATCCAAGATAATTTGAAATTTAATGCCACTACTTAATTAACTCCTCTTATTCTAAAAATAGTACTAGTTTTGGATATAAAACCTAAACACGCCCAATATTTATACAAGGCTATCATTCTTGGATACTTCACATCACTAACTAATTATGTTAATTTGATTCGATCAATTGGCCATTATAATTTGGGAAATTGGTTGGCAAATTTGGTATTAAAAAATGTAGAAATTTAAATTTCTCTGGATGTATAATACATAATAATTTTGCCAACCTAAGCTGTTGAGCCTATAACGCTTTGATTTGTTGTTCTAACCATCAGACGACGATATACTTACTTAATAACATTTTTATTAAGAATAAATATTCCGCTTTGTGTTATATATCTCTGTATGTACTTACACAATTTTTATGTCATTCGGTTGCCCTTCAACCATTTATTTATATTTTTATCTGGTGAAAATTTATATTTATTAATAATAACATTTTTAATATTTATTTGTTGAACTAAGTACATAATATATCCTAATTTTTCACATCAGAATTATGACCATATAAAAATTTTGAAAATTGCTTTTATCAGAAAGTTATGGATATTCAAACACAGTACACACACAGTTGGTGATTTATTGGAGGGTTATTTTATGTGAAAGCAATTTATTATTTTTAATAAATTTGCTTAGCCTGTTTTTTTCAGTTGCTGTTTTGTTAAATATCCTTTTTTTTATACAAATATACATAGTATACGAAACGATACAATTTTTGGTTTCAAATTATAAAATTTTTTTGTAATCCTTATTTTGGACCGAGGATACCTTCTATACATGTATAAATTGAAAACGTAATCGAACCTTTGATCTTGTTCGCAATTAATAACATACAAGAGTTATTTTTATATATCCAGAACACGTAATCAAGATTTAATTTATTTTGCTTACCTACTTTAAATAAATGTACGGAAATAAGTAGGTGCAATTAAAATGTCTAAAAGCCATTGAACCAAATTATAAATGAAAAACAAACATCGTTCTATTCAATGCACCTATATATAATATCGCATCGAGTACTTGAGATGGATATAGCAGATATAATGTGTTAACATTTCTAAAATTTATAGTTTATATTAACGTTTCATATGAGTAAACATTTAATCTAATAAATATTAAACATTTACGGGTCATCACAGAGCCAAATAAAATATCTGTCTTGCATACCTCATTAATACATTATCATTATCTTACATAAAACTTATTTTTTTATTGAATATTTTTCGCTGTATTCTTTATATATTATTACATGCATCCATACATTCATTGGTTTTGTTGGATTGTCTTTCTGTTATATATGTAGTGTAGTAGAATGAAACTATATAACTTCATTTATATACAGTACATACATGCATACAACTTTAAATATAAGTTTTTTGACCTTATACAAATATAAAAGAAATGTATATATTTCAGTTCAATCGTATTTGAAATGAATTCTATATACATTTACATGTCCTTTGTCTTATTATATCATCTTAATGACGTTTGAGTGCACACTGTATACTGAACATAAGTTCGATTACATTGGAAGAAATGTAATTAGTGACTAACTGTCTTATCTCGTATTTAATAACAACTTGATGATGTGTGGTATATGTATTCTCTAAAGTATATTATTCAGTATTCTGACTATATAGAAAACCAGTAATAAATATTCTTCAAACCAACCTTGCTTGGTGATGTGATAAAATTTATATATTTACTTAGCCTCCGGCATAGATAAAATACATATGTATAACTAAAAAAGATTAATTTAATAGATTTATGTTTCCTTTACGGTTTTTTTGCCATGATTGGGATAATCCATCATTTATTGTGAATATATATTTGTTTAATGAAAAATTGAATCAGGAGTTTAGTATATTTTTGCAGATTCATCGTACATTTTTAACTTGTGGTTAATTTTTAAATTTATACAAACTTGTGATTAATTTTTGTATCGACGTGACAAATTTAAAAACGCTTTAAAAAATTAATGAATATCGCTAGTATATAACAAGTTGCATGATAAATTCGCCCAAACAATCCTCCATTATACACAATTCTTCTTTTGAAAATTCACACCTACAGCATTTCACTTTCCAAAAAAAAAAAATCGTCTTGTTTTCCGTATACATTCGCTCACGTCTGAATATGTCAATGAGCTTCCCTACCAATAACCATATTACCAAATCTCGGTAGATATTATTGGTGTGGGCGTTCATACAAAATAAACTTTTATTTGGTTGCTACCTAAAACATTGACCAAGTTGATATACTAGCTGTACCTTCAAAACCGAGCCTTTCGCATTAGCTTCGTAAATTATATTTTAAAAATTATGTACGACAATTTGTGTTTGAGTAATTATCGGGGGGCTGGTGCGTATCGAACTCATACTCCTCTATGCAGTTATTAGGCATATCGAATTTATACAGGTTGACGCAATATTGCTGACACCGGTAATACCGTTTCCTTGATCAAAACGAAGGTGACTTTAGATGCACCACTTAGCACTGGCAAGTCGGCCTTTCAATTTATAAGCGTTTAAACAGGAGTCTTATGCCCTAGAATACTATCTGGGAGAAGTAGCAGAAAAACTGGTAACTAGAACTACCTTAGTAACTTACCAGCTTTTCTGTTATAGCAGTTTCTTAGAGATATAGGGTGCTAAGACATTAGACTCCTGTTTAAACGATCCAACGGTATCACACGTGTCAGCGAATATTGGCACTTCATGTATATGGGATATTTTCAGATGATAACAAATGAAAACTAGATTAAAATTTCTCTTTCAGATTAAAACTGAATTTTGTCTTGGTTCGTTGTGTTTGTTCCATTCCAAGAATACAGAATTTTTTGTTCTGTTCACGTATAAAACGATTTTTGATAGGTGTAATCAAATTCCCATATACCTATTATGTACATTAAAAAAACCTTATCTCATGAAAGTAATAAGATTTGTTATTAATATTATATAATTATAACGATAAGCCGTATACAAAAAAACGTGTTGAAAGAGATTTAATTTAGATGTATACTTACTGCATAGTTTCGAGACAGTGTGTGACTGTGTAGCGAATCTAATTAGCATATAGCGACATAAGACATTTTATTTCACATATACGCCATGCATGTGTATGTATATATACAAAATATTAGTCACAACAAACAAACATCAACTCGTAAGCAGTATTTATGATTGTTATATTTTTTTTAATGAAAAACATGAAAAATTAAAAGTTTAACTTTACAGTTCAATTGCACAGAATAAAAAATAAATTGTGAAACTGCCATATTGTTTAAACAACACTGTACCTGTTATATATGTACCTATACATATATACATGTACTTGTACACGTTTTTCGTATAGCATGTAACAGATATATACATTTTATGTGTATCAGATTTATCTTACTAATATGGGGGATTGAAATTTGGAGAATTACATAAAATTCCATGACTCTGCATGTACAGATTATTTTAATTCGGTTTTTAGTTAGTGTTAACAGTCTTATTTTTTATACAAACAATATTCAAATTGTAATATGATTTGTTGTGTATACATCACATCAACTACTTACTAGATATAGTTGACATTGATAGATTCAATCTTATGTATATATGTATATGTATGTACATATATACATACATAATGTTACGATAATTAAAATGAAATTATTTCTGGTAGACCTTTTTTCCATATACAGGGTGTCCGCCGGGAAGGTATACTACTTTATTTTGCCGCCATTTTGGTAAACGTTAGTCTTGACAGTTCATATTTGGCAGTCGTGAAGTAGACACGTGGTAAATTTATTATGGAAAAATATTCGATAAACCAACGTGTTTTAATCGTTAAAACATTTTATCAAAATCAATCATCGATTACTGTGACGATGAGAAAGTTACGTGAAATTTTTGGGAGAAACAACGTGCCAACAAAATGCACTATTTATCGTGTAGTGAATGATTTCGAAGAAAGAGGGTCTGTAGGTGATAGGCCCAAGCATGGGCCACAACGTACTGCAAGATCGGCTGAAAACATTACTGCTGCTCAAGAAAGTGTTCAAACCAATCCATCAACCTCAATTCGACGCCGTGCTCAGGAGCTGGGTCTTCAAAGAACAAGTTTGGCCACAATTTTGCACAAGGATTTCCATTTGTTTTCATTTAAGATTCAGTTGACACAAGAGCTTCTTCCACAAGACAATTTACGCCGCCATACATATGCCAATAGGATGTTACAGCTCGCCCATGACAACCCCGATTTTCATGAAAAAATCATAATGAGTGACGAGGCACATTTTCATTTGAATGGATATGTGAATAAACAGAATAGTCGGTTCTGGGCAATGAAAAACCCTCAAATTATTCATCAGTCACCTTTACATCCATTAAAAGTGACAGTCTGGTGTGCAATTTGGTCAGGAGGAATCATTGGACCTTACTTCTTTCAAAATGAAAACGGCGTAACGGTAACTGTGAATGGGGAGCGATATCGTGATATGATTGAAAACTTTTTAACGCCATAACTGCATGCTTTGGGCTTGATTAACATGTGGTATCAACAAGACGGTGCCACATCGCATACAGCCAGGATTACAATGGAATTACTGCGAAAACTCTTTCCACAACAAGTTATTTCAAAAAATGGTGATGTTGATTGGGCTCCACGGTCGCCTGATTTGACTGCTCTGGACTTCTTTTTGTGGGGATATCTGAAAAGCAAGGCTTATGCAAACAAACCAGAAACGCTTGAGCAACTCAAACAAAATACTCGTGATGAAATTAATGAAATACCGCGTGAAATGTGTGAGAATGTAATGAAAAATGTGCTCAAAAGGGCTCGCATTTGTGAGGCTAACAGAGGCGGACATTTATCTGATATTGTATTCCATACATAATTTCCGACATTAAATAAAACATTTATCAATATAAGATCCATTCTCTTTCATTTAATCAAAAATTATAAACAAACAAATTAGCATACCTTCCCGGCGGACAACCTGTACTTGTATATTTTTGTGAATTGCAGTTAGCATTTTTAAATCATATTAGTTTGCAGAATTATTTAAAGTCATTAAAGTTTTAGTTAATTTATAACTAAATGCAATTTTAAGTTTTGGTTTGGCAACCTGAGAAGTCGAAATATTTTTAGTAAAAATAAATTTATGAGCGTATTGTAGAACAATTAAGTATTATGGAAGAATGCCGTCATTTTTTTTTTTAAGGAAGGACGTGGCATAAACACTTTTTTGGTCCATAGCCTTGCCTTATTCACATAACATTCATTCAACCCATTCACACAAGTACAGTATACCACCTGCGCATTGCACAGCTCCATGTCACCCTGTACAGTGACATGGAAGATGGGTCGGCCGATGAGTTATACATTTCAACAGAGGGTCATAGATGTTTTCAATTTAATCACCGATCGTAATCGGGAGATGAAAAATCCCTTTTGCATTCCGCCTCTGTTGGGATTCGAACCCGGTACCTCCCGATCCAAACGTCGCAGCTTTAACCACTGTCCTATTTGCACCGGCTGCTCAAATTGCATCGTTCTTCTCCCTCTACTCCTGTTGAATCACTTTTTTCCAAGTAAACTTGAAATCTACTCAAAAGCTTTATCCACATTGAATAATTTCTTAATTTAAAAATTCTTTTACAAGCTTCTTAGATGAATCGTGTAATACGATATCATTTGTAAGATAATTGAAGTATTTTTAAAATCTATTCTATTATTAGCAGATAATTTAAACTTTGTTTAGATTGGGCTTGCAGAGAATGAAACGAAACCGCTCATCTGGAGTGGACTGCATTAATTCGGAGCTCTTGATATTCGGAGGGGATACTTTGTGGAACTGTCTTTTCGACCTTATTCGATTAGTATGGCGAACCGAAGTTATGCCTGATGAATGGAAAGTGGCCGCGATATGCCCCATCTTCAAGAAGGGAGACCGCTTAAGTGTGAGAATTATCGCGGTATAGCTCTCCTTTGCACAGCATACAAGTTACTGTCATACATTTTATTGGATAGAATCACTCCTCTGGCGGAGGGCTTGGTTGGTGACTATCAGGGAGGATTTCGTCCGAATCGATCAGTCACTGATCAGGTCTTTTCGCTGCGGATGATTCTATCTAAATATTATGAGACATGCATCTCCGTACATCAGGTTTTCCTGGATTTCCGGCAGGCCTACGACTCGATCAATCGAGAGAGTTTGTGGTCTGCCCTGGAATACCTAGGAATGCCAACAAAATTGGTACGACTGTGTAGGATGACAGTGACGCAGTCTCAATGCTGTGTTAAAGTTGAGAACAGGCTATCGACAATTTTTGCAGTTAACTCGGGTGTTCGGCAGGGAGATGCTCTGTCCCCGATACTCTTTAATCTCATGTTGGAGTACATCTTTCGTAAAACTGAAACACCTCAGCGCAACATCTTATATCGCCAGTCCAATCAAGTGCTTGCATATGCAGATGACATATGCGTGATTGGACTGAATAGCAACGGAGTGAAAGAAATACTTGATCCGCTTGTAGAGTTTTCAGCTTCTGTTGGACTCCAGATCAATGAGTCCAAAACGAAATACCTGATCTCTGGTTTTAGAGACAATGGCACACCAGATTTTAGTAGTGGCCACCACACGTTTGAGGGAGTGAGGCGGTTCAAATATTTGGGCTCTCTTATCACTCACGATAACAGTGTGGGTGAGGATATTAAAGTGCGGCTGGCAGCTGGCAGTCGTTCTTTGTATCCTCTAAGGCCACTGCTAAAATCTAAACACTTATCAAGTGCCGTGAAGCTGAAGCTTTACAAAGCGTTGATCGGGCCCGTTGTTATGTTTGGATGTGAAAGTTGGGCGCTGACGGATGAGTACGAGAGATGGCTCCTTACATTTGAGAGAAGAATCATGCGTGTGATTTACGGCCCTAAACGCGAAATAGATGGTACATACCGAGCTCTGTACAATTTCGAGATCAGAGATCTGATGAAGATCCCCGATATTGTACATGAAGTTAGATCTCAGCGAGTACGCTGGCTCGGTCACGTTCTGCGTGCTGATCCGGAACGAATTGTGCAGCGATCTCTGAAAGGAGAGCCACCATATGGTAGGCGCAGAGGTCGTTGCAGGCGACGATGGCTCCACGATGTAGAGAACGACTTGGCCTCTTCAGATTGTCTAAGACAGTATGAAGACCAAGCTCAGGATCGAAACCGTTGGAGCCAGATTGTTGATTCAGTAAGGGGCCAGTAATGGCCTTTAACACTGTTATTATTATTATTATTATTAGATTGGGCTTAGCGTTCGATTTATATTTTAAAGTAAAACAATTAAATGTTTAACAAATTAAATTTAAAGTTGAAATAAGAGATTTGACAATTTTATATTACTTAGTTTGTTCAAATCGCAAATTAATTTTTAATATAATAATTATACATATGTATATAAGTATATAATATGTATGTACATAAGTATATAACTAAATAGAAAGTTGTTTCTTTTAAATTTAACGAATATCCAATAATTACTTACTTAAGTGGAATTACTTTACTACCTAAACACTATAAAATTATTTAACCAGCTGTTAGACGATATCATAACATTTCGCTGTACATGCCAATAAAAAGTATGGCTTACAAATACGTATGTAAATATTTTTGTATTACTGTAAATATATGCCTAAACAACACACGAAAATTTAGAATTACTTATTTCTACTCCCAGTTAACCTAAATTCGCACAAAGCTCTTTATGTATTTATATACATATATTTTACCATTAACTAACTAATGGTGACAAATGTCCATATATACATAAAACCATAAATTGGTAATTGAAATTCAGAGTATAAACAAAAACAACAAAAATTTAATTAAATCAACATTCATTCATGTACGAATATAATTCAATTGAAACACAGCATACAGCAATAACTACAGCACACAAAATGCGATATGTTGTAATAATTTCTAGTCGATGTAATTAACTTTTCGGCCTATATTTAGTAACAAAAACCGTGTTGTCGTAATGATTTTACATAAATATACACACATACGGAGCTATTATTTTATATACATATGTATATATATATATATATATATATATATATATATATATATATATATATATATATATATATATATATATATATATATATATATATATATATATATATATATATATATATATATATATATATATATATATATATCTATCTATATATATATATATCTATATATATATATATATATATATATATATATATATATATATATATATATATATATATATATATGTATATATATATATATATATATATATATATATATATATATATATATATATATATATATATATATATATATATATATATATATATACATAAGTACTTAAGCATATTCAAATCATAATAATTAAATACTAAAAACCATTTTCAACACTTTCAGACTCTGGAACCAATCGCGTTTAGTATTTGATAGTATAATATAATTTAAAAGTGGGTTAGAAAATGTTAAGTAATTTTTAGTTATGCATGAAGTGAACTTAGCTTGTAATTTTAATTGGAAATGAAATTTAAATCATAAAATTATAGTTTTATATGAAAAGTTATGGAAAGTTTTTTCCGTGTTTGTTTCTTATTTTCATAATTTGCTTAAATCAAATGCAAAATTCGTAACGTGGTGATCAAGGACTACACCATAATTTATTATATTTTGTTACCATACAGCTGAAAATCAATTATATTTATAGTTTTTTAAAAATCACAACATAAATTTTTATTATTTACTTGTATCTGTTATATTGGAAAAATAATTATTTCGTTAATTAATTATTCGATGCGTCATTAAAAATGTATTGGTTTGACCTATCCAATAAGTAATGCAGATTAAATATTTAATCAGCAGTAGATAATATTTTTTGTACACCTCACTATATAAGTACCTTTGCTAATCTTATTGTCTTAATTAATAAGTGCTAACCTTGAGCTACAACTTAAAATATAAAATTTGGTCAAAATACTTAATAATTTAAATCGAATTTTACATTATGTTTTAAAAAACATTTGAACAAGCAAATGTGAAACGAAATAGAAGTTAAAAGTTGTTTTGATTTACATAAAAAAAACACAACACCTTAGTGCTAATTATATGGGTAATCTTCTAACATTAAACATTTCATATAATATATATTGTATTGTAATATGTACGTAAAGTTGCTATGATAGCTATCTTGTTTCCTATATAAATTTAAAAGCCATGAATTCAAATATAAAACTAGTATTCACGAATTACAAATTCTTAAGATGCTTCATATTCTTAATATGTACCATTAATTAGAAAAAATTTGAAATCAAGGTATTTAGCGAATTTTAAAACTTTTATATTCCAAACACTCTTACGAGTACATAATCAAATATAGAAACTCTAAATTTCATATGTAGTCAACATTTTTTATAATTCAAATACACATAATTTGGATATGTACATACTAATTTTAGTAAAATTATTTATTCTGCAGTTTGTTTAAATATTTTACTGAAGTTTAAACAATCAGTGTGGTGAAATATTTTTATTCTGTTTATATTACTTATATATTGTTGTATTGCTTGCTACTCAATTCAACCAAATTCACTTTTATAACATTTATTTATATTCACCTCAAATACAAATTCAGTAGTTGATTCATCTCAAATACAGACTGCGCAGATTTGCTTTGAGGATCCATCCCATGAGGAATAAATTAACTAGAGTCAAGCAGTGTTAGTACAGGCTAGCATGGAGCTATGCAGTGTGCAGTTAAAAACCGGACCTAAAACCGTGTACAAAATAGGGATACTGTTCAGCTTTCAAAGGACAATAAATCCACAGCCGAACAGTCTCTAATTAATGTATGTATGTGTTGGTATTTATTTGAAAAAAAAAAAAGCAGAGACTAAAACCGCTCACTTGAGGTGGACTGGATTAATTCGGAGCTCGCTGGCGGCAGGCAGTCGTGTTTTGTATCCTCTAAGCGCATTGCTAAATTCTAAACACCCATCAAATGTCGTGAAGCTGAAGCTATACAAAGTGTTGATCAGGCCCGTTGTTATGTTTAGATGTGAAAGATGGGAAATATTCGAGTAGCTTACGGCCCAAAACGCGAAATAGATGGTACATACCGAGCTCTGTTCAATGTCGAAATCAGAGATCTGATGAAGATCCCCAACATTGTACATGAAGTAAGATCTCAACGAGTACACTGGCTCGGTCACGTTCTGCATGCTGATCCAGAACGAATTGTGAAGCGATCTCTGAAAGTACAGTCACCATATGGTAGGCGCTGAGATCGTTGCACGCGACGATGGCCCCACGGTGTAGAGAACGACTTGGCTTCTTCAGGTTATCTAAGACAGTATGAAGACCAAGCCCAAGATTGAAACCGTTGGAGCCAGATTGTCGACACAGTAAGGGCCTTTAAAACACTGTTTATTATTATTAATTTATGTTCACATTCTAGTTCCATTTTGTATAAATAAGGAGTAATTTTCTAAGTAAGTTATAAGTATCTAATTTAATGCTAATTGATTTGATTAAGTAGGTAATCTGGTACAGGTAATCTGGAAATTCAATTATTATATTTCACTTAGGCAAGATAACTCTTTGGACTGAACATTAAAGTCCTTTGTGTCCTTCTGAATTTCACGTGAATTTATCGTAAAAGAAAAAGTTGAGCCTCACACGATTCGTTTTAAAGCAGTTTCACTGTATTACTTATAATAAAAAATTATATTTGCAATGATTACAAGGTAATTTTAAATACTGTATAAATGAATCAAATTTAAAATGAAACATGTTTTTCTGGTGTCATTACCGCCGCCATTTGGCTTTTTTCACATTAAAACTTATACAACATTAAATCGAAAAAATTGATACCCATATTGGAGACACACAAATTTCTCAGAGTGTTGTGTTATTAGAAAAGAATAAAATTCAAAAATCATTCAGCAGGCACGATTCCAAGAATATTCTTTATAGCAAAATTATGATTCATTTATGCGCAGAAATTTTTGAAATAAATTCCAGATAATTTTATTTATGTATTTCAGAAGAAAATATGCTCAAGCATAAGGAGAGTATATATTTCTAAATCGAGGGCGTGATGTCGGAGGCCTTGCTAATTGATCGAATATGAATATAGTATGAACTTAACATTGAAATTGAATACATATATGTACTTATTATAAATTAATTTTATTGTACTGAAGTACCTGATGTAACAATTTATAGCTATATAAAAAATTTCATATAAATATTAACATGCTTTGTGTGTATATATAAACTATGCACCTATGTACATACACAAGGCGACAACTTTGCTAGCCAAACAACATTATTTTCTCACCGACATTGAATGTTTTTCTATATATCCTCCACACAAAACAATAATTACTTCTCACATTTTCGACACAAATCCCACATTGTAGAGTTCAATTAAAACTACCCCACGGAGAAATACACCAGTGTTTATATACCCCATGATGGTGCTAAAACATATGCATGCACATACATTAATATACAAAAGACAAAACTAATCAGTATATATATATATATATATTAGTTAATAATATGCAAATACAATAAAACTATCATCTAATTTAATCTTACAACAATAATATATATTAAAAATCAGTATTTTCACAAACAAATGAACTAAAATAAATAATAAATTGTCTAAGCGTAATTTTTCCATGATTAGAAAAAAAATATTTTATATCACTTTTTGTCATGTCACCAGAAATTAATTTATATACGAGTCGAAAACAACAACAACTATGCAAAAATTTCTAATTAATATATCAAAGCTCTGTGCACATAATACATATAAACTTACATTTAACAAATTTAGCTCTTCATAAGCGCGAACGATACCAATCCCTAAAGAAACGTATTCCGGGTTTTTCGTTTTCAGATCCCATGTCGAATTGTCGACCAAAAAATCTATAGTTTCTAGAAGACTACATATGTATATTTGTATAAGGGATTTTTCTCACCTGTCGATTTATATTTTGATTGACCAGCATGGAGATGCCGTGAAAATAACGAATCCAATTTAATTTATTCATTTTACATGCAACTCGTTTTATAATATATTGTATGTATTTGGAGTTTACGTCACTGTTTTTGAAATATGAATATTACCAAGATTTATGCAACTTTATAGTTTTATATACTTACAGTAAACAAAATATATTGAATATCAATCAAAAAAAACTGTGAAACTGAAAAGTTTTGTATATTTTTGGACTAAATATTGCTGGTTTTGTGTTGACGGTTGGGAAACTAGACAATGATATTTATGAAAGGAATTTATATATTACAATACTTATATCAACACAAAATGAACAAACAAGTTTTTTTTGGGGTTTTGGTTGGTAATCAAGGTTTTGTTTTAATTTTACGGTAACAATAATTTTCATTCTGTGTAGACAATTTGTGTTAAATATGATGCTACTGATATCACTGGTTATTTAAGTTCGTGTATTTGGTCAAGGTTTAAAAACGGTTTGAATTCAGATTCTTGCTTGTAAAAGAAAACGTGATTTTATTGAGTTTAACAATTAAGTATCAATTATAATAAATACTTAGTCCGATTTGGTTAGCGGATGCACCAATTTAAGTGTTCTAAGAAATTTTACGATTTTGATTCAAGTTTGGATAGTCTATAGATTCATGACATTTTGTTACCATCTTAAAAATTTCCTAATCTAGTAAATCTACATAATTCGAACAACCTTGAAATTTTAGATATATATCCAATTTTGCTTATTTCTCACTCTTAAAATTATTTGGTTTTGATATATTATGGTATTTTGCCTAATCATTATTTTTTTCGGCATAGTATGATTGATATAGATAATTTTTCATTTTGTTTGTATTGGCAATTTGAACCATTATCATTATCTGTATAAAAATAATAATCTTACATGCGTAATATTTGACTGACTCTCACGCAATTTATTGGAAATGTAGTCTCTGAATTAAATGTTAGAGATTAGTCTGTACTAAACGGTAAATGAACTTAATTAATCTCCAGACCCCATATCAAGGGGTTTTGCAGAGAAGTATGGTCCAGGATTTATTTTGATGCAAGATAATGCTAGACCTCCACAACAAACATCGCCCAAAATTACTGAGGTAATGGTGGGCGGATAATAGTCCCGACTTGACGTGTGGGAATTTTTAACAGAAGGATTCGAGCGAGAGATACCGCTCCATTGTCGTTTCCGGTGTTGATTGAAACAGTTTTTTTATTATTTTTTTGTTTTGGGGCTAGACACATACATATATCTAGAACTAACAATATATTTGCTTTTATAAACAAAATAAACAAATTTATTTTTAAAAATATTCCGTGTTTTCATTTAATTTTTGGTATTGTTGCCCATCAACCGATACTGCGTTTTGCAGTTGTAAGATGCGATTCTAGTTTTGTCATCTTTGTAGACGAAAAAAGAAAGCAATTTTTTTAATTTTTAACAAATTGAAAATTTGATAGAAATTCAGAATTTTGATAGTTTGAGGATATATTAAAAATTTGATAGAAGTTATGTTCTATATCTAGAATTTCAATAGCAATGAGTGAAAATTAACAAAATATTTTCATATTTTGTTGTCCGATGACTTTATTATTGACAGTTAATCACATCTAATTAAAATTTACACGGTTAACGAGCTTAATTATTTCCCAACAGACAATCATATTCAATAACAAGATAATGTGTTATTGTTATAAGAATATTTTATATTTTCCATTAAACAAATTAATTTTTTTTTTCAATATAAACAATATTCGAAGAGGTATGTATATTGGTAGTGTACAAGTGAAAGTTGTTCTTCTATAATTATACCACAATTTTTTATTTTACAATAAATCGTTAGTATATTACTTACTTTAATACAAAAAATCACGTTGTAAATGAAATCGAATTTTTTATTTAAATATATTGTGAGAGAGGGATAATTGAATTTTCTCGGGATTATTCTTTAGAAAACACGCGGTCTCGTAATTCATAAATTGTTTACTTAAATTATAATCGTAAAACGTATTTCGTACATATTATCGTATACGACGATTGTGAGATAAGATTTCAGTCAAAACAAGCCGCTTTATTTTAATAGTTTAAATAGTTTATGACTTAATAAATCTTGTATAATATCTTCATCACTAATTTTCCGAATTTAACAATAATGTATAGTATAAAGTTTCAATCAAACACATGTCACATATTACAAATTTCATTTTTGTATTTATATAGTGAAAGTTGTTAGGTATTTTCCTACCTAACAACTAATTTTGTAAGTTAATAATTTTATTTTATTTCGATTAAATAAGACGAAACAAAATTTGCACGTGTACGTGTTTTGAATAATTAAATTAAATTCAAAATTAAAATTGAACAAAAACTGAAATTAATTTCACCAAATTTTTATTATTTTTCAATTTGTCGAGATTTCTATTTTACAAGTATGGTGGATCTTCTTTGCTTGCGTTCAAGATGTGTTATGGAAATAAATTTGTATTTTTATTTATTTTTGTTATATATTTTTTACCAAACCTTTTACGTAATATAATTTAATGTAGATTAGTCAGGCGCGCGATATGCGTTTACAATCTCACAACCATTGAAAATGAAGTGTATTGTAATTTTAAACGAAATGGGAACAAACATAGATTGGGTGAAGGGCACCGAGATAAACAAAATATTTTTATTCCACTAACTTCCTGTATTCGATAAACACAATTTGATACATTACACAATATTTTTGCGTTATCATTGTATTCAATTTCTTACATTAAATAATAGAAGATTATTTTTAAGCTACATATACCATTCAATTTACATATATTTTCCAACCGATTTTTTTAAATTTAAATTATTTCATCTAATTTCTTAAAGACAGTAGAGAACCGCGTGTAAACAATGAGGAATGCTATCATCAATCATTTTATTGTTTTTGGATGTAACCGCGAAAACAAAAAAATTTAAAATCACTTTCACTTATCACACATTATATAGTTTGTTGTTGTTTTTTTAAATTTAGTTTGGGTTATATTTGTATTTTAAAAATGTACAGAGGAAGTAATTCATAAATCAAATAATTTATATTTTTTAATAAATTAACGAATTTTTGGTAGCTCCTATATATGTAACGTGTATATCTACATGACTTTCATAAATTAAATTTTTTTTTTTAACATTCAACTTTAAAACAAAACTAAAAACGGTAGCTTTACATAAATTGGATAGATAGTACCATTTGATAAGTAACACGCTATATGTTACTCATCAAAAATATCATTGCTTTGGTTCAAAAAGTCAAAGCCCTCAATAAAATATTTTTATAGATAATTTTGTAAATACATATATTAACTGATTTAGTAAGCTGAACATACATATCTAGTATATTTATGAGTCATTAAATCCATTGTTTTTGTTTATATCAGCACCCGAGGTCCATAAAGAATAGATAAAAGTTTTTTTTTATCTAATTTTTTTTGTCTAAAACAAGCAAATTATGTAATTCATTGAATAAAATAATTGAAAAATATGAAACATTCTTTTGTGTTGTGGCGAACAAGAAGAAAATTATATTAGAGCATTTTTATGCACTGTGATGTTGTGTAGGCATACTGGAAGGAAATTAAAATACCGCAAGTAATTAGAAATTGGTATTTTGTAAATATTATATTGCTTTCCGGAATGAGATTGCAATGTCATGACCCTGTGTGGTATGGGTGAAATTTTGGTTTGATATAAGGTAAATTAAATTTTTTTTATGCTAAAGGTTTTAAAAGGAAATTATGCTATATTTTAATTATTAATCGATGAGATAGAGAAACTTGTATATTGCGGTGTGTGATGATGTTATTTCGATATTCGATGTTATTTCTAAAGTTGAGAAATATGGGGCTTAAAATTATCCATCACTTACTTATATAGATAAAATTGTCATTCTTTAACAAAAAGTGAATATGCAAACTCTAGACTCGTATTAATGAAATTTTCAAAACCTCCATTTCCAGTTATATATGTAGTTTAATTTACCAATCCTCAAGTATTTATTAACGTAGTTCCACAAAACTAAAAAATTCTGAATCACGTAAAATCATACTTTCAACATGGCATTTTGAAGGTAACGTGTTACTTAGAGGCATTTAAGTCTAAACTGAAATTTGCGATTTTTTAAAGTTTTTAGTGATATGATTTTCAAATTTATCTACATACATATGTCTATGAATTCTATAATATTTTTAATTTTGAAGTTCTAAGCGAGTTCCAATGTCTTCGCATTATGCCTTACAAGCAAATTTTTATCTTAACTAAGTTAGAATTTAAAAATGATCCAACTTTACAATCATATGGCCCAATTAATCACAGATTTCCTCATTGCAATTCCATAATTGTTTGGTTTGTACTATTTGTATGCGTCTTAACAGCATTGTAACTCTTACGTCTCTTCTGAATTTATGACTAATAATTTGATTGATTTGTATATCTCCTAAACCTTATAATTCGTAAGTGATTCGCATGCCCCTTTTTGACATACGATTTGTGACTCAGTTGCGTAATTAATTATTCCAATTAATTTAAATCTCAATCCATTATGTCTATTAAGATCTGTAATTCTGAAGCAACAGATAACGCAACTTGCACTCATAACGTAAATAATAATAATTTATAGTGTTTTCTAATGCCATTGTTCTTATTCTATTATGCATTCATAATTTCTTATCTTTCCATGATACAATGTACTTTTCATTGTATTACACATATGAGTCGCGTTACTAAACCCAATACGAGGTCGGGTTTACGTAAAATAAATACATTACTTATATGCACATGTACTCAACCGCCAAGTGTTTACAAACGTTGGTGCAAAAGCAACAACAGCAACAAAACAATAGGAAAACTTTTTTATTGTCATTATCTTTATTTAATTTAAAAATTAAATAAAAGTCAACTATAGTAAAGAAATTACATTTATTCTTTAAGTCCTTGGATTTATATCCTTTTATTTTGCTTGCTGCTCTATAATAATATTATTGTTATAACATATTAGGTTTGAATCAATAATTGACCTCGAACTATTAAATTGGTTTATTACAGTAATAATTTTATTTTATGTACATACTGTATTATACTGTATACTATACAATCAGAAAGAATATTATTTTTTAATTATTTATGTTAGACATACAAAGAAATGTTTCGATCGATACGTTAAAAACTATACAAAAATGACTAGCTGCTCGCTTTTAATTTATACATTATGTAAATAAGGAAGAACAAAATCTATAGTATGTATTCATGATTAATTAATTTCATTTTGAGTACAATCTAGTTTTATTTTTATTTTATACAGATATTTGAGTTGGCAGACAGTCAAGTCAATTTGATACATAAAAATTATAATTTAGAAAATTGAATTAAATCGAATATTGAGAATACGGTTGTTATATATAATAAATTATATATAAGGAAGATTATTAAAAATAGATTCATCTTGCACATAAAAAGTGCTGCTGGAGAAATTTCACGGATCAATAAATCTCTTACGGAATACTTACTTATACATTGTCTATTCTGAGAAACTGAGGATAATCCATACATATTTTGAACACAAAATTGAAATTTAATTACAGCTGCCATCTAAATTATTTTTTTGGTCTTGATAAATTTTGAGAATAATATATGATTGATTACAAGCTAAATTTTATAAATTCCAGTATTCACTTACATACTGTATATACTTTCATAAGTACTCGATTTAGATTAATTGTTTCAAATTTCCCTCAAATATGGCCAAGATTGGAAATTTTATTGAATTTAATTAATCTGATTCTGAGTACACAAATTGGTTTTACAAATTGAATTCTATTCTCAGGAATAGTTCGTGAATGAAAATCAAATTTAAAGTGAATTTCGCTTTTTAAAAAAATTAAATTATTTTTATTTCAAATTACAAATTGAATTATTACAAAATTTGAGAAAAATTTTAATTAATCTCTGAGCAGAAATTAATTAAATTGGTTATTATAATTTAGAGCCGCCCTCGTTAGCACAGTAAGTAGTGTCCTTGCTTTGTTATTCGAGGGTCTCGGGTTCGATTCCCGGTGGTGACCAAAAATCACGGTTGGGTGTTTTTAATGTGTAAGTATATGTGTTTGTCCGGGTATTGCACCGTGGGCCCATGTGGCATTGAATGCTGGAATAATCCGCCCAACTTTAATTTTTTTATTTTTTTTTATTATAATTTGAAAGAAACGCTCACCCAATTTACTTGAAAATTAAATTTTAAAGGCACTAAAATTAAGTTAGGTTGACAGAAACTTAAAATTAGTTTGATTACCTTATATTATGCGTAGTTAGATAAATGTCAAATAAAAGAATTTTTGACAAAAAAAGATCTGAAACTTAGAAACTGCTATGCTAAATCAATTAACTCCGTTAAAAGTATACATCATTGAAGGTAAATCAGTTATTGTTGTTTCACATCAAGATAAAACCAACTGCACTAACTTAATTTATGTGTTAGATACTAAAGTCTTATTTACAACATAAACGGGAATCATTTATCCTCACGCTTGACATTAATTGCTTTGTAGACAATTTAAAACTAGCTGTCTATTCAATGGACAACATCATGCGGCCTACCGTTATTGGTGTCCAGGTTACTCCTGGCTGCAGAAAATCTACGTGGATCAGAAACAAACATAAACTAAGCTGTGATCTTGTGTTATGCGCGACTAAGGAAGGTGTTGCTGATCTCAAATCTAAAGTTTCCGCTCGTTGTATTAAGAAGAAGATAAATTTCATCAAAATCTTACACAACTGGATTGCTTCATACCTAATTAATGGTGCCCGACAATATGACACGGTGTTTATTGATTAATACATGATACATGCTGGTTATATTGGTTAGTAGCCATGCTTAGTAAATGTACAAAAATATATCTTCTTGGGGATAGAAATCAAATTCCTTTCATTGACAGATTGCATCATGTCAATATGCGATTTTATGATGCTAACAAAGTTATTACGAATTCGGAACAGCTAAATGTTACATATAGATGTCCTGCTGATGTTACATTAGCACTAAAATAATTTTTTCCTGATATCTTCACTACCGATTATAAAGAATACCTATTATCTAACTTTTACCATAGCAGATAAGCGTTTATTAATGGCCCAGCTTACCTTATCTCCATCTAGTAAATTATTATCCATGAGGCGCATGGACTAACGTCATCTAATGTTATATGTGTAAGAATATACCCTCATCCGCTTGAACTATTTAATAGTTTACGACATGTTATAGTTGCGATATCAAGGTATCAAAGGTATATATATGGTATCAAAGGTATGTATATGTTATTGGGGAAAGTAATTTCAACCTGGCAATTCATAGTACCGAATTCTTTGGGCATAATTATATTGTTTATAGATGTGATCGCACTCTCGCAACAACCGCTAAGGATTCAGGCGTGGCGGTGGCGTATTGATAGGCGTACATTCAAATCAAGTGCTCCTGTAACGTTAGTTCCATCAAGTCGCGAGTAGATCTGTTTATATACACGGTGTATATACCGCTTCAATTGTGACTACTATGCCATCCGCGTCGATACGATCGATGAAGTCATGAAAACATCAAAATCATCAGATTTAGCTCATGCAGTTGGTGACTTCAAACTTCCAAATATCTTCTGAAATCATGACTAGTAATTGAATTGCATTCTTCCATGTAATATAAAAGCTGACACAGAATCTTTATTCGTTGACTACTTGCTGATTTTTATCGTCACCAAATGAATACGTCAATAATTTGGAAAGGTTCCTGGATATTGTCTTCACCACTGAGACTGATGCTTTCAAAGTAAAGGAATCACTGAATCCATTTGTGGTAAATGATATCAACCACAAATCGTTGGACATTATTTGCTGCACCCTACTATAAGCTGAAAAAATCTGAACATGTACAACAAATGAAATACATAAGTAAACTAATTTCGCCGGTTTGCAAGTTTATTTAGAAGCAATAAATTGGAGTACAATTCTAGATGCAGATAATGTGAATGCAAATGTCGACATATTTTATAACATGTTACACCAAGGCTTTGAACTTCATGTGCCTATTTCCAATAAAGCACCGAACATTTATCCGTCATGGTTTAATCGCCTGCTAACAAATTTGAAAAATCGAAAATGTAAGGCCTATACTAAAATAATGAAATCACGATTGGAAACTGACAAGCTGTCCTTTTTACAACGCAGCAAGAAATTTGGCGTCTATTTCAATATTAAGTACAGGTCTTACCTTGCAAGTATCGAAGGTAAAATTAGAAAATCCTAAACAATTTTGGAAATACTTTCAATTTAAACGTGAAATCGAGGTATATCCCTCCATTATACAATTGCATATCCCTCCACAATTCAATTTATTTGCAGCATTTTCCAATTTTTCTATAGGCCACATGATAATACTTCATACTCTGATCAAATTAGCAACAACAATACATTAATTACTCCTCCTGTTATATATGATGAGAACGTTGTATCAGCCTTAACGGATTTTGGAGATGGATGTGGGCCGGATGATACATATATTCTCCTCGATATTAAAACGTTTACGAGTAGCTTGATAAATCCGCACTGCAAGATATTCAATCAATCCCTAACCACTACCGTGTTTCCCGAAAACTGGAAAATTTCAAAAACCACACCTATCTTTAAATCAGGAATGCGGATGATGTCTCATGTTATCGGGGAATATCCACATCTTCATCGATTCCAAAATTGTTTGAGCAGATTGTATGCAATGCTTTTAAATCAACATTGATGTGTCACATTTCTATCTACCAATACGGGTTCATACCTAGAGAAAAATGAGATAGAAAAATATCATCAAGTTGATGTAGTTTACACAGATTTTAGTAAGGCATTTGATTCTATCTGTCATCATAAGGCACACCAAAGTCTACATGCATTCCGTTTTACATCCGGATTAATTAATTGGTTCAAATTATTTCTAATAAACCGTCTGCAATATTTATCAATTTGAAATGAGAAATCAAACGTTACTAAAGTAACATATGGTGTTCCTCAAGGATCACATATTGGTTCATGGAACTTTATCGTTTTCATCGATGGAATAGTCAAGTTAATAAAATACTCAAATATTCTAATATTTCCCGATGACGTAAATTTTTTTCATACTACTGAACATGAACTTGATGTTAAAAAACTGTAAGATGACCTCAATAGACTTAGTGAGTGGTGTGTCCACAACTTAATTGAACTTAAATATTAAAAAATGTAAAATTACGTCGTTTCGTCGTGAAAGAAACCCAATAACTACGGCATATAAAATAAACGTCACAGAATTTCCTAGAATCCGCGAGATTATTGATCTAGAAGTCACATTTGTCGAGAACGTTAATTTCAATCGTCATATCGATAATTGTATTGCTAAAGCTAACTCCATGTTTCACTTTGTCAAGCGGTGGATTGGGGAACTCATGGATACACTAACTTTACGTACATTATATTACGCTTTTGTAAGATCTCAAGTGGAATATGCTGTAATCATTTGGAACCCCAAAAATGTCAGATAATAGCGGAGGCTTTAAATATCAACCACATGACAGTTTGGAATCATTTGAAAAGAGCAGGCTACAAAAAGAAGATCGATGTTTGGGTGCCACATGAATTAACGCAAAGCAATTTGATTAACTGAATTGACATCAGTGAAATTCTGCTGATATGCAACGAAATCGAACCATTTTTGAAGCGAATCATTACAGGCGATGAAAAATGGGTGAAATACGATAATATCAAACGTAAGAGCTCATGGTCAAAGGCTGGTAGCCCTCCACAAACGACTTCAAATCCTGGATTGACTGCTAACAAGGTTATGTTGAGTGTTTGATAGGATTGGAAGGGAATTGTCCATTATGAGCTGCAGCAACGTGGCGAAACCATCAATTGGGTCCTGTACTGGGGACAACTCAACCGGTTGAACAAAGCAATCCAGAAATAGCGACCAAAATTGGCCAACAGAAAGGGATTGGTGTTCCATCATGACAATGCGGGGCCACTCACATCTTTGATGACTCGGAAACAAATTGACGGAACTTGGTTTTGAAGTTTTGATGCATCCATCGTATAGCCCGGACCTTGCACCGTCTGACTACCATTTGTTTCGGTCTCTGCAAATCTCTCTTGATAGTACAAAATTGGGTGATTTTTGACGATAAACCACAGAAGTTCTACACCGAGGAATTATGAAGCTACCCGAAAAATGGCAAAAGGTCAGATAATAATGGTCACTATGATTAACATTTATTTTCAATCAAGATATTTTTATTCAAAAATGTACCAAAAAATCGCGGAGACTTTTTGTATGACCCTATATTTCAATAATGGTACTATGTAGTATTACTGTTACATATTTTGCTTATCAAATTTTTAAAGTCTCCAAATATCTTCTTAATTTATGCTTTAAATATCTTGTGAAATCAGTTTATATATTTTGTTAGTAACTTTATGTACCACCCATAATATTCTAACGATTTTTTTATTTTTTTCTATTTCCAGGTAAGCATAATTAAAACGATCTACGTACGAGTACATTAGAGGCTTCACATCCAACTATTAATAAACCACCCACTTATACTTATTACTTTTTACATAATCGCAATTTCCTTTTTATTAATTTTGAGGTAAAACATTGTTTGATTTTTCATCGAGAAATTTAAAATTTAATACGTTTTTCTACCAAATCGTTTTAGACTTTCTCGGAAAATTATTTTATTTCATTTTTTATATGTTTTAATTGATATAAGTAATAACTATAGACTCGAAAATACAATTTTTTCTAAAATCATTTAATAAAATATTATTTTTGTGTTTTAAATATTTTAAAGAACAATAGATTTAACAGAAATTAGGTTAATTATGATTTTATAGTTTATAGTTGGAGAGTTAAGAGGTATCAATTTATAAGACGGTATTTAAATCTTCCGCCTTTTTTTAGATTATTTATTTTAATTGTCTTAATAGATATGACCTGATTCATTACATAAAATTGATTACAATTTTTAGAATATTTTTAAAATCTCTTAAACTAGATATGAAGTATGAGCTATAATTATGATGATTTATTATCTTATCTAGAATGCACGCTTGAATTGTCGGGAAACGAGTTACACAATATATACGTATATGTATATACATAATATGTCAGAGGTGCACACAAATTTTTTAAAATAATTATTGTGTTTTTCTTTTACGAATTTAGTTGAATCTAAATAATTACTTAATGGTTTTAAAATCGAATCAAATATTCAATTATTACAAAAATATTTTAAAATTTTTACCATGAACTAGAAAGATTTCAATAAATCAAATTTGAGCTTAAGCACTTAATTCAATTTTAAATTTAATTTATTAAAATATAAATCCAGTTCTCTACGAATTTTGGTTTATTTTACTAATTAATTTTACTGATTAATTTTTTGCACAATTTATTGTCAAATTCAAATGAAATTCTAGTCAACCTTAACCCCATTTTTTTAAATGGCTGTTGTATTTGTTCTTCCTTTTAGACGGCTGGCGAACGATGGAGACATATTTATACATATTTATTGTAATTAATGTTAGTATTATGAAATTTAAAGACTTAATTTGGATGTTAAATAATTTAGTATAATTACAAATTTAAAACTAAAATTGTATTTGGATTTAGAATTTAGGCGTTATGAAATTTACTACCTTTAGAATATAGGAACATAGAATTATTAAGATTTTTTTTATTTCGCTACCTAAGTAATAAATAAATTATAATTGATATTACACGTGCGACATCCAATTATTACACGATCGACCTTAAAGGCGCACACTACTATTATACATATACTATTATATAAATATGTATGTTATGTGAAAACAATAAAAAGGTGATGGTGGTACTCTAAAATAATGAAACTATTATGTATCAAATGTCATTGACCAATAACAGCTGCAAAATATGTATTTAGTATGTGTATATATACATATAGTAATTTGTATACAGTGAAAGTTGGTCGACAACCTTGGTAAAATAATGTGCTGTTCCACCAAAAAGATGATTCAGAGGTGAGAAAAATTTAGAAACAGCACGTATTTATGAGTAATCCAGATGAGATGTGGAATAAATAATTAATATTGTAGACAAATTCGGCACATACCCTCTATTTATTTTCGCTTTATACCGCAAGGAATAAAAAAACACACTTTAGTGCGCTATTAAAATGACTTTCAATTCTGTATGTACCACGAACAACGAGAATTTTAAAGATATTCATTTCAATTTTATTCGTGTACATACACACACTCTCATACACAAATATTTAGTTGGTAAAAAAAATAAAAAATCATGAAAACATTTACATTCTATGTATATAATATGTATTATACTGTAAACTGTTAAGAGGAAAAAGGCGATGAACGAACGAACGAACAGAAAAATGCTTCACATTGTTATTTTCCTAATTACATTGGCTTGTTTGTGTTGATATATGTATATAATATATTTTTAGAGTAACATACATAAGTTATAAATCCAAATAAAAAGATAAAAATAAGAAATATCATTAGAATTCCAAAATAATCTTATTTGATCTTTGTTAGTCTTCGTTTGGTTTTTTATTAAAAATCTACAAGCTAAATGCATATATGTATACAAATGTATACAGTAAGGAATTCATTATCATGATCAGCATCTCAGCCGAAGAGTTGTTAAAACCATTATATAGCTTAATTATGCGATTCGAGTTTATAATTATATGCGATACGCTACTGAGTTTAACAAAAAAAAAAATTGGCGAGAAAGCGAATATTGAAAGTAAAATTTTATACTGTCGTTCAAATAGATTTAGAGTTCATACCTGGATTAATAAATGATGGTGGGTCTCTACCATACAAAATACGTTTCTTTATCTTTATACAATTTTGTCTTAGATCAAGTGTATTGTAATGTGTTGAATAAACAAGAATATTGTACGAGTATGTATATAACAGGCAGCAGGAAGGAAATACTGTAGTATATGATATTGGAATTATTGTGTGTGGGTAATGATTGTTATGATACCTTGGAAATGAAACAATTTATCTGTGTTTCAATAATATATACATATATATTTAACATACGAAAGCTGTTTTGTTGTTTATACAACAAATTGAAATTTAGAGCGACATGTGCTAAATTATGTGAATACTCAATATTCAAATTCTATATAGAGACTTTGATAAAAGTTATTTTATGGAAATTCAGATTTTGAAGAAATAAAATTGATTATTAGAGAGTGTTGTTTTTTATAATTGACATTATAACTAGAATATTCGAAATTCTCTCAAAACCTGTTGGTTTACCACCTAGGTATAGGTGAAATTTACTTCAAACTTAGGTTTTATCTTTGAACATTATAATTTTAAAAAATATTTCTCGAATTTCGAAATTTTTTGTATTTCTAAATTGATAATTGTATAACCGTATTGAATTGAATTTTGATTTCAGAAGTTCGGAATTCTATAAAATTCATCAAAAATCGGAAAATTTGCTTAAAACATATAAAATTATTATTATTAATATAATCCGATAAATATAAACTCCATATATTTTAATCTTATACGTTCATGTATTTCTTTATGAGACAACAAATTTAGAATGACACACTCAATTACATTCTGTTATTTTACTAACCCTACACACCATGTAATATTTCAGTGATACCAATATATAATGTATAATACCAACACGCCTCCTTACATTTATATTATAACAAATTACGTTAACAAAAATTATATTAAATAACTTGACATTTCTATTAATCAATTTACTTATCCTAATCTTATACATCTTTAAACTTTTATATTTAACATTTCTCTAAATTTAACGAATTTAACATTTCCCAAAGCTTTAGTTAATATGTCAGCAATATTGTTTTCAGACTCTGTTTTGACCACTTCAATTATTTTCTTTTTAACATTTTCATGTATGTAATGGTAATGTACCTCAATGTGTTTGGAGTTCTTTGTAAAATTTCCATATTTAGCTATCGCCACTGCGCCTGAGTTGTCTTCATATATTTTAACTGGCTTCCTAACTTCAATAAAAACATCATTTATTAAGCATATTAAAAAGTTAGTTTCTGTTACTGCTTCTGATAGTGCAATATATTCCGCAAATGTGGAAGATTTTGTTATACAGTTTTGTTTCTTAGATTTCCAAAAAATAACTTTTCCACACATTCTTATAACAAATCCAGTAGTAGACTTCCTATCACTTATATCTCCTGCCCAGTCAGCATCCACAAAGCAATCCAATACATCAACACTATCATTTTTATAATATTTCAATTTTAAATTTTTTGTCAAAAATAAATATTTCAGTACTCGCAATGCATATCCAAAATGTGTTTGATTACAGCAATTTTGAAAACGACTTAGATAATTAACACAAAAGGATATATCTGGTCTAGTCCCAGAGCTGATATATAAAAGTGCACCTATTAGATTTCTATAATTTACATCCTCATTTAGTTCAGATTCTTCCAATTTTAAGTTCATTTCCATAGGTGTCTTGTACAATTTGGAATTTTCAATATTATAACGTTTTGCTAATGACTCAATATAACGTTCTTGACTTAAAGTTAAAACGTTATCTCCTTCATAGCTATATTCAATGTCTATACCGATGTAGTTTTTAATTTTGCCCAAGTCTTTCATTTAAATTTATCAGATAATTTGTTTTTAATGTCATCAATAACATAATTGTCTCTACAGCAAATCAGAAGGTCATCGACAAATAATAAAATATAAACACTCAAATCATCCTCTTTTTTAAAATATAAACAGTAATCATATTTGCATCTTTGAAAATCCAGAGTAGTCAAAAATCCGTTGAAACACTCATACCATGCACGTGGACTTTCTTTTAAACCATATAACGATTTATTTAACAAATAAACCTTATCAATACCTTCTTCATATCCCATTGGCTGTTTTACATATACTTCAGATAGAACTTTACCATTTAGAAAGGCTGTTTCTACATCCATTTGGTGGATTTTTAAAGAATTTTGACAACAATAAGACAATAAAATCTTTAAAGTTTGGATTTTAGCTACAGGAGAATAAGTGTCGTCAACACGATCAGTTTGTTGGAATCCCTTTACCACTAACCTGGCTTTATATTCGTCTTCATTCTTTCTTTTGTAGATCCATTTCACATCAATAACCTTTTTATTCTCCAGTGGCTTGTCCACTAGTGTCCATGTTTTATTTTTCACTAGGCTGTCCATCTCACGGTCCATTGCTGCTTTCCATTTATTTGAATCCTTACAAGCAATCGCCTCCTGAAAATTTTCAGGGGTAGTCGCGTCACAGTAGTTTACACTTACGCAATAATAGCCGAATTCTTCATCGAATCGGAGTGGTGTCTTAATTTGTCTTCTTAATTTCTTTTCGTTCTTGTTATCATCCTCTTTTACTTCATCATTCTAGATGATCTCCTTGTCCCATTTAGATTTTCTTCTCGTTTCTGGAATTCGCACAAACACTTTACTACCATACATTTAACTTAACTTAACTGAAGGCTTCCTCTTGAACATTATTTCATATGGAGTTTTTCGTTCAATGGTATTGGTTAATGTTCTATTTTTAAGATATGCAGCTGTTTTAATTATTTCAGGCCAATATTTTCTTTCAACTTTTGCTTCCGATAATAGACATCTCCCTATATCCATTAATGATCGATTGTACCTCTCCGCAGTTCCATTTAGTTCATGCACATATGCCGGACACGGTTTCATTAATATTCCTTTTTCTTTCGCAAACTGAAAAACTTTCGCATTAATATACTCCTTCCCGTTGTCACATCGCAGTTCTTTTATCATTTTCCCCGTTAGATTTTGCATTTCATTTACATACTGCACTAAGCAATCATATACATCGTCTTTTCTCCTGATACAAAAGACTTTGACCAGTTTGCTATAGTCATCTATAAAATTCAGAAAATATTTTTCTCCGTGATCTCCTATTGTTTGATGTGGTCCATTCAGATCTGTGTGAACTATCTCTAAAATATCCTGTGCCCTTCTTCGGTTATTACGGAATGGTAAATTATGCATTTTATTTTCAATGCATGTTGCACACTTCAAATATTCTCGTTCAATCTCTTTAGGTAATCCATCCAATGATTCATTTCTGCACATAATTTCCAAATTATTAAAATTTACATGTCCCAGTGTACGGTGCAATTTTTCTTTTGTCGTCATATTACATTCACTCATATTTGCTTCTAATATTTCTTCATTCACATAACTTTTCATCTTGACACAACTGAATTTTTGTCTGTGATTTTTGAATAGCTCAACAAATTTGCTTTCATCTCCTTTACGTAAAACACATTTGTCAACTTCACCTCCGAATTTTGTCCATAAATTGGGAAATAAGCTTTGATATCACCAACTTCTGTTGCTTCTAATATTGTACCATCACCAATTTTCACTTTCACAGGTTTTTTTAATGTCTCGCTTGTTTCAAAATACTCATCAGTATTAATGATATGGTCTGTACCCCACTATCAAGTAACCATTCTATTTGACCTTTTTTAAGGTTTTCATTTTCACTCGTTGTACTATTATTCACAATTGTAGTGTGAAAAGTATTTCCTTGATGCTCACGATGAAAATTTCCTCGTCCTCGATGAAAATTTGGAGTATTATTTGAACCACGTCCTCTATTCATAGAATACCCACGACCTCGACTACCGTAAGTATAGTTAGTACGGGAACGACAATCCTTTTTTAAGTGACCCGGTTTGCCACAATTGAAACAATTAAACTTTTTCCATGATGATGATCTGGCCTCCGCTCGAAAAACATTTGAACTATCATATCAAAATGCCTCATGCGATTTTTCATCTATGCTTTTTAATTTTATTTTACTTTTTAAATAGTCAACCGTTCTTTCTTTATCTGGTAACACATCTACCAAATCACCAATATAACTGTAGTTCTGTGGTAGCGACTTCAACATGTAGTTTAATTTCTCCTGTTCCGTTATAACTGCACCTGTTTGCTTCAAATCATTTACAGCCTTTTCAAAATCGTCGAAAAATAAGGACACATCTCTGTAATTCTTTAATTTAACACTTTCGAGATTATGTCGGCACACAATTTGCAAAGCCGTCGACTTTTTCAGATACATTTCATCGAACTTTTCTATAATCTCGCAAGCTGTGTCTAATTCACTTATATATTCTAACTGTTTGTTAGTTATTGCGCTGTAAATATAATTTGTAGCCTGGACATCACGCTCATCCCATTTGTCATCGTCCTTTTCATTTCTCTTACGCATTACCACATCTTTACACTTTTTGAATTGTAGGAATTTCAGTATACGCATTTTCCAGTTGCTATAATCTGCTCCAACAAATATTGGAATATTAATTTCACTATTTTTCGCCGCCATTACCACGTTGTTTTTATAACACCTTTTCCTTTTCGTTGCACCTTCTGAACACAAATTACTACTCTTATTATCCTTTCCTTTTTAGCTTTTTACTTTCGTTCCTTTTTTTATTTTTTATTTTATTTAATTTAACTACGTTCTGCTACCATATTAATATAATCCGATAAATATAAACTCCATATATTTTAATCTTATACGTTCATGTATTTCTTTATGAGACAACAAATTTAGAATGACACACTCAATTACATTCTCTTATTTTACTAACCCTACACACCATGTAATATTTCAGTGATACCAATATATAATGTATAATACCAACAATTATAAATAGATAATTTTTAAATTCTTACTGTAAAATGTTTCAGAATTTGTTGTTCTTTTGATTATAAATTTATAAAATTTGAGATCTACTCAGAATTTTAAATTATAGATAATTTTAGTTTTACATTGTTAATTTATTAACAACTGAATACCATTCAAACTTAATTAAAACTCAAATTGGCCTGACTTTCGTTTGTACTATACTGTAAATCAAACTTTATTCAAACTCTTACTACTACAAGTGCGTATTAAATATAGTGATTGAGAAATTATAAATGTAAAAATTTGAATATTATATATGTACATATATATGCATATAATATTTATACTTACAAATTACAGGGTGGCTGAGACCAAGTGTTACCAAATGAAAACGCTGTAATTTTTTTAATTTTGATAATTTTTTATTGAAATTTCGTGGAATATGTTGAAAACATATTACATTTTATGAAAAACATGTTACTACTCGATATAACCTCCTTTGGCTCTGATTATTTGATTCAGTCTTCCATAGAAAGCTTTGCATGCCGACCGAACGTGGGCGGAATTTTATTCCATTCTCGAACAAGAGCTGACTTCAATGCATCAACACTTTCGTATTTTTTAGTGGACACCTTACTCTTCAAAATGGACCATATGGAGAAATCCATGGGATTCAAGTCTGGTGAATATGGTGGCCATTCTTTCGATGAAATCAGCCGCGGAACGCAATTTTGTAAAAATTGCTGTGTCGCTCGAGCTTTGTGTGACGGTGCCGAGTCCTGTTGGAATGTCCAACGGTTCGTACCAAAGTGTTTACGTGCCCAAGGTAGCAAAGCATCGTTTAGGATCTTTTGGCGGTACATCTCTTGGTTTACCTTGACTCCATGTTCGATGAAAACCAGAGGAGTGCGTCCATCTGCAGTAACTGCAGCCCAAACCATAACATAAGCTGGTGATTGCTTGCGCATGGCAACTCTTGTGTCCAAATTATCGTTGGACTTGTGCTCTATCACATACTGTTGAATGGTGAAAATTTTCTCATCAGAAAAGACAATTTTTGGAATCTCATCACGTTCGGCCAAGGCCTTCAATGCTCGTGTTCTTTCAAGCCTAACTTTTTTTTGTGCCTCCGTAAGATCTTGAACTTTTTGTATCTTGTAGGGCTTCAAGTGTAGTTCATTTTTCAATATGGTTTGAATGCTGTATCGTGAAACATGTAGACGTGCGGCTAATTGATTGGCACTTTGACGAGGATTTCGTTGGATTCGTTTCTTCACCTTTCGTATCATTTCTTTTGATGTTGCTGTCTTTTTAGGACCGCCTCTGTTGCGTTTAGCGATGCTACCAGTTTCGTTGTATCGAGTTATGGTTCGATACAGAAACATTTTATTCACATTCAAATGCTGGAGCTGACGAACTATTGCTGTTTGTGAATTTCCACCCAAATACAGTGCAATTACACTATTACGTTTGAATTCCATTACGATTTTTTTATTAAGATATTAATTTAGAACAATTATTTATTGACCACATATAAACAACTAACCAAACTTCAATCTGTCAAAAAATTGACGCGCGAAAATGACAACTACACAAATGACAGCAGAGTGAAGTTAGTAACATTTGGTCTCAGCCACCCTGTATATATTTTTTATTAGGAAATTGGTACATTTCAAATAAAACGTACGAATTTTAATCATCTTCTATTTTATATTGTATTTAAAGAGCCAGTCAGAATCTTAATTGGTTGTATTTAATTTGATTTGAAATTAAAATATTTGTAATTAAAAATTAAACGGCACATTTGATTTTATCAAAATAATATCAAACTGCATTAAAACTTAACCCGAAAATTAATTTTAATTGCATCCACTAAGTGATTTAACGAAACCCTAATGTTGAGTCACAAATATACACGCTTTAAGCGCATACTTACAAAATAAAATTACACCAATCAGAAAATATTTGAATATCATTTGGATTAAGTTAAGGGAATACTACTCTCATGCCATATTATACTAATATGTTCATGGAACATTTTTATTAATAAATCCATTTTATCTTCCAGACAATTTTTATCTCACTTTCACTTTAGATCTCATTATATAATTACCACTCTTATTTCCAATGTATATTATTAATTATATATTTATATAAGTTATAGATGTGTTAATCACATAATGGGTGTTTAAAAAGTCATTATGTTTGTAAACTGCCGCATTTTAATTAACAATCCTAAGACGTATTCAAACTTTGGCTGATCAAGCGCTAGTCGACTTTCACACGAGGCTTCTTTCAAATCAACTTACTAATACTTGAGAAAGTTAGTTTGATTATGGCTTTGTTTTTTGTGTAATTGTTCGATCCGTTAATATTGTTATCCAATGTGGCATTTTGGTTATTAATAATTATATAACAAATGTATTTTGATTGTCTAATGCCTCTAACTTCTTCTTTTTCTTAGAGAAAATAAATAATATTCAATATTCATCTGGAAATGTGAAAGTATAAAACACAAAGATGAATGATCATCTCGACTTTAGACCATGACTCTTGAAGCAAAAAAAAAAATTTTTATAAAATTGTATAATTAATTTGCTTGTCGATTGATGAATTTGTGGAAATTCTAGTTGTGTACGAGCGCAGATGGCTTTTAACATAATGTATATTTTGTACATAATGGACATACACAAATAGTAACCTTGTAACGATAGCATTCAGATTATAGTATATTAAGCAGCCAGTGACTTTTATAATATTTTATTAAATTTTGCGCAAGGGGTGCTTATTGGAAATGAAAGTCGTACTCCGATGAAAAATACAAAAATTCATTTAAGGAATTTAAGCACTTACAATTTTGGAAATTTAGGTTTTAATTTAGTTATTTACTGTCTTTCGCAACCTACCGACCACTGACAATTCAAAATAAAATGCTCATTCAAGATTATATACGTAAAATTCCCTTTAATCTAAAATTTGATAAATTAAATAAATCTAGTTTATAATTTATGAATGAGGATCTAAATATTTGATACACGACAGTATTTTTAGAATTATAATAAATGAATTTTGGAATTCTTAGTTAAGAAATTTGAGAACTAGAAACATTTTTTTTATAGTTATAAGAAATGTAAAAGTGAAAATGAATAAATTAATAAATTAAGTATTAGAGAAATTAAAAAAATTAATATTTAAAAATTACCCTTTTAGTATTAAAAATCTTGGCCATGAAAAAATTTCTTTGTTTTCCGGGAAATCAAGAAAAAAAATTTAATTGCAACATATAAGTCTATAACAATGATTTTAGAAATTTGAGACTTGAGTAAACAACATATAGGATATATTTCGACATAGTAGAAAATAAGAGAACATCCTTAAATTTGTTATAACTTTGTTATCTTAAATAATTATGATGGAAATAAGAGTATATATTTAAGGCGGGCGATAGAAGTTACATTTGAAAGTACATGCGTAGGTACATACATATGTATGTAAACAAATATATTTATCTACTATTTTGTACAAGAGCCGATTGATGAAATTGAAAGTCAAGATGAGAAATATGATTTTAAGCCGAGGGCGGCCACTGGAATCTATATTATATATACTGCTAAATTAAGCTGTTCTGAAAAATAAAATCTTTCATTCAAAATGCGGCGACATTCAACGTTTTTTAATTGATTGCCTATACAATACAGTTGATTGATTTGATGTCAATTCTGTTTTTTTCGTCTTCGTTATTTATTTATTTGACGACGATAATTGATGGTTTTTCAGTTCATTTTATATGTTCTACATCAACAACATTGTACGCCTCCATAAACAATCATATCGTTTCTCGTATTCGAAAGAACATACATACATAAACATTAAATCTATGTCAACCAACTAATTTTGACTTTTCAGTTTTATTGTTTAATAGAGGCAAGTACACACGACCTTTACAAAACTTTATATAAAACTATAATCGCGTCACAAATCTTAGTTTGCTAACGCATATAAATAGCTAATTAAATTTTCTATATACGTTGTCGCGTCCGTATTGTAATCGCACTAACGTTATTTTGTCATTCTATAAAAGTTAACTTTATTCGATTAAAAATTATAGTAGTTTTTTAGAGGTCAACTACTACTACTTGTACTAACTAAATCTAATTTTAATTATTTTCAATTTTTTGTTTAAATCAGATTATAGTTAAATTAAAAAACGAAACTACATATTTAATCTAACAAACCGTATTTATGTACACCACTTATATAGTGTACATTAGCACACGTGATTCAATTTTTTCTTATAGTACTATACCGAGTGTAAATTATTTGACCCAAATACAATAAAAACATAATAATAATACAAAACTTGCTTTGAAAATTCGAAATATCAAAAAAAAATTTTTTGTTCAACAAAAGGAATAGAAAATGTCAGAAATTTTTCTCTCTATTTGTTGTGCAAAGAAAATACAACTTTGAAGAAAATACATTTTACCGCATGAACAAAGTTGGTATAATTTAAAATTCAGTATTCATGAAACTCGAAATTTACACGTCTTGTGTGTGTCATTGAGTCCATTTTAGAAATTAGAAGGAACGAAACTATACTTTGACGCGTATCGATTTGCACATTGCACAACTTTTGGCATCGATTATCCCACACAATTATGTACCGTATGATACAATTATGCATGTATAAATTTATCGATTTTCCGTATTATTATAAATAGTAAGGTAAAATTGAAAATTAGCTGCTTATTTTCCATGTTATGTTATATAATTTAGTAGTTTACAGAACTTTCTGTTGTTGGAAAGTTCAAATATGTATAAGTTTTCGTGCTTGTGAATTCAAAATATTATTATTTAATTTTCTGATATTTCATTTTAATGAAAATTATTTAAACAAAACACAAACAGTCTACATAGTACACGACCCAACCCACTCTAATTAAAGTTATGAAATTTTTTGCGCTTCAAAGATACTTATGTATATAAATTCTGACAGTTCTCGAGTAAAAGTTTTTCTTTAAACAATTTTGATTAATTATTTGCACTCTAGAAATTTTTTCAATTTTTTTAGTTTTGGTACGATTTTAGATTTACCTTTGTTATTTTTTTAATTTGATTATGAGGTTAACAGGCATTATTCACGTTAAGATTAGTTTATGGTTTTAAGGAGTAAACATATTTTTGGTTATAACAAAGAAAAAGCGCCTTATGTCGCAAATGATAAAATAACATAATACAGAATAAATTATATGAACATGTTTTTACGAAAAATTCAAGCATATTTTCACAGCTGCTCCTATTCTCATTTTGTTCGTGTAGGTGAATATGATATTGTTTCAAAATCCATAAAGAATATAAAGGTCATTTAAAATTACAACATTTTCATATCGCTACAGGACAGCCCATAATATTCTTGGGTTTGACAAATAAATTTATATCTAAAACAGTTTTCGTGGAATTTGGAGTTTAAAGTAGGATACGAGCATATAAGATTTAGTTCTACATAAATTAGTACCGAAGTCTTGTTCAGTCTTTTTTGTGATGATTAAGCAGGATAATTTCGTTTCATTGTTATGTTTTGTTAAATAAAATTTAATTTTAAAATAGGATTGTTCACACACAACAAATTCAATAGAAATAAAATTGTATCGATTAATACTAATATCGATAACATAACATGGCATAACATAAAAATATTTTAATAATCAAACTTTGGAATCTACATTTTAAGTGTAGAAGTTCGAGTTCAATATTTTATCGAGTTCTTGAGACCGATGTTCAAAGTGTTAAGAATTCGTGTAGTGAACTTATGGGTCATATTAAAAAGAGTTGATAGTGTTCATAATAAAGTTGGAGCAAAATCATACCACATATGACTTGGCAATATAATTAAAGATATCGTAACTGTAATACCAATCTTAGTGACCTAAGTATAATACTTACTTAATCAATAAATTAATTGAGAAGAGAAATTAAGCTAGAAATTAAATACTTTTATGGTACCGCGAAATTTCTATAATTCATGTTAACTCATCAAAATTGCTAGTTAATTCATACTTGTGGCCTAAATCTGATTTGAGCTATGAAAACTTACTTATATAGATTTGATTTTAGTAGTCAATAGAAAGCAAAAACCAGATTAATGTTTTTATTTTTGGTCTTGGTGTGGCAACAATATAATTTGTTACAATAACATAATTCGCAAATATTAAAACTTATTTGGATATTAGCTTTCGGTTTTCAAATTTATAAATGGATTTGACCAATTTTAAAATAAGTATAAATAAGATTTTTAACAATGTATTATAGTACATATTTATGTTTGGGGAAACTGCATATCAGATTTTAGATTTGTTAGCTATATCAAAAAACGATTCAATTTACGTAAGTCGATATTAAAAACGGAATTAATTTATAATTTCTCTTGTTGCTACAAAAAAAACTACCCTTTTTCTTATATTCTAATTTTTTTGTTTTAACACCAGAGTTAAAAGACAAAACCGTCGAGATCCTTTGAATAATTGTAATCTTATTCTTTAATGATTAGGATTACAATTAAATTATTATAGTGAAAGCCAAAAAAATGTATGCTTCAAAATTGTATTGATTGACGCATTTTATTTTAATTCTTGCCTTAATTAAAATTAAAATATGTAATTTACTTAACTGTTTAAATCCTTTTCCGAATTATAAATTATTTCAACTTAATAATAGTTCTATTTCAAATCAAATGTTAATCCATATTCTATTCAAATTTGAATTAAAATTCGATAATGAGTTTGATGTTTCAATTATAATAGTGTGTACGTACATAAATAAAATTCTAATTTAGTTAGGGTCAAGTCCATAAAAGTATTACACTTTCTTTTTGTTTAATTACTAACTTGTTATAGCGGTTAAATTTCTAAAATTCTAGGTTCATTAAGTTCTCAGTAGGTTTTTATAGTAATTGTCTAAAAATATATGAATACTTGCAAGAAAAAATAGTAATGATTTGGGGAGCTACTTCAGCTAGAGATCTTGGAAATCTTGGAAAATGACTTGAATATTATATTGAGCTTAACTCTAATTTATTCCAGTGTTCTTCAAATTTTATTAAAATACGTTCGTATACATCCTATTGTAATAAAATAAAAATAATTCAATTTGCCTGCGGAAGACTATAGTTCTATAGTTTGAATTAGGTAGATTCAAAAGTGCTGTGCTATATGCATAATCATAAAATTATTAATAAGGGTTAGTGAAAATACTTGTAGCGATACATATAACATGAATGAGCATAATAATGCTTGTATATGATTCTCCCGGAACTCTAAAATGTAAAGTAAAAAAAAAAATTCTTGTATACACATAATAATATGTATGTATTTGATATTTAAAAAAATCTGAAGGATTTGCATCCGAATCACGAACTGCCTTTCGAAATTGTGTAACTATTTTCGTCGTGCAATTCTCCCATCATTTAATTTCAAACTTTCAATTTGACAAATCTGTTTTATACTGAATATACTTTTTACAACATACACATATATATTACCGACTATGAACACTAATTTTCGTCCTGTGTGGTTGTATTTGGTTTAATTATTTACAATTTAATATTCTTATACTTATACACCATTATATACTAGAAAGAACGTAATAGGATATCACAACTTCATAAATTACAAATTCATGTAATTCTATATTACTTTCAGTTAATTCTAGTCAAAAATGACATTGACGCAATATACAATCCATTCACCTTTTGAAAATAAATTATTTCCATTCACTATGATATAGATTTCTGTATATTTATGTTAATGCCCTTTTACCAATTCTACCATCATTACATACTTCAGTAACAAATCATATAATACACAAATTCAATAAAATACAGATTACTCAATCATATACACAAGAATAATTAATCCGGCTCTTATATAGAAAATTGTGTTTTACTAGATCTCTTGGGGATAAATAATGGATATACTGTATATAGAACAATTAAAAAACTATTTGTATTTTTATGTACGTAATATATATTAAGTATGTATATTTTATAAAAAAGGATTGAGAATAACAAAATTTGCAATTTATTTTTTTGATTTACGTTGATATCGTCACAAAATTTTGAGCCAATTTTCTAATCCCGTTTAAACTTATTTGATTCATTTGAAAATGTTGTTCTTAACTGTGACTCATGCGAATTAAATACTCTTTCTATACATTCTAATAAAACTAGGTGAAAAGTTCATGCCCTAAATATAAAGGGAATATTTGTTTATCTAATTGAATTCACACAAAACAAACCAAACATTTCAATCCAGTTTTGTATTCAATGACAATAACTTAAACCGGCTAAATAATAGCTTCATTGTGTTCATTTGAATATGTCATAATAAACTCGGTCGTATACAGAGGAATTGATTTAAATTTTTGTTTCTATTTGCGTTGAACAAAAAATAAATAAAAACAATATATAAAATTCCAACCTACATAGATCTAGATATTTTTAAAATTTAATCGCCACCCCAAAACAAACCGCACACAATTTCCTATTCCAAATTTTATTTATTCATAGACTAACATGTAAATATATAAATTGTAAGCTGTGCCCCACAAAACTGTTAAAATAATGACACCAAAAATAATAATCATTAATACACTAGAATGTGGGAGAATCGCACTTCTTTTGTGAATCACATTGTGATTCAGTACCACATGCACAAAACCAAAAAAAATAATGATATGATTGCTGAGTATACTGCATATTTTTACTCCACTGTATATAATATATTATACCCATTTTAACACTAATTAAAGCAGAATTAGGTAACATAGCGGTACACTCGCTAATTTTATTTTTTTACAAAATAATTTTATTACATTGTTATGAATAGAGAAAGACAAGTAAAGCGAATTTCTTAATTTTGTACAATTCTCTTCTCTGTATATACGTAAACATACCTATTCTTATAATAGCACATACGATTTAAATCTTCCTCGAATTTTACACATTGTCGCAAAATACAAGAAAGGTAATAAAATATTTATACACTTACTCGCGACTAACTACCCTCATATGTATAAGTAACAACATTCCATGAAAAAGCAAAAAATGCTTCATGTTACAAATTAAATCTTATACTATTACTTAAGACTACTTACGTCTTTTATGATCTCTCTCTCTCTCTCTCTCTCTCTCAAATTTGATCTCAGTTCTTTACTATAATATGTACTTTCAAATTACATGATTTACTATCGAAATATTAAATCGTTTATAGCGCGTGTGGACATATAGATTATAGAATACAAAAATATCATGCAAGAAAATAATTGGGAACTTTCAAGGTAAACGTCTTTAAATAAAAGAGACTCGGCATATAGAAATGATTTCATTTTGCTTTTGTGTAGAGTATTGTAGATCAATAGATTTTTAGATGAAATGGATTACAATACTTATTTCTAAATATGTAAGTAGTTGATATTTTAATGGATTGGGAATGGGAGTGCGTGTTGTTATCCGGATATAAAACTGCAAAATTTGCTTAGAGTTAAATTTTAATAAGTTGTTGTCAATACATACCGTTAAACCCTACCAAATTTTAATCAATAGAAATTGAACTTTTCAATTATTTGTAACTTTATTATAGCCTTTGAATATTTCGGCCAACTGGATCTATATTAAAAAAACTCAGTCAAACTGTAAAATTCGATATACTTACATACTTCAGTTTTCATTACAATTTTTTTCTATTTATGTTTATGAAGAGTGAATCCCTTCTTGAATTTGCAATTTTTTTAATTTAAATTTTCCTCACATAGCTATAATGTACTTCAAATTTCAATTTAAGTACAATTCAGTTTGAATACTTAAATATTAATGCAACAACTTCAAACTAAGTTTGTAAGTATACATGTAGTTAATTTTTATTTTCGTGATCAAAGTAATACAGCGATCAAACTGATCAAATGTCTTCCTTTTCTCAAATGATTCGATGGGATATATGAACTTTTTTTAAAATCGAGAATTTATGCGGGTGATAGGGTGCAAAGTGCAGGTAGGGTCAAAATTCTAATTTGGTGGCGTTCATAGATTGACTTGTTGTAATCGAAATATATTATATAGCAATAATCCATTATTGAGGATACCGAGAAATTTTGCACTTAACTCGGGTGTTCGGCAGTGAGATACGCTGTCCCGATATTCTTTTTACATTCAGATGGTTGCATATGCAAATGACATGTGCGTAATTTGACTGAATAGCAACGGAGTGAAGGAAATACTTGATTAGCTTGTAGAGTTTTCAGCTTCTGTTGGACTCCAGATCAATCAGTTTAAAATAAAATACATGACCTCTAGTTATAGGAACAATGGCACACCAGATTTTAGTAGTGGCCACTACATGTTTGACTGAGTAAGGAGGTTCAAATATTTGAGCTCTGTTATCACTCACGATGACAGTGTGGGTGAGGATATTAAAGCTCAGCTGGCAGAAGAATAATGCGGGTGATTTACGGCCCAAAACGCGAAGTAAATTTTACATGCCGAAATCTGTACAGTGTCGAGGTCAGATATCTGATCAAGATCCACGACATTGTTCATGAAGTAACATCTCAGCGAGTACGTTTTCTCGGTCCCGTTCTGCGTGCTGATTGGGAATGAATTGTGCAGCGATCTCTGAAAGGAGAGCCACCATATGGTAGGCGCAGAGGTCCTTGCAGGCGACGATGGCATCGAGACGATCGACACCGGTGGATCCTGATTGTTGTTGACTCAGTAAGCGGCCTTTAATAAACTTATAATAATAAAAATCCATTTTTGAAGCTGCACGATCGTCGGAACTATAATTATATGTATACCTAATTACCGTTTAGTGTTGATGTTGATAACTTATACCATTTTACGCGGTTAAACATACTTTTGTTTTATTGTTTTTTCTTATAATATTATTATACTCGTAGATTGAATCTATATCAGTGACCTTTAATATTACCTCGAATTTAGGTCCAAATAATTCCAATCTAATTTTAAATTTAAATTGAGTATGTAAAGATTGTTATATCTCTCCAGATACTTTCATTTTTGTAATTGTATAAATAATTTTGAAACGTGTTGATAGACGATAACGCGTTCAAAGATCAATCGCATAAACAACAACCAGTGTACGTATTCATGATACATCACAAAAAATTTTCCAATCTAAATAGGTTTATTTTCCAATCTTGACACTCATAATTTAAATAAATCTAATCATCATATTTTTTTCGAAACATGATAAGATGTTGCTTTTTCAACTCAATTGCATCTTCATAAAATATATGAATATACAAAATAATCTTTCTCTTATCAAGCTACGCTTTCTATCCATTGAACATGTGCCAACATACAATCACTGTATGAGTCATTACCTCTAAACCATGCCTGCTTCATTATTTAGAACAATCCCGCCCGCCCCACTCTAAATAGTCCGTAAACCACAATAAAATATGATTTTTACCTGTGTAAGATACGTTTTATTGTTCGCAGGGTGAGACACTCCTCTTGTGTATGCTTCTCTATGTGTTTTGTGATTTGAATGAGTAATCAAAGTTGTTGATATTTTGCGTTCGTTATTCAAAAATTAAAATAATAATGGCATGTAGTATATTATGTATTTGCGTTGTGTCTGTTAACAAATATACAGTATATAGCTCAGAAAATATATACCATATACAGAATAAATCAGATCTACTGTGACTTTTGAAGTATGTACATGTCGTTCGCTTAATGATGCTTTAATTATATGTTTTTGCTTATTAAACATGTTCAATTTTTAAACATTTTTTTTATCTTAAATAGATGTTACAAAATTATGAGAGTTCTTGGTTAATTAATTAATTTATGTTTTTTCTTCTTATATTTCCAGACGAATTTAAATCAATATGACATATAATACCACATGCATACAATATATGTACTTATATGAAATGAAGGCAACACAAGATCTGTAAAATCGGTGAGTAGAAATTAAAACGCAAATTTTCCAATTTTCTCTTAAGCAAATAAATCCGGTTTTTTTATTTGCTTAAACAGTTTATATTAAGAACAGTTTATATAAATAGACGGAATATATAAACTTAACATTAGGTGCTATCTGGGATTATTTATGCGATTGATTTGAGTCGATAATTAATATGTTATTTTTATAAACTGATCAATAGCTATGATTCTTAGCCGGTTTATTTCTCCAAATTCTTAGAGATCGTTTTTATGCATAATTCTAGCTAGAAAATTTTGAATAAGATAACGTATCTATCCTCTCTTAAGTCAGCTTGTAAATTACAGGTTTGCTTAAGCTATATAATTCTTGTAATCTAGCATAATTCTATAGTATGTCATATATGTATTAATTTAATGCAGCCTAAAATAAAATAACCTGACTTAAGTTAGAATATGTGAAATGTTGAACTATGTATATGACTTAAACTACTTAAGCTTAAATTTTGTGACCTTAAGTTTTAATTATTCGACTTAGAATCCACAGATGATTCGCAATTTTGTTATACAGCTTATCGGTTCGCTCCCATTTTTTTTTTAATTTTATTAATTTATTTTGAGTTTGATAATTTTTTAATTAAATAATACTCCATCTTGGTCTCTAATATGGATAGCGACATCTGTTGTCACATAGCTTACAAGGTTTCTTAAACAACTTATCAACACTTTTTCCATACTTCTGTTCACTTCTTTGTTAACCTTGTTGGAAATTAGTCCAGTAAGGAAATTAGTTTGCAAGGTTTAATCAACTGATTTCAAAGCTCAACAAATTTATTTGTCAGATTAATAAATTGATAATATATGTATGTATATATATTTTATCCTCAAGGTTAATATAGATAGCAATAGTAAATACAATGATTTTTATAAAATTTCCTATCCTAACTAGTTGTCGGATTCGATAAATATAAATCCCTTCATTTAGTTTGTAAATGTTGATAAATATAGTTTTCTGAATTTCAGTTCAACCACGAACTATAGATTCTTTCGGAGTGTGACCTGTTTTAAGTGGTTGGCTTTTGGAATGATATATAGTCCCTACTTGATGTCTCTCATTCCCGATATTGCCAAAAAACCAACCATAATTCAATTAACCAATTTTAATCTGTTTCGTAAATTATTTTTTCGCATATTGACCAAACGCTACCGAAAAACACCCATTATTAATTCGATTAATAATTAAAAAATTGTTGTTTGGTAAATAAAAACTTTTTTTAACATTCAAATTTTGTACATTTTTACCGCATGAAATTTGTTATAGACTTTTAATCGAGAAATAGTAGGTCAAATTCATTGCAGCAAAAAAATTGTATTATGGATTTTTCTGTGTACATATTAGCAATAATAAACATTATTTATAAGACTGCATAAATAAAGATAAAAAACCATGTTAAAGTATAAAACGTGTTTTTTAAATTTATTGCGATGCTTCCACAACCTACTGATATGTTGTGTTTAGATCAGAGTTTCATAAGCTTTATGTAACTATGGACCACAAGCTATTAATTGCTATCAAGCAATTGTCTTTTAGTTTGTAATTCGTAGTTTTCAAAAAGATCCAACTGAATCGTAGTACATATTTGTTTAGACGTGAATATGTAACGGAACCAAAGGTATTTCAGCATTTTTCAAATTCCGGATTTATTTTCAATTTATCAAATTTCTAAATCTCAGTTTAAACAAATATTTTGTTCCATCGATTCAAATTTCAATCTGTGAAATGTAATAATAAATGTAGAATTCAAAACATTGTTGATACATTTTACGGTGGATGCAAAAAAATCTCACTAAAAAATATGCAGAGTCTACGAGTTGTACGTAGACTAAAAATTCTAGCCTACATTTGAGTAGATTTTTTTTTTGGTTTGAGTATTTGCATGATTTTTTTTTTTATATATAATTTTTATCAATCTACCTCAGAAATTAAAAACAAACAGTGACAATGGACGAAAACGATAACATACGAAAATGAAATTAATTTTTTTAAAATTTATTTTACAAACATGGGGCTATCTAAAATTTCGTCTTCATACCAGTGTTCGTCAATTCCATTTCTTTGGCGATTAAAAACAGATATCATTTTAACACGTCATCCAAGACACCTACCTCAAAAAAATATGTATTCAGCGTATTTAGAGTCTATAAAGTGAAATTAGTGTACTTTTGAGAACCTCAATTGTAGACAATGCATGCGCTGGATTTATATATTTAGTTCTTTTTATGCTAAATAGATTTTTTAAATTCAGTAGTTGTAAACAAAAATAAAATTAAATCTACATTATTATGTATGTTGTTAAATCTACATTATTATGTATATTTATGAAAAATCTTTAAAAAATTGAAATTGAAAAATCTAATTCCGAAATTTCTATCGGATCCAATTCTATGATTAAAAGTCTTTATAAAATTTTGACTTTTATTTCTGGGATTATCGTAATATTGAAAATACTGCATATTCTGTTCAAAATAGCAAAATTTATTATTCCTGTGTAAAATGCGAATATAACAAATCAAAATTTATTTGCGCTGGCGAACAGCAAGCCCCTCCAATCCCGTATATTTAACCAAATTTCCATTCAATTTAAATACAAAAACATATTCAATTACATTACATACTTACACAAAATATTTATGTTTTCATGTTTTAAAATACATAAAAATTCATTTTAAATTTAGAGCCGATATTTTTTACTTTTCGTTGGTTGGATTATTGTCTGCTGTTCACTGTGTTCAGTACCATTTCGTATTTGTGCGGATCATAAAAACTCATGAGGGGTATAAGATAAAAATTCAGTTAATTAAATTCATCATACATTATAACGTAATGTATAATATTATTTGTGTAGCATATGTGTTTTGCCATGTCATTTGTTGTTGTTTTTGTATACATTATAAACATTTGAGACCTCCATATTCATACATATTATGATAAACATACATATGTTTAAATTATTGATGCTGCTGATTTTTTATGTTGAAAGGAAAAGAAAAACCCACGGATTTTACATTTATGTTTATGTTTTTGGCAGAAAAAAAAATCTAAATCTACACAGAAATATGAGGCACGCTTGAGTAGAGATTATCTTTTTCTTATATACATGCATACTTATGTATTTTCAAAAAAAATTTAATGTTTGTTGTGTGATTAATTTTTTTCCGAAGGACGTTTTCAGAAATCCTTATATAATCGGAAAAAGGAATTAAACCAATTTAATGAATTCAATAAGATATTTTTAAGTATTTGTATACGTTTGCCGAATCAAGCATACATTATGTATCCTCGCTTTATATCCTTCATCTCTCGTCTGCATACACAAAAATATATATATGTACATATATATTTGTTTAAAAATTTTCCAAAGAAATAATTTTTTTAGTTTTTCACATATTCTTTTGGATAATTTGTTTGGTATATTATTCTCCTTTTTTGGTTTGCGAACAAAAAACAATCGATTATTTTTCAAAAAAAACTTTTTTGTTGCGGTACATAAAGATAAACAATGAAAAGCTTTTATCGTCGTTTTTTGGAATTTGGGAAATTAAAATAAAATAAAATAAATTTCAAGGTATTTCTTAATTAAACTGTTTTGAAAAAGGTTATTTGTGTTTTGCTTTTAAATAGAGTACGACAGCAAACGGTTTAATTGTTATCCCAATTTTATGTTTAGTTTGCCGCTAAGGATGAGCGCAAGAACTTTAACCACAATTTTTTTTTATTTTCGTTTTTATATCAAAGATTAGACAGTGTTTGTGTACTGCATAGTCCAAATTGTTCAGTTTTAAACATACTATTCAATCCAATAATATTCTATATCATACTATGTATGTATGTATATACAATTTTGACAGCCAGTAGTATTTTTGTTACTTTAGTCTAGTGAGAAATTGAGATATAAATAATTTCAAATTTAAATGGAATTAGGTCAAACAATAAATAACATTTGCTCCTTTATATACTGGATAATACTAATAAATATATAGTTATAATCATATTGAATTACTTATGATCTAGCATGTATAATTGACTGCGATATACGACATTTTTTACCACAAATAAATATGTACATACATATACCCTTCCTTCTTTATTTGACGATATATAGTGGAGGTGGCACCCAGGCAAGTGATATACTCATCCTCAACACGTATTACATCGCTTTTATTTGATAACAGATCGGTATGCTTGGCCAGGTTCCGCCACGTGGAAGCGCATACTCGTCTACTATTACTTATTCATTACTACAATTTAATTATTTAATACATAACGCTTATTTTATACTTCAAGATCGAAGTCGTTTTACTACCTACTGTATCACTAAATTTCTTGAAAGAGTTGAGGTTGTTTGGCATCATCAAAACAAGTTTACTTGCTGGCCACTTAACTCTTATGGCAACGCGAAGTTGATCTCTTGCTTCTTGTTGAGCAAGCTCACAGTCATAGGGGATATGGTCAATTGTGTCCTCGCCCTGTCCACATTCACAGGAACTGGATTCTGTCAGACTCAGTCGGTGCATATAGGATGCCATTCTTCCATGCCCTGTTAGCATTTGCGTGAACCACACACTTAATGGAATCTTTCTTTCAAGTCTTTTTTCAATGTTTGGTTGGTAACCGTAGGTTATTCTACCATCCATTGAATTGAACCTTCTATCTTGCCATAGGGTTATTGATGCATTTCTTGTTTGTCTCTTGAGTGATCTCAAGTGGTTCGGCCGTATCTGATTGCCTAGAACTTCTACGTTTCCGCAGCAATTAGTTGGCAATTCTTTCATTAAGTATAGTATATCGATTGGAATCATTCCGGCCAAGACGAAAAATGCATAAGTTTTTCAAGTAAATTACCTATAATACAGGCAACCGCATGATCGGCCTATATGCCTTTGTATCGGAACAGCATGATCGGCCCTTTCCCATTTTTCCAAGCTTTGGGAAAAATTAATTTACTCAGATATGTATTCATTAAGCTGGTGAAACCGTGCCCTATAATATGCCAAGCACTACTTTGTATCACTTCGACGTCGATGTTGTCTAGACCTGGCGCTTTGTTTATTTTCATAGACATGATTGCCAAAGTGGCCTCTTCATCACTGATGTGGCTCACATTTGGCGTATCTGGTACAATGTTACGATGCGGGCGGATTGCTCTGCACATCCGAGTCACTCTCCTCACTATCATCTATTTGCTCAGTTTTATCTACGTCATTTCCGTTTTCTATTATTCTTATCAAGAACCTTTACAATTAATTGAATATTATTTAATTACTGTGTGTGACTATTGTAAAATGTGCAAGTTTAAGGCATTTGGCATTTAGATTGCATGATTGCATATCCAAGGTTTTTTTAAAAATATATTAGTATATAATATCTTGAAATATTTACTACATATTGTTGAACTCACAACATTAAAATTATTATTAATAAAACCAGAAATAAAATATAAAATTGTCGCGACTAAATAAATATTCCCATCTTGGTTAAGGTTGCCACCAAAAATTATAATTTATGAATATATCCGGTATTTATAATATATTTTCTATATATCAGCACATTTGTGAATAAATAAAGGTTGATTACCGCGCACAGCACAAGCCAATCATGATGATATCACATGTGAATTATATTTTTGTTTTCGCCATCTCTTGTGTCAATATTAGATGTTGGTGGTGTTCTCGTTTTAAAATCACCAAAGATATATGTTCGACACACGAACTATACAAATGCGTTGGTATAAGATAGAAGTATATGTCTGCTGAAAATAACATTTACATTTTATGTCTACAAATGTATGTTTGAATCATACAAAGGTCTTAAGACGACGTTTTTATAATATATTCCATTTCGTTTTCTAATATCCAAACGAAACAAATAATATTAATAAATTATGCAGACAAACTCGTATTCTAATGGGGCAGCAACAACAATATACATACATACGTATATTGATCAATTTTATTGATTGATAAAACTTATAAAAAAATTTAAGTTTTTTGCCATAAAAAATTTCTTCTATTTATATTCTAATATATGGATTAAAACATATAGTTCATATAATAGTGTAGCATCTATATATAGTTAGACACACCAAAGTTTAGATGATTTTTTATTCATAGAGTACATAGAGAGTTCAATTTCTTTCACGGGTAATCATTGCCCTTAATATATTATATAGGAAATAGGCTTGACATGGGTAACAGATGGCTAATTAGTCGATTTTGATTGTGTATGTCTTAAGTTTGAGCCAAAACCATTTGTATTCTGTTAATATTATTAATGACTACAATATAGACATTAAGCTTTTCCCAATTTTTTTTTTAAAGAAAATGATTAATTAATCTCTCTCTGTTCTACCCATGAAAATTCATTAATTTCCATGATGTAAAAATTGTATTCGGCACAATAATATAATACTGGTCGCATATGTACATACATACAATCATCTCTCATTAATTTGTTTATTACATTTTATTGAATTTTGTATAAACACGCGCCATGCCGTATATAAATCCCCGCAGGTTGATTTAATGATTTGTTTATTTAAATTTACGCGATAATTTTTTCGAAAATTAAGTTTATTATTAAACATCCAGGAAATTATTGGAAATCAAACACGATATACGCATGGATGATGAGATTAAATAAGTTTGCGTCTGGTGTTCCAAAAAATGTTTTTGTCTTTTATTTATTTATTTTGGATACAGATTTGATTGTTTTAATTTGTCGGCGAATTTCTATATAAAATGTGTGTCCCGGCTGTTTTATTAGCCAAGTGTAAATTTTAGTATGTCAAGTACATGTATAATAATCTGTATAAGCCAAAATATGTTTATTATTTACGTATATCAAAACTGTCAAACTAGTTTGAATTAGCATTTTGAAGGATGTGTTTGAATTAATACAAACTCGATTTATATTTAGTCAAGCTCTGCCTTAAATATACAAGTTTAAATTTCTGACACACTCATAATATTTATAAATTGACTACACATAGTATGATTTATGTTGTGTATTGATTAAATTGAAGATGAAAAGATTTAATACAATGTATTTTCACGATTTGATCAAAAGAATATAATGAAAGCAAACAAAAATCCAGTATCGATGTAAAATAGAAATGTAAGCGTAGAGATATGCCATATAGAATATGTACTACATATTATACATAAAAATCATAAATCTGAAACGAACATAAATTTACCACCGTCTGTACGTACACCAATTTATTATACTGCGAGTTCAACACAAACCAAAAATCAATTTCTTATATACATAAGTATACATATATCCTCTCCCATCAATTTCTTATATATTTTGAAATTCTAATGAAATTCAATCAATTATTTTATGTTTTTTATACTTTTCTGTCTGTTTTGTTTAAATTAAAATGTAATTTTATTCGAATCGAAAATTTTATTTGATTTTCACAAAAAAAAAAAATCAATAATTAAATAAAAAATGTAGGAAGACTCAATCATAAGACGTTTAACGGTTCTCAAGTCGGGCGCATTTATAAATTAAATTGTGTTTATTTTAGTAGCACAATATTTTTTTGTTTATTATGTTCGTGGGAGTCAATATTAAATTATACATTGAATTGTTGTGATACAGATTTCTTGAAATTTGTGTGTTTGTTTGTTTGTTTATAACCCTAAATGATTGTTAATTTATGATTTTATTATTAATTTAGGAAAGCAAATTTTTATCCGACCTTGATTGTTTTGAGAAATGTAAATTTTCAATTTTCTTTAGGTGAATTTTAACGTTAATTATATATTCGTAAGTGTTTACGAATTTATGACTTAAGCATACACAAAATGCTCACTGTGAGGTCATCACTATATAAGCTGTAAACTAAATTTGATTAATCGAATTTTGTGCGCCAAGAATTTGGGAGTTTAACGTTTTTGTTTACTCATATCTAAATAACTGGTAATTATATTTAAACCAGTGAGCATTATAACAAGCATACCTGTTAAACTTTATTCTCGCTTTATATTATGCCAAGTCATTTATTGAACGCCTGGAATTTAATACATAAAGTGTATTTTTTCGAACAAAAGAAACTATTATTAATGAATAGTAAACAAAGCAATTAACTAACTTAATTAATTAGCACATATAGTAGCATACAGTCTAAAATTAGCGAATAACACAAAAAATGGTTAACCAATCAAAAATTTAAAACTATTAAAACATCTGTGTAAAAATGTAATTGCAGAGAATTTTTGTTATTTGTTTCTATATACGAGTAAGTATATACGTACATACATAGATTGAAAAAAGTTAACGGGTTAAAATGTAATTAACTTAATGTACAGCAAGTTAAATTTATTCAATTAAACTATATAATGTATTATAGAGTTTATAGCCGTAATCCATTCATAATCTTTGAATAGTGGAATGTTCTCATAAATTAATTCTATAAATCTCATCACACGGTTTGAAAGTTGCATTTAGTTAATTTATTATAATGATGAGCGATAGTTCAGGTGGGATGAGCTTGTTTTTAAAATATACAGAGTAGAGACATGCACTTCCGATAGATTTTATCTTTTGAATTAAAATTATGTCAAATTATTGTACGCGTTGCTATAGGTAGTATTTATCAGTGTTGTATATTTATGGAATATACGGGGCAATTAAAATATAGTTTTAAATTTTTATGCAACTACAGTCATTAAAATATATTATTTCTCAATAGATAATATAGATATTATTGTGGTAACAATAAACAAGAGAAGGGGTCATTCCAACCAAACTCGGAAACCAAAAAATAGTTTATAATCTGTTGAAATAACAACACGCGGTAGTAGTAAACCATAATATATTATTCTATTGACGTCATATTACATATAGTTTACACATAATAGGTACACTATCCACCTCATACACGCTACACGTGATTTGTACTTCAAATACTGTCATCTATTAAAGTAAATCTGCAAATATTCGGTCTAAATGTAGAAAAGTGTTTACCATTAGCAAAATAAAATTTATATATTTGTCAACAATTGCCTTCTAATTCTCGTAATTATTAAGAAAAATTGGATTGCCTGAATTCTTGATTTGACCTAAATACTATTTTGCGGTAAATTGGAATAAATTTTTACTACATCTTCTATTTCTATCAAATACTATTTTTAGATATTCAAAATCATTTTTTGTTAATTTTAAGAATTAAGTAACTACATTTTTTACCTATAACGTTACTAAACTTAATTCGCAGGTTACACAAGTTCCAAAAAATTTATATAACTCTTTATTGTATTCTATAAAGTATTGAAAATGCTAACTGTGTAGAAATATAATAAAAATTTGTTTTCAGAATTATTTCAATGAATCAGTGCAACAACATTTGACAATAACTTCTCTATCATTAATATGATGCGGTTGGTTGTAATGTACTGGTGAAGCCAGTGTCGAAATTTGAACCACTAGTCAATATAATATAGCATTCCATAAATAATTAGAATAAATTGATTAAATTTGATTTAAACCGAAGTACATATATTTTATATTTAGTTGACTATTTAATACAAAATAATTATTATGTTATGACTTTTTTTTTATTGTTGTATAACAATTTACATCAAATCGAAAAATTACATAAGAGTATAGGCCACAAATATATAGAGGATTTTTGAATAATTTGTCAGTCGATTAACTTGTAATTTCGTATCATTCATTTATTATTCCAATTTATGGGATCAAATTCGACTAATAGGATAAATTTTGTATTGGAAAATTTATTATTTATACTTTCATACATATATGTATATGTATGTTATGGAAAATTGATTTGTCATTATTTTCTCTTTTGTCGTCTTTAAGTTATTAAAGACAACTCTTTGTATACTCACACGAAGTAATTAATTTTATTGATCAGAATTGTTTATTACACTAGACTAGCATTTGAAAATGTTTGACTTGATTTCATTCAACACGTTTTATTTCTGTTCGATTTGTTGAATGTAGAATTATTTAATGTAATACAAAGTTTTGAAATGGTTTAAATTTGTCTAGAGCCAAAATCAGTCTTCTAATAGTTTCAATAGTTTTGGATTTTATCAGTACTATTCTCGTAAAAAATCAACTGTTTGTAATGTTAACAATAGGAAAAATGGATACCGCCAAAGAAACCCACGACCCCCGCTCTCAGTATCCGGCCACGAGATTAAAGAGTATCGGCCGGAACTCGTTGGTCTACAAGAAACTCGCTGGCCTAAAATTGGAAGGCATGTGTCCCAGGGCTAAACGTTGCTCTACAGTGGGATGATCTAGGAAATCTTGGAACTGGATTTCTTCTTGGCCCGCAGGTAACGAAGGCTGTTCTGGATTTGATGAAGTTAGCCAATCTGTCAATTTGTGTACACCCGCCCACTGAAGTCAGCCAACTCCAAGATAGAGACTCATTTTACAATGACTTGGACGATCTGATGGGATCTTGGACGATCATGTGTAAAGACATAGGACCGTACTCCCGCCACGAAACTGCGACCGATAATGGTGAGAGAATGATGTACTTCCAATTGCTCAAGATCTTAGAGTAGCAAGCACATTCTTCCCTCATAAATAAATACATTTGGAAACATTGACACATCCTCGCTGAACTCCCGGCACCCAAATTGACCTCGTCTTACATTTTACAGGGCGATATCAGGATCTTGTCAGCGTTAGCATTTAGGAAGAATAGTGGAAGGCCGAGGTTCTGAAAGTACAATAACTCAGCAATGAGCGCAGTTCGCGCAATTTTTTTTAAATTCACGAATTACCGGATTGCATCATACTTTCAGACCTAGGTCAGCCGCCATTCGGGACTGGGCCGGAAACCTCTGTCTCAACATCGACGCAGTACTCGACGACCGGAGTGAACACTTTACCGACCTGCTTGGTGTTCATCATGCATCACAGACTGTAGTTGAGTCACCTCAAATACAGACTGCGGAGGTTTGCATAGAGGATCCGTCCCATGAGGAATTCACTAATGTCATGCAGAGATTAAAACAAAACCGGTCGCCTTGGATGGACTACATTAATTCGGAGCTCTTGATATTCGGTGGGGATACTCTGTGGAACTGTCTTTTCGACCTTATTCTATTAGTTTGGTGAACCGAAGTTATTCCTGACGAGTGGAAAGAAGACCAGTTGAAGTGTGAGAATTTTTGCGGTATAGTTCTCCTTTGCACAGCATACACGTTACTATCCTACATTATATTGGATAGTTCACTCCTCTAGCTGAGAACCTATCTAAATATTATGAGACGTTCATCCTCGTACATCAGGTGTTCCTGGATTTCCGGCAGTCTCAATGCTGTGTTTAAATTGAGAACAGGCTAACGAGAGTATTTGCGGTTAACTCGGGTGTTCGGCAGGGAGATGTTCTTCTTTGATCTTGCTCTTACGTAAACTGAAACACCTCAGCGCGAAATTCTATTTCGCTAGAGCGAGACCTCCAAGACCACTGCTGAAATATAAATACCTATCAAGTGCTGTGAAGCTAAAGCTTTACAAAACTTTGATCAGGCTCAATATTATGTATGCATGTGAAAGTTAGACGCTCCTTGCAGAGAAGAATTATGTGTGTGATTTACGAATCAAAACACAAAGTAGATAAGTAGTACATAAAGGCTATGTACTATGTCGAGATCAGAGATCTGATGAAAATCCCCGACATTGTCATGAAGTTAGATCTCAACGAGTACGCTGGCTCGGTCACGTTCTGCGTGCGGAACGATATGTGCAACGATTCTGAAAGGAGAGCTATTATATAGTACGCGCAGAGGTCGCTGCAGGCGACCGTGGCTTTACGGTGTAGAGATTGACTTGGCTTCTTCAGATTGTCTAGAAGAGTATGAAAACCAAGCTCAGGATCGGAACTGGTGGAGCCAGATTGTTGAGTCAGTGAGGAGGCAGTGGCCCCAGCCTTTTTAAATTGTGACTTCATATTAACATTTATTCAGATTTCAATATTGTATGTTTTAAATTTTAACGAAGTTTCAAAAATCGAAAATTTTAAGTTTTTGCAGAAAATTGGAAACAATATTGACTGAATTTATTGAAACTAAAAATACAGAATTTTACTAAGTAATAAAATTTAACAAATTTCAAAATTTTAGAGGTATTGAAATAAGTCCTTTGTTAATATACATCGCGTATGACATTTTTCTGAAACTGGAATAATACATATCTTAATAACAATACTGCATTGATAAGAGTTGGAAATAAATTCAAAATGCAACAAACTTATGATTTTCATCTTTGACTAATCCTATGCTAATAATAAAATATTTAATAACGAACTTGTTGCCTCAGTAAGCTCAAAACCAATTCTGATATAACAATATTCTATCAAGTCTATACATAAAACTTTCCATTAACTTTTCAAATGTTTTTTGCAATGTGTTAAACAAATCTTAACTAGTTCTCTTCTAGTTTGATTTGTTTAATATAAACAGTTTTTATTGTACTGCTTGAATCGAGAAACACATACTTATTAAGATTTCAGTTTGTTTAAACAGATCCTTTTATTTCATCTTTTAACAGATTCAAATTTGACTAATCCGATTTTGAATGGAATTAAATTTGATTTGAACTTGATAATCGTTTGAATTAAAAATCAACACTGATTAATAACTAATAATATAATTTTCTTAATATGTTGTGTTATTATAAATGTTATTATAAACAAACTTATATATACTTATTAATAAAAATTCATTGCTTTCTAATTCAAATTTATCACATCAATTTCCATTTTCCCCATATATGGAAAAACAAACTTTTCTAATTCCCTTAATATCCTTTTTGTTGTGCAAAGTATATTAGAAGTAGAAACCCATCATGATCATGTCATCACATTTTTTTCATACACACGTATAGCGAATCCCATACTTGTCATCTATAATAATTTGATATTAAAAAATTTAAATATTTAAATTATAACATTTTCTTTTATTCTACATATTTTCAGATTGAATCAGAAAACAAAACACACAGCCATTAACATCCCATCGCTCGCAGAATCATTCTATATGTCTCGATCCATTCGAGAATAGCGATACGATACTAAAAAACAATTGAAATATATAGCATCAACATAAGTAATATACAAAAGAAAAATAATTTTTTAAAAAAGAAAGTTTTCTTCTCTTGTTTATTTTTCTTCTCAATTTTATACATTTTATTAGAATGAATTTAATTTACGTGATTTAATTTTGCTAAAAAATATAACAACAATAAAAGTATCGTGTTTAGTACGTTAAAGGAGGAAAATTAAATTTAAGAAAAACGGAAAATTATGACAACAACGGTGACAAATACCATGGAAAGTAGTAATAGTTGTAATAATAATAGTAATAATACAGGTGCTGGAGGAACAGGAGGAGGAGGTGGTGGTGGTGGCGGCGGCGGCGGAGGCTCAATTGCCCATCGAAAAGGTCACAGGTAACGAAAAATTAATAATTTTCTTTTTTTATTCATAAATCGTCATTAAAATGTAAATCCAATTTTACCTTTTTTTTAGTATGTATGCGAATATATATACACGTTATATCGATTAGAGTTTGTTGTCTACTTGAATATGCAAAAGAAAAAAAAATTGTATGATTGGAAAAATGGAAAATTTATTTGTTTGTTATTTTCTCGTAAAATTGTGTATATTAGGAAAGTCATTGTATAAATATATGCGGTGGAATCACTATTGGTATCTATTTCTAAATTGGTTTTCTCGGCAAGTAAACAAGGTTTAGAAATTTGTGTTTAATTTTTTGCACCATGTGGGGGATGTGGTGTTCCTGATTCATTTTGTTGCTAATATTACGTAAAAATCTTATTATAGTATCTAGGAACAGATACACCTCGTAGAACGCGTTTTATCAGACGCTCCAACCAAAATTTATTAAAGGCATTTAGTAATTTTAAAGATTTAATTAAATTTTTGTGTATACACTCGTAAATTTGAATTCAAAATAACATTGTTGAATATAGATTTGCATTAATTTATTTCCTATCAAAATGGTTAAAATTAAAAAATACGTATAGTTTGTGAATATATTTGCAATTCACAAGTTTGTTGAATATTTTAATATAATTTAATTTAAACTGCGAAAAGTTTACACTGAGTTCTCTTAGTATTTGATTTTTACAGCCGATTTACTAGAGAACAAAACATGCAAACATTTTAATTGGCACAGTAAAATCCATACAAATTGAGGTGACTTTATACAAGTGATATTATTCAATAACACTGTAAATAATAAATTATAATTTCCAATTGGTTTGATAAAGTTTGCACTGATCTTTTTGTCAGTTTTAAAAGTTTTAATTGGAATATTGTATCTAAATTACTGTAAGCCTTTAATAAAAATTTTTAAAAGTTAATAAAATATCCTTCATAAAATCAGAACACCCAATGAAATATTTTGAATGCGTATACTTCTTTCGCAGATTTTTTAAACATTTCTTAGTTGGAAATTTTCGTTTGCATCATTTTCCGTTTGAAAGCTCATTTATAAGCTCAATCAAATAGTGATATACGAGGAAGAGTTGTACGAGGTATTCTTATATTCTAATATTTATTATTACCATATAGACCATATAGAGCCATATAGAGCAAGATCAATATATAAATATTTGTGCGGTTTATTTCGGGAGAATGTTAAATCGATGCTGAGGTGTTTCGATTTGAAATTTCTATTTTGTTATTAGTACATTGAACTTTGATAGTTTTGTAACATTTATATCATTTTACATTTTGTGTATGGGTATTTGGGTAGCGTGAATATTGTTTTTATATTTTCGTTATAGTAACCTATTTAAAGGTCATTCTTAAAATTACATATTCGCAACATTTATATTCGTGATTGGTGGAAAATATAGCGGTGGGTCATGTACATATGTATGTACATTTGTAGCGTTGCAGTGTTTGGAGGTTTTCAAATTATTAGACCTAGATCTTGTTTAGAATAGAATAGGACTCAAAGTATGAAAGATTTATTTTTTTTAATTTTTCAAATATTGGCTAGAATTTTAATTTGATAAGTAAGATGTTATATCTATTTATGTTAAACTTACATTTACGTTTATTCAGAGATATGTGGTTTAACAGTGACATGCGGTTGGTGTAATAGAGAGCCATTTGTCATAGAAATTTAGGATTTGATAATATAGCCAGTTTTAAATTGAAAATTGTCTTTAGCTTTGATTTTGCCTAAGTATAAAAGATTATGATCACCTAATATTTAAAAGGGACAAAATCTCAAATATATTTAATTTATATTTAATTTCAACTATATTTACTTCAATCCGAAGTTTTAATCTTTCCTTAAAATGATCTTTTGTGAAACCAAATCATATCCATCTTCCATGTTAATTTTAATTTGCGGGACTTAAACATTTTCTTTAAGAAAAAAGCGGGCTAGACATGAAATAAAAATTTATTATATTGCATTAAATATTTGATTGGTGATTCAGACAGTTTTCTCCCTTATCTGTAATATAATAGAAAATGTGAAAATTCTTACAAATTTCCGGAGTATTTTAAAATGATTAAATTCTGAAAATATTCAAATTTCTTATTACAATTCTATTCAATGTTTCATTTCAGGCGCCAAGAATCGATGTACGCCATGACCGGCCTATATTCAGAAACCACAGCCGATGATAGCAGCATCGATGCACCACAAGACTCCGAATGCAGTAGTACCAATGTAAATGATGTTGCGATCACAGACCCAGTAATCAAATGTCACAGTCGGCAGCCATCTAGTAGTCTTGTGGATCGTGAAAAACAACATCCGACCACAGCACACGATGATGACAATGACTATGCAATGGATTGTGGCATCCTAAATTGTCGTCCACGAGTTATACAGCAATTTGCTCGAATTAAAATTTTTGTACTTCTTCTGTCGATACTCGTTACGCTACAGCAAACGCTAAGTTCGGGTTATATAAATTCAGTGATTACCACGATAGAAAAGCGATTTGAAATACCGTCAAGTTTGTCGGGCCTAATAGCATCTAGCTATGAAGTTGGAAATGTGATAACCGTTATATTTGTAAGTTACTTGGGAAGTCGACGGCATATTCCGGTGTGGATTGGAATTGGTGCTGTTATTATGGGAATTGGTAGTTTAGTTTTTATGATACCACATTTTACGGGTGAACCAAATCCGGGTGTAAGTTTAGCTAATTTAACTGACGACAATATTTGTCGGGGGGTTTCGGTGCGCGATTCGGACATGGGACTAAGTGCATTATCAAGTGGTATCTCAAATCCGCAGCTGCACAATCGTATGGATAATTGTATTCAAAGTAAATCGTCGACGTTTGGGCCCGTGCTGCTATTTGTTATTGCTCAATTATTATTAGGATGTGGCGGAAGTCCGCTATTCACACTAGGAACGACGTACGTTGATGATCATGTGAAGGCTGAAAGTTCTTCGATGTACATTGGTTGTATGTATAGTATGGCGGCATTTGGACCAGTCTTAGGATTTCTGTTGGGTGCTTATCTGTTATCATTTCATATGGATTCACTGTCTAGTACAATTATATCGATTGGTGAGTAAACTCCAGTAGTCCATCTCGAATCGTAATATTTACAGAAACTATTTTTTCAGATCCTGATGATCGTCGCTGGGTTGGAATGTGGTGGGGAGGATTTTTAGTATGTGGCCTATTATTGATTATCGTTGCAATTCCATTTTTCTCGTTTCCCAAAGTATTGACGCGCGAGAAAAAGAAAATTCGAAATACTGAAAAGAAACCGATAGTCATCACTGGTGCACCAAATAATTCGAATAGTTTGCAACGTCAGAATAATAATGAGCCGCCTGTTATTCAGAGCCCCGTTGATAAGTCAAATAAAGATTCAGGATACGGGAAAGATATTAAGGATATTCCACGATCAATGTGGCGATTGGTGTGCAATCCGGTTTATGTTGTGACTTGTTTGGGAGCGTGCATGGAATTGATGATTGTTTCAGGTTTTGTTGTATTTTTGCCAAAGTATTTAGAAACCCAATTTAGTTTAGGAAAAAGTCAAGCAAGCGTGTTTACCGGTAAGCCTATCTAAAATCCAATTACCAAACATATATTTTTATCAATTTTATCAATTTCAGGTGCTATTGCGGTACCCGGAGCATGTATAGGGATTTTTATAGGAGGCTGTATATTAAAACGGTTTCAGCTGAAACCAAAAGGCGCAGTACAAATTGTTTTAATATCGAATTTGGTCTGTTTAGCATGTTACAGTCTATTATTCTTTTTGGGGTGTGAAAACTTAAAAATGGCTGGGACCACAATTCCCTATTACAATAGTTCCACGCACTTAACCGAACCGTTTCAAGTAAATTTGACGGCGGCTTGTAATTTTGGATGTAAATGTCATATGTCTGATGTAGAACCGGTTTGTGGTAATAATGGCTTGACGTACTTTAGCCCATGCCATGCTGGGTGCACGGCTTTTTCGTCCAGATCGAATTATACGAACTGTGCTTGTGTACATTCCAATGTCACGAATTTTTATACCGGCGGAGATGGTAGTGTTGCTCAGGCATCGATTGCACGTGAAGATTTTGCTGAGGTTACCGTGGTTCCAGTTGCAACCGCTGGACCTTGTAGTACGCCATGTCGAACGATTTATCCATTTCTGATTTTATTGTTCTTTATGACATTTATGGTTGCGTCGACTCAAATGCCGCTGCTTATGATAGTACTGCGATCGGTGTCAGAAGAAGAACGAGCTTTTGCGCTTGGAATGCAATTTGTTATATTCCGATTGCTTGGTTATATTCCGGCACCAATTGTGTTTGGTAATCTGATCGATTCAACATGTCTGCTTTGGAAATCAACTTGCGGTGAAAAAGGAGGGCGTTGTCTAATTTACGATATCGAAAAATTCAGATACAAGTAAGTTTTCGATGAATTGATAAATTTAAATATTTTGACAACTCTAATGAATTTTTATATTTTAGGTATGTTGGCTTATGTGCCTGCATAAAATTAGTAGCTCTAGCCATATTCATGGTAGATTGGTGGTTGGTACGCAGGAGGAGGCAACTAGAAAAGAGTAAGCCGATCACCACCGACGATTTTGTTGGTTCGATCTTAAGCTTAGATAAACTATTCGAGGAAAAGGCATGCAATGATAACCAAGCGATTCCATTCAACGGCGAGGTGATTTCAGAGGAATATGCGTCCCAGCGAAAATATAATACGGAACCAACTAAACGGATTATAGTTGCGTCACGACATTTGCGGAATGAATCAAAAACAATTCAATTAGAGTATAGAAACGAGGATAACCTGGATGCATTTAACAAACTGCCAAATAATACGCGCAAGAAACAGCATTACCGCAGTAATTCGTGTGACACAAAAATCATACGAAAAAATTCCAACGAGTACGATAATGAATTCAAATTTAGTAAATTTCATCGAGGTCATTCGCGTAATAATTCGCGTGATTATGGCGAGGAGTTCCGCAATAAATTGACTCATTCACGAAATAATTCGCGTGACGATCAGCAACAGCCGTCCCACAACAATATTAAATTTATCATTAATCAGCTGAAAAATTCGGTAAAAGATTGTGATCGGCTAAAATCGGGTGAGGCTCTTAAATCTCATCGCCATCATCATAAGCGAACCAGCTCGTATGACCAAGATTTTGTACTGCCAAAAGTTAATAATAATTCGGTGAAAAACAATAATTTGAATGTGAAAGAGAATTTGGAGCAGAAATTCCTGCCTGATCCTGAATTTGCCGTACAAAAGTATACACATTCGAGGAACAATTCAAAAGATTTAAATGTTGGCATTAGTGTTAGTAATAGTAATAATAATAATTTAAATAATAGTAATTGTAGTAATCATCCCTCGACATCCACAGCAATCGCTAGTGGATCCACATCCTTAATCCTTCCCGATGTAGTTGATATAAGTACTAGTAGCAGTAGTTCAAACAGTATTTTACGTCATCGGCGTACAAACTCAAAAGATTTAAAAAATAATCACCAGCGAACACTATCGCAGCACAAAATTCAAATAGAACAGGAATTAAATTTAGAATCAGCACAATTGTTGCGGCCGGGTAGCCCAAACGAGATTCATTTAAATCCTGATGTTCTCGATGAGCAAAACGTTTAAATTATTATTTAAAACAATCAGATCTATATTTTTATATTTTTACTAAAAAAAAATCAAACTCAATATGATGATGATGGAGAAGAAAATAATTTATTTTTAAAAACGATAAATTAATTAATAAATAAATACAAATTATATATTTAGTCAATTTTTAATTCTGCTGAATAAAATCTGCTGAATATTTTTAGTAATCTCAAGATATTCAACTCGATATATATTTATATATTGTACTTATATTAGGTTTTGTAATTTTGTATTATTTAACTCAGAAGACACTATTACAAACTCTTAAAAAAACAACAATAAAATTTGTTAAGTGACCTTTATTTTTAGTTCTGAATCTCAAAGAAATGTTTTCAGCGTGTGTGTAGTGTTGCTGAATTTCATCGATGGGTGGCAAGTTGAATTGGTTTAATCATTGGTACGATCAAACATAATGTAGTATATATTATATTCAGAAGTCAAAAATGATAATAATATAAATCTGGTTAAATCGTGGTCAATTTATATAAATATTATTAAAAAGTGCGGTGTCAAGTTTTATTTGGTCTCATGGTGAAATATTCAATCCGAACCAATATAAACGAGAAACTCAATTCAGAATTTTGCTTTATTTTATCAAAATTCAAATATTTTAAATTAATAACAAATTGAAATTTATATGGAAGTTTTAACCCTAGTTTATTTATGAAACTCACTTGAATATGATATTTCTGCAATAATTTTCAGATCCAAAAGTTACAGCTTCATTTCATTTATTTCAATCTACTAATTATATCATACGTTTTGAAAATAATATGTTAAATTAAAACTATTTTTTAAATTATTTTTAATGATTTCTTACTAAAATGATATTATGCTCAATAGACAACTACTAACGTTTTAAGTTAGCCCTCTAAATTCAATTAAGCTCGCTGCCCTGAAAATAAACAAAAATATCAGAACCGCAGAATTTTGTTTTAGGTTACTAAATTATAAAGCTAATTAGTTATAAATTTATATGTTTGAAAGATGAACAACTAAAAAATGAATAAAAAAAATTATATGCATATCAAAACTAAAATGTTGGAACTAGAGTCTTGTCTAAAATAGACTTTAGTTTTTTTAAATAAATAAAAGAAACAAAACAACTTTTTAAAAAATGTAAGTCAATTTATTTTTTTGTAAATGTGAATACAAGAAATTATTAAAAATGTGTAATATGTAAATTGTGTGCTGTGAGGAAAACTTATAAAAAAATGGAATACAAATAAATTATTTTTAACAAAAATAGTTTTTAAGCATTTACTATATTATCTATATCTAAAATTCTACTTAAACCATTTATAATTTTCCGTTTTTCTTAGTGGCGAGTTACATAAAATGTTGCGAATTATATCCCACCTAATCCATCACAAAACTATTCAAAATTACTTATAATTCAATTAATAATCTCACATTGTAGTTTTATAAATAAATATAACTACATATAAAAAAAAAAGTTCCTACTCCAAAAAATAATACTGCATACGGAAAGCACTCTGCTTAAAAGAAATTCGCTACCGATGGACTGGTAAACTATATTCTGGGACCATTTTTTGTAACTCTAGAATATTTAATTAGTTTTTAAATTATTAGAAATAATTGTTTCAGTTTTTTAGTTTAAATATAATTTTTTTCAAATTAAATCTCATTATAAAATTATTAGATTTGTTTTTTTTTTTATGATAGAAAATTTTTGTAGAAAATCTAGTTCATTTTGTATGCTAATATAACTACTATCGATTTAGAAATTAGATCCTAGATAATTATGTATCTATAAATGTTTAGCAAGTATAATGTTGATTAGACGTTACTACACATTATTTCCTAATTATTCTCTTTGAAAATCAATATCTGAAAACAAATGACATAATTAGCTGTTGTCATGTGATTCGATTCGATATAAATATAAAGTGTGGTGGCCGGTGGTTGACCTGAACATGCATGGCATGTTTTCGATTCTATCGTGGGACAAAGACAAAGTTTTAAAAATTATTCTTCATGACCAGAAATCGATTTGGTGAATGACAGACTACTACCCGAATTCCATTTCTCAAATCCTTTCTCGGTAGCTTATCCTTCGAGAGATTTGTGGAGTTCTCAGAACTTTCTCAACAAATTAGATGAGTCCATAGTCTTTTTTTCTGATAACCCTCGTTCTAACCTCAGTGCCGGTTTTGGAATCTACTGTCCTTCGACGGATCTGAGCCTTTCGGTAGTCTTGGTTCGCATTGTACTGTTTTTCAGGCGGAACTAATAGCGCTGACACGTAGTGTTTTGAAAAACAAAAGTATTCTACTGAGTACAGATAGTAAAGCTGTACTTAACTCTTTAAGAAATCCCATGACTGTTTCTAAACTCGTCAATGAATGCAAACATTTCATGAACCTTCTTTGTTCTAACAATAAAGTTACAGTCATGTGGGTACCGGCTCATTGTGGCATCGTAGGCAACGAGATCGCGGATTGTTTAGCCAAAGCTGGTTCCCAATTAACTTTAATTGGTCCTGAACCAGCGGTTCCTTTATCTTTCAAATACGGGAAGAAATCTATAAAGGACTACGCTTTGAAAGACCTAAGGTTTCAGTGGCTTGAGACTTTTAGATGTCGTAAGACGAAGTACTTCATTAAGGAGTTCGTTAAGGAGGACCAATTTTAATAAATAATAGATGTAAAAAATGTCGATAACGTAATGATAATTTGAGTATTATAATGTTACATTGGAATCTGATCGATAATCCGATCGAATGGAGTTTTATAATAAAGCTCTGCATTAACAAAAAACAACTAAATAGGAAATAGGATTGTACATTCGATCTTGAATTAAAAACTTGTGCGATCTAATGATTACCCTAAATGTTGGCAATTGCTAAAAACAACGACTTACATTAATAATTTTTTGAATCGTTTCAGATTTCTGTGAAGCGTATGTTTGGTATTTTGAAATTATTTAATTTCTATTCAGAAACATAAATTTCCAAAGTCTAGAAACTGGGTATCGGTTAGAAAATCATGTATGTCAGTGCAGCAATATTGACACGAACTTTCATCTGAGTTTTAGTGTGATTGACTCCTACTCCTAATATGATTTATATCCTCAGTCCTAGTTCAGATCTAATTCTCGATATTAATTTTACTTTTAGAGTCTTATTCGGAAATTCTATTTGTTACTTTTCTAATTATAAATCTAAGCCTAAGGTTCAGTTTGTGTTTATAGCCGTGGTTTTTTTTATGGTTATCTGAGTTACAATATAAGTTTTACTCTTCTTAATGCGTGTCATCTCAGTGTTAGTATGTAAGCTAGTCTTAATGTTAAACAGGTGATTATGTTTCTTTCAACTACTTAGACATCACATTCGATGTAAGAGTGAAATTTGGAGATAAGATGAGATATTAAAATAGTACAAAACGGGAAACTCTCGTCTGTAAATTTAAAAATTAAATCCATTTATTTAGAGACTGCTAGCTAATGGATTTATTATCCTTTAAAATCTGAATAGCGCATTTTTGTACGCTACAGATCTGATTTTTGATCAATAAACCATCTGCACACTGCATAGGCTTAATGTTAGAAAACAATTTATGTAGTTAGCGTACCCGAAATCAAAGTCAATTCAAATACCAAGAGAATGCGAAAATGAGCAAAATTTGAGAAGAATGAAATACGTGAAACTAATAGTTTCTTTAAAACGGGGTTACAATTGAAACCGACCATTTTTCATCAAGCTGAAAAATTATACTTACGTCGATGGCACGATATCGAAAGCGTGATTTACAATGCTATTTGTAGAAAAATCAATTAGGTATACCTCAAAATCTAGCTAACCCAATTATATGCAGCAGCAGAGTACAAAATAAAATGATACACGATTGGAGCAAACGTAACCACATTTATGGAATAAGTATCGATCATTAATAGATCGCGTTAGGGATTTCCTAACATGATCCAGACTAAAATTATTGAATACAGCAATTACTAGCCCGTTTTTTTACTGGTACTCATAAAATGAAACACAAACGCCAATATGGGATCCAAACATATGTTTTGAATAATTTAGATGAACTTGGAATGTTGAAGAAGAGTGTAAATTGAGTAAAATTGAAGTAAGATCTAAAGTCAATTTTATCTGTGCTACTAGAAAATAAAAAAATTAGGATTAATATAATTTAAGCGTTCTATTTAGTAATACGGTATAGATTTAGCTGTAGTTGAATAAATGGTAATGATATCTTGAATTGTTCCGTTTATGTACAGCAAATTTTCTGCATTTTATTAACAGTGGATTAAATCACATAAAACAAATAAAGTAATTCCTATATATTACTGCAACGGATTTTCTAGACACACACCTACTCATCAAAAATTCCATCCTAGAAATTTGGACTGATTTTTTAATTTTATTTAATATTTATATATATACAGAAATAAATCGAATTTAATAACAATAATTACTGCCAATGTTGAATCTACTATAGTGTTTACCACAAATTTTCAGTATGCACAAATTTTCTATATATAATCTGGCAACAGATTCACCCGAACACAAACACAATTAATTATTGCTCAAAATTATATATAATTTTATAATGAGGTTTAATTTATACGATAACATAATTTTATAGCTGTTGCTCAATATTTAAAATATTTTTACTTTATTAATTCAATTACTAATCATTTTATTTCGTTCAATTTTCGATTAAATTAAATTAACAGAACTTTTAACAGTATTAGCGCTTACTTATTATACCTATACGTACTGAGTAAATTAATTTATTTAAATATATAATTAAATATGTAGTTTAATTAAAAATGAGCAACACACGCCAAAATTTATTAATATATTTATATGAATTATATAAAACATTAAAATATTGATTGATTATTATAATCCCGAGACCCCTTCCCCTCCACCCCGTAGAGAGCAATAAATAAAATAAAATTGTTATTATAAATTATATAAATGAATCAATAAAAATAAAAATATTAATTTGTTATAAAATTAAAAAGAAATAATAAATTAAACAATTGCACATAATATAAATAAATTATTATTATTTATTTTGTGTTAATTAAATAATTAAAAAAATGATATAAATTGAATATAAATTAATTTTATCAAATTTGCCTTAAAAATAAAAAATGGATATTTATTTATTTTAATAAAAAAAAAAAAATAGAAATATAATTTTAATTATGAATTATATATACATATACATACATATACTTATATACTTAAATAAAGGAGGAAATAAAAAATTATATTATATACAATATTTAATTAAAAACCTAGTAAATGAATTAATTACATAACAGAAAACAATATTGATTACATAGAGAGCAACTAAGTTAATTAATTAAATATATTTAAATTAAAATTAAATAAAGAATTTAAAAATGACTATAATATGTTCAATTATTTGGTGTTTCAGTGGTCGTATAAGAAATGAACCACATCAGATTTTGTAATCCAGCCTAATCTCTATTGATTACTATTATATTCAATGGTACTCGCTTGATCTTTACGGATAGAACAAAATACCTCAGGCTACTTTTGGACAGGAAGCTAAGCTGGAAACCAAACATCTTAGAAAGAGTAAAGAAACTGTAGCTCTCTCCTCCTGCAAAAATGCCATTGGGATGAGATGGGGTACGGAGACCCACATAGTACACTGGCGGTACGTCTCAGTGGTTAAACCTATACTGATGTACTGGGGTTGCCGTTTGGTGGCCAGCGTTAAAAATTATGAATAACCTGAAATAATTGACGAAAGTCCAAAGAACGGTCTGCTTGTGTATAAGTGGGGCAAATGGAACAAGCCTACTGAAGCTCTTGCAGCAACTGGCATCTTGCAGCAGCTGGCATCTTGCACAGCCATTTGGCTCAAATCCATATCTATGTGGACCTGTCACAACGTACCGACTATACGCTATACCTTCCCCATCTGTTGAGGTGAGATTCCAAACTGAGTTTCCCACTAGAGAAAACTGGGTGAATGACGGTTATGATGAATGGGATGGTTATGGACAATAGATAGAGGGGTTTGCTGTGGGGTAATTTTGTGAGGCACTACGGGTCAACTTCTCTTTTCATCTTCCCGACTTTTGCAGTGTTTTTCAAGCTGAACTTATCGCGATAATGGAAGTCATGAACTGGTTGATGTATAATGTAATATCTACGAGGGATATTCGCATTTTTCGGACAGCCAGGCTGCTATTAATATGCTACAATCACACTCCCTGACGTCGAAGGTAGCTCAGAACTGTCCGGCATCTTTGAATGAGATGGCCGACCAGTTCAACAACCGCTTGACGTGGGTGCCAGGGCACTTCAATATCGCAGAGAATGTAAAGGCAGATGACCTGGCTCGCAAGGGCACAGCACGCATTATATCACAAAGCAGGCTGGATATAAAGATACCGCTTGTTTCCTGTAAACTGTTGCTTCAGGAAGAAGCCATAAATGAACCGAACGTCAGATGGTCTAACGCCATTTCGTGTGTAATAACTAGGCAGATCTTACCTTGACTTGACCGGCCCAGATCCGGCCAACTGATATCGCTTCGATGGCGCCATATTGATATGGCCATGGGAGCTATTATGGGACATTGTCTTATCGGGGTACATCGCTCATGATTTATCCCGCAGCTGTTGTGATGATGAGGAGGAGGAGGAGGAAACTGTACTCCATCTGCTCTGCACCTGTCCTAGTCCAGCATACAGCAAAATACAATTTATGGGAACTTCCCATTTCCTGCCTATGAGAAAATGCCCATATATCTGCCTAAACTTAAATGGATGTTTGGATGTTGACCTGATACCTCAACCAGTCTAGGGCTTCCCTTATCGCAGTTACTTCAGCTTGAAAGACGCTGTACTAGTCTGGGAAGCGGAAAGCGAAATTGGCTAAAAGTTCCTCGCAGAACACCTCACCAGAGATTTTCCCCTTGCGTTTTGAACCATCCGTGAAGAATTTTGAATCTCCTGAATTCAAACCCGCATCTCTCAGCCAGTTGTCCCTGGAGGAACTTCTCATCAGAAGATAGTACCGGGATATGTATCCGGGGAATTTGGGAATGTTTTTGTAATACAGAATAGATGAGTATCCAGTATTATTACAGCTCCTCAGAGAGGCGGAAATAGTCTAATGGCAATACATACTGCCAGCTGTACGTCTAGTAATTATATCTAAAGCCGTTAGATGTAGTAGTGTTGCCAGTGCACACGTAGATGTGCTCTTTAGTGCACCGCTCATCTACAAGAAGGCAGTCCTCTGAACTTTCGTCAGAAGCTTCTGGTTGGCGCTTTTTTCACAGAGTAGGTCACTAGACTGTAACTCCATATAATAGGATTGGTTTGACTACTGCGGTATAGAGCCATTCTAAGACATGGGACTGCAAACCCACCCATTCCCAATGGTAGTTTTGCATGAGTAAAGCGCTATTGTAGATTTCTTTGTCCCGTTCTAGAATATTGTTGTGAATCTTATAAAAAATCACCTGCATAAATATTACAACAAGCATATCCCCCTATTGCCTTATGCAGCCTCTTCATTGCGGTCGGTAAATATATTTGTACTCTACAATCATATCAAACGCATTATATAGGAGAGCCTATTAATAAACAAATCAAGTTGGCCTAGATGTTGAAAATCTGCTTGCTTAAATTCTGTGCGGACTCCAATAACTTATTAACATCACACAGATACATAATCTGTTCATAGGGCACGGAAATCATGTTGGATCTCTTGACGTACAACCATTTAAACATTATGTACAAAAAGGAAAACATCACGATTCCAACTCTTACAAATGTTCAAGGGGTCCCTGGCTGTGCTAAATCTACCTGGATTATAAACAACCATAAAGTAGGTAGTGATCTTGTTCTATGCGCCACTAAAGAAGGACTAGCTGATCTTAAATTAAAAGTCGCTTCTCGTTGTGTTAAAGAAAATATGGATTTCAACAAAGTTAAAGGTAACTATACAAAACGATTGCTTCTTATCTAATAAATGGTTGCCTCGAGTATGAAAAGGTATTCATTGATGAGTACATGATGGTGCATGTACGGACTTGTGTTTTTTTAAGCAAATGTACAAAGGTTTTCCTTTTTGGAGATAAAAATCAAATTGAGGGGTACCCAAACAATATCTCTTACAATAACACCAACAGCTCTGACGCCATGGAAATGGCTGATATGTTTGCTTCTTTTTTTCAATCTGTATATACAAACCAACAGAGAATAACGTGAATACAGCACAAACATTGAAAAACAATAACATGACTGATGATACTATTATGTCTGTATATTGACTGGCTTTGGCGACGGATGTTGGCCGGATAATATATCATCGTGTATAAGAGATGACAGAGGGATTTCAACAACATCATCCATTTCAAAATTATTTGAGCTGGTTGTCTGCAAAAGCTTTAAAATGACATTTTTACCCACATATCTGACAAACAACATGGATTCATACTAGGCAGATCAACTTCCACAAATTTAATAGAATTTACTGGTAAAACGATTAACGAAATTGAAAAGCATTATCAGATAGATGTAGTTTACACGGACTTTAGTAAAGCATTTGATTCTATTTGTCATCGTAAAGCCCTCGATAAGACTATCGCATTTGAATTTCCTGTGAAATTTGTAAAATGGTTCAGCTCATTGCACGTAAATACCCAAAAATGCAAGATTATGTCGTTCCCCAGGAAGAAAAATCTTATAATCAATCAAGAGAGCTGAATTGCAGCGTGTTTGTGAAACTATAGATCTGGGTGTCACATTTATCGAAAACATGAATTTAACAGGCATATACTCGTAGATAAAATCGTAGCCAAAGCGAATACAATGTTTGGGTTTATCAAACGATAGAGTATGGAGCAACTGTCTGGAGTCCCTACTATTCAATTCATAACAAAAGAATTGAAAGTGTCCAAAAAAAATTCTTCTTATATCTATTAAAGAAAACCAATTGGGGTTACGTTACGACTATGATATACCTTATCATGAAATTGTGGCACGCTTTCCACCTTATAAGACAAGGTGCCAATACTACAAAATCTGCACCCTTGAAAATAGAAGAGTTCTTTTGGACGGTGCCTTATTATAAGAAACCGTACTTCAAGGATTCATCGTACATCACCGAAAACATCTCAATTCATGTTCCGGGTAGGAGGCTCCGTTTTCATTTATTTCTGAATCTTGAACGCCATAGGGAGAACAATCCTATTAATAGATTGGCCAAATCATTCAACATTGCGGAACATCAATTTGAGTTCAATTTATCCAGACACAACTATAAAAAAAAATTGAAATTTTACTTTTAAAATTTGTAAATTTTAAATTTTGGTTTAATTTAACAAACAGCTGCTTTGTTTTGTTTTTAATGTAAATTTTTTTCTTTGAAATCTTATATGTATTTAATAAGTCGATTTCTTTAAATTATAAAATAAATAACTAAAATATTAGGTTATAGGTTAATTTAGCTTATTCTTCAGAATAAGAACCAGGCTTTATCTGTGAAGGGCAAACTGATGGTTTTATTTTGCCATTAACTGTTGGCCTATGTAGAAAAAATGCACAGGGAATTTTTCACGAGTTTCCTTAGAGTTTTAGGATATCTACCAGAGACACAAATAGCAATATCGCTCACATTTAGCCATCAACATTGAAACCACTCCAGACTGCCTCACTTTGTTGATGACCAAATTCCAAAGTAACGAGGACAGAACGCCAGCTTGTGCCTTGAACGCCTTTACTTACAAATCTTCTTGCAGAGGACTATCTCAGACTGGCATTTATGATCCTGCCTCTTAGCATTTGACCTATCCTATTCTCTCTTTAGTTAGTATTATTATAATTCTTCGTGTAACTCTTTATTATGCTTAGGTCTCAGTCTTGATGGAGGTCATGAAATGGATGTGTCCTAATACATCTCTCCTAACTCCTAGTACATCTGTGTCATCTTTCTGTATTCCAACTAAAGCAGAAACATTCTATTGCATCTACAAGACTAGTAATCCGACAGTTATCTTTTGTAAAACAACGACTTTGGTAAACACCAGAGTTTGGTAAAATCATAAGTCACATTTATTTTGGCTGGGCGAAAGGGCTCCTTAAAAAGCCAACAAATACTATCCTGCATTAAGTATTCCATCCTTGTTGGCCAACAAGGTTGAAGTAAGTCTTCAATCTTTACTAAGCTAACAGTGACTACAAAATAATGTGCTTTCCATTATATAGTTGAAAACACTATGAAGATCAGCCATCCACTCTTTCACCAGATTTCGCAGACAATCTGCAACTTTGAACATGGTTAAACTGATATGTTTTTATTCTCCCACATCGTTGAATTCGTTTAGTGACGCATCATTCTCATACTTTTATCATATGATGATTATGAGAATAATAATAAATAAATTTCGCAAATCACATTGGTTGCATAAAAC